>NW_001799067.1:335025-584889 GCF_000165425.1 Paramecium tetraurelia
GAATTTGAATACTATTCAATGTAATAAATTGAGTTTTCTAAGTTTGAACCATCTCTCACACCACTAGAATATAAAATAATTTAGTATCCACAATCTATTTAAACTAGCTCAAAATTATCGAAATATAAATTCTAAACCTAATTTTTAATATAATTTGATTGGATTATTACCTATGCTTAATTTAAATCTTTGGGTATTTAAATTTAACTGCTCCTGAAATTTATTTAATTATAAATACTTTTTTCTAACTATTAGAGTCAAATTTAAAGGTTCTTATTTAAATAAAATAGACTTTTTAAATAAAACTGATATAGGAACTCTTAATGCCTAAATAGTTTGATTGTCTCTCTATTTAACCCTTACTTTAAATCTTCTGATATAATTAACCGAAAATAACAAATATCTATTGCTTAAGATCTATATTTTTTAGGTACTTTTTTTGTTATCAAAACTTATCAGTTAAATTGGATTTAAGCACAATTAATCTTAGGACTCTATAACCAAAGATTGCTTTTATACGGTATTAGTTCTCACTTCTATTAATTCTATAAATGAAAGATAAGTTTTTTAAAGTTAGAAGATGTGATAAAATGTTATTTAAAAGTAAGACTTGGTAATAACTATTTATTTGATATGCTTTTACAAAAAACACCAAATTCATTGTATTTTTTTTAAGTTCCTTAGTATAATGAAGAAATAATAAATGAGAATTTATTATAAATTCACTTCAGAATAATATTAACATGGATCTAATTATATTAATATAAAATAAATTCAAAAGGAGTATTAAGGAATCAAAAATTTCTGAATTGTGAGATTTAACAAGAAATTATAATTTCACTAGATAAGATAAGACTCCATGTAACTTCTAGGAGTATAAAATTTGGGCTCCTTATCAAATGGTAAGTCTTTAATTCCAACTGATAAAATAAAGATTTCAATTTTTTTGAATTGGAGGGTTAACTAAGAGGAGGTGAAATAAATTAGGGTATAAATTTTTCTAACAAAGATATTTGAGAATGTAAATCAAATTAGTGTACTTATTAGGCATTTTTTTATTAAATATTTCGCTTCGAAGGTCAAACAGTTTCATTTAATTAAACTTTAGTTAAATACAGTGAGGTTTAAATATTGATATTAATAATTACGAAATTGATATGTATTTTAGCTGATACTTGAAATTATAGAGAATGAAATATTATAATTAACTTAAATATGAGAAATACATAATTTAAATATGAATTACTTTCACAAAATATAATCATATATATATGAAGATTAGATATAGAATAGTATAATAGATTTATGGCGCAAGGTTAGAATAATTATATATGAAATTAAATATATTTTATTATAATATTATAGAAACAATAATCAATTAATTTTTTTTCTAAGCATTAGAATATGTGGTTCTGGTTTATAATAGTCATAATGAACCCATCCAGGGGATCCTTTTATACCCCAGACTTCTCCATTCTTGTTCAGTTAGAAGTCTTCCAATTTTTGAGATTTTTTTATATAACTCATGGGGTAGGATGACATGCCTATACTCAAATTCTCCATCGGTATATTTTTCAGAATAAACTATATCTGTAGGACAGCGAGGCATTCTAAAAATTGATAAATAAATTAAGAGAATTTAGAGCAATATCAATTTCAAACGGAGTTCTAAGTGAATTTATTCAACTTTGAGTGAAAAGTAGCTGTAAATTACTAAATTAAAATTTGATAATAATAAATTAAAAATACTAGAATAATTAATGTAAATAATAAGATTGATTGAATGAAATCAATAATCATCATCGGAATTAGCTTTGTCAACTTCTTGAGGTTTTTGTGAATGCTTATCTTAAAAAAATTGATCTTCAACAGCATTAAGATCATCCTTATTATAAACAGCATATTGATTCTCTTTCAGGGCAACAAGATGGTTTTTATTATTTTTTTAGACGATCTGTATTTCACAAGTTACTTTTTCCATTGTTTGTTCTTGATATTTAGGTTGGAGAGTTTAGTCCTAAGATTATTGGTTATTGAGAGTATCCTATTGAATTTGCTCACAAAAAACCTTTTCTTTATTCCTGTTATGTCCTGGTTCAATAGCACAACAACCCATTCCTGAATTTTAATAAAAAATATATTTAAACTCATAATTCTTTAAATTAATGCTATTGTCCGATACTTGGTTCTTCTTCTTCATACAAGATAGGAAAACAAATTTTGGTATGTCTCTTGCAATAATCATGAGTGAAAGGGGATACTGGAAATCCATATTTGTTCATTCTATCCTCCATTTACCCTAGTCTATCAGCGAATTCATAGAATTTTTCTGATTGCTTTGAGAAAGGATTCCATAAACTACATAAATTTATCATAATTACGTATCTCCCAAAATGGATGATCTTATGAACAATCTTTAGAAGTGAGTATTTTCATTATTGGTTTCTCCCCAAAGAGGTGCCTCACCTCCAATTATTTTGCCCTTGAATCCTTCTGGAGCTTTTGGAGTCCATTTGTAAATGTCTTTCCAAGTTTAGTAAGTTTGATAGGTATTTCCAAAAGCATTTCCAACACCAATGTCCAAATACAATGGACGATAGTCACTAAGTATGAAATCATTAGTTCTATTTGCTACTAATTCGAGTTCATCTGTAGTACCCCACCAATGAATGATATCTTCATCTTCAGCAGGTAATTTATCGTCCTTATTATACCAATAGGCTATTCTCTATTTAGATTTAATTTCATTTTTCCATATACTTTTTTATCGTTATCTGTAATAAGTCTGCAATTCTATATAATCTGCAATGCCATTTTTATCCATGAACTCTTTGATTGATGGTCTTTAGTTGTAGCAACTCTTGATAGCTTCATCTCCACCAAAATGAATAAACTGCACTTTGCTAAACATATCAGATAAATCTTAGAAGACTGATTTAACCACATCATAAGTTAAATCTAAAGTAGGATCGAATTGCCCATATTATTTAATTGTGCTTCCACAATTTAAAATAATATATTCTAAATCACTAATATTCCTTCCCCAAGATTACACATGGGCTGGTGAATCAATTTCAGGTATTATTTACACTCCTCTTATGGATGCATACTCTATCAAATAGGATACATCTGATTTTGTGTAGTATTCATTTTCTGAATATTTAGATGTGTGGGTTATGCGACTATAATTTGTTAGAAGTAAAGGAAAACTTTCATCATCAGTGATATGCCAATGCATTACATTCATTTTATTGATAGCCAATGCATCAATAGTCCTCTCAAGAGTCTTTAAAGGCAAAAAGTGTCTTGCTGTATCCACCATCACACCTCTAAAAGAATAGGCTGGCTCATCTTCAATTATAAGTGGTAGCTATTATAGTTAGACAGAGATATACGAATTCAATGCGATCATTTTCAGTTAATTAATGCACTGTGTCTAATGCTCGAGCCAAACCCCAATGATTATGAGCATCAATTTATATGTTTAAATATTCATCAATTTTCAAAATATAAGCTTCTTATTAAGTTTTATTAACCCAATATAATTGTTCATCATTTTGAAGGGAAATATGAAATTTCAAAGCTCCTTAATTTTTGAGATTGAAATTCAAAGCCTATTCAAAATTACATTCATTTTTTGATGTCATTAATGAATGATAATGACGCAATAATTCAATTACATGTTCTGGATATTGATTACCGTTTGTAAATTGTATTCCACATTTATTAATAACTTTCATGCTCTTTGACCCTTTAACAAACTATTTGGGCATAGGCATAAGCTAATAAGTACCAACGATTAAGATTGCAATTACAATGATAAATTTCATTTATAATTATATATAATTATGGAAATCATTCATTTTCTCTTTCTTCTTTTTATTTCATTTGCATTTCAAATAGGAAATAATGCTTAATAAATTTTTAGATTATCCATCAGTAATAGGAGCAATGGACAATCCATATTATATCATTCTATATACTATTTCAATTCAACTTTAACAAAATAGTAAATTTCTAGTTTCCTTTAATTTTTGATTCATTAAACTAATGAATACATTTCTGCAAAGGCAGAAATTCTTTTATATGTGATAATTTCTTTACCCACAGATTGGAACTTCTTAATCAATTACAATATTCTATGAATATTTAAGTAGTGATATGTCCAATTATAAACCTCCGTTCAAGCATGATATACAAGATTAAGTATTTATATAAACATTTAGTGATATGGCTTATAGAAATAATCGATAAAAATGATTTTATTGAGTTTATGAGCAAAATCAAACAATTAATCATTATATTTCCATTAATGAATGATATCCTCTTTATCAAGTGGCAAACTCTCTTCTTGAAGATAACTAGTTCAGTTTTAATTGCATCTTGTTCAACTAGTTTGACTTTCTTCTGAAATAAGGTTATACTTCATGATAATAGTAATATTTTATTCTTGAATATCTAGTTTAAGATCAAAGCTTTGATCATAATTAATCTTGTTAACCATACTAATTTAAACTACAAGTCAATCAAAAGATCTCCAATTCTAAAAAGCTCAATTTCTAAACTAAAAGTAGGTGGATAACTCAACTAAGTCTCATAGAGTTGAGTTTAGACATTTAATTGATCATTAAATAATGATCTTTATGATTTTACTTATTAGCATCTACATCTTAGATATTTTCTTAATTTAAATGAAATTCATTAAATCTACTTATGAAATCAATCAAATAAATGCATAATCAATATGATACTTAACTTAAACATTAATTACCAATTTTCTCAACCTTTTTGATATTTATTTTAAGTAATGATATTAAACTAGTTACATTTATTCATTTATTAAATATTAATTTTTGCTCTTTCTCATATATTGCATGTATTGATCATTATTAATGAAGCCCAAGTAATTTTTGAATAATTAAATAATAATGACTTAAGAAGTCTATAATATTATCTTACTTCATAATTTTATTTTATATTAACTATAGAAGTTCCTTTTTTGAATGATTTTTCAATTTGAAGAAATTGAAACATAGACTACTTTGCTGCTAGTATTATTGATCAATAATTTAATCTTCATTCTGTTTATTAATTTGATTTTTATTCCATAAACTAATATTCAAATGAAATATAGAATAATGAAGATGAGAACTGAAAAACTTTGCTTTTATATTTCCTATAGGTGATATTGATTCTTTATTTTTAGATGTAATTGACTACTAGACAAGAAGTTTGATCAAGCCTAGGTATCACAAAAATATTAAAATATTTGAATGCGTTTTTTATTAGTCCTTTCTCTTTATTGTAGACCAAATTGTATTCTATTGAAGGCTTAAATGACAGGAGTGATAAATTCATCTATTAATTTTATTATCTCACATTTAATGAGATTAATATCGTAAATAAATATATCTCCAAAAATTATTCAAACTTACTAGAATAGAATTTATATATTAATTAACCAATTAAATAATAAGCCACTCTATTTCTATAATGGAAATATATATGTATGAATTAAGATACATCATCAATATGATGCCTATAATTAATCATACATCTAAAGGAGATTCATAAGCTAGTAAATGATTCAAAGATAATTCTTTATTATAACAATACAAAAAATGGATTATTGCTTAATAAATCTAATAAAATGATATTGAATACATTAATTTAAATTTATAAAAAGAATAGTCAATAAATAACTAGAAATTTAACAATATCAAATTAGAAATCAAATTAAAAGCAAAATTCTTTAAAGAATTAATACTGTGGTTTGATTATTCACAATCATTGATAGGTTAATGCTTAATTTTTATTGATTAAAGTGAGTATAATAATTGAATTAGATATAATTAAATCTAAATTTATATTGGTTTCTTAAGCAGATGTTTTCCAAATATAAAAGAGAGAGTAGACCTATAAAGTATTTAAAAATGTTAATACAATCAATAATTTAAATTTGTTGCATCGTTAAGTAATAAAGAACATGAGATCATTCAAAATTGAGAATTGTTGATTATCCAACAACATTTTGATTATTGCAGAAATTTGAATTAGAACATTAGTTTTGCATTCAGTTAATCAGAGAATAGATAAAATGGAGAAATAAACAGAGGGCAGAATTTGAATAAATATTATATAAAATAAAAAATACAAAAAAAATTTAAAATGGCAGAAGCTACACCTGAAATCACGTTATAGATATATGCCTAAGCACTTGAAAATTTGGAGAAAGCATACGACATCTTGCATACTCCTTATTCCAATTTTATGGTTGAGAGCACAAAAATCTTGGTATCTCCTGATTATCCAGTTGAAATAAGAATCAACATTGGAGTGGTGCTTAGGAATATTTTGATAGAATAATGGGAGTTGATATAGCCTTCTCGTAAAGTAATACGTGAACTCCTTTTAAATGGGTTAGTTATGAATGTGTCAAACATGCCTATCATAGAATTGATTGTAATCAATAATTAATACTTATAAGTCATCAATAATCGTGTCCATAATTGTATTGGATCCAAGTCACATATGGCCAAGTCCATTGATGGAGCTTTTAAATTGGATGGACGATATAAACGCAGTTGAATCTAGTTTAGAACTGTTCTTATAATTGTTTGGCAGATTGAGTGAGACTAATGGAGAGCATCAGAATTTGTTGAAGGAAATAGTGCCTTCAGTGCTTGAGAAGGGATTTGGAATATTTGCATAGCCAGAATTGAATGAGATGCTGAGAGAGAAAATATTATTGATGGTGTATCTGGTATTGAGATCGATTTCATTTGCTGATGGGACTGACAATTCCTTGGTTAATAAATGTATGGACAATACCTTCTAAATATGGATGGTATCATATACA
The DNA here is from genome assembly GCF_000165425.1 of Paramecium tetraurelia. NCBI lineage: Eukaryota > Ciliophora > Oligohymenophorea > Peniculida > Parameciidae > Paramecium > Paramecium tetraurelia. Next base: position 341,885 of record NW_001799067.1, read on the forward strand.
AATATAATAATAGTCATTATTTTTGTCAGCCTTGCAAACATCACCAAAATCACACATCTTTATAAAGAAGTTGGTTTTGAAGATTCTGATAGTCATATTCAGAGATTTCGGAGTTTATAGCAGGAAATCCCTGGCTATCTCTTTAATTCCAATTTGGAAATTCTTCAACTCCATAACTTAATTGTATATTGGACACATTGTGTATTAGATAGATGTGGATCATATCGACGCATTATTTGTGGAGGAGGCAAAAGAATTGCCAATTAGTAATTAAAGAATAATAAATTTGAGAAATGGTAAATCTAAGTTGTAATTATGTTAGACATTGAGTACAAATATCTTAATGAGGATGATGATTACGAGAATCATATTGAAGGATTGTGTGCATATTCTATAGAGTTGATTACCATCTTAGTTACAAAACCAGCTCTTTACAATTTAATCAAATTTGGAACCTTCCCATTGTTGAATACTCTATCGACATTTTTGACTGCCACCAAAGAATAAGAGAAACAATGGGTTAAGGATCCTAGTTACTTCATATTGAATGACGAAGAAGAATTGCTTTAGAAGAGCGTAAGAACCTTGGCCTTGAAATTGATTAATGATATGATTGAGAAATATGGTGATCAATTCATTCAATAAATACTTATTGTCGGAGAGAAGTTAATACTTAATAGGGATGAGAAGGAGTTCATCGATTTGGCTCAGTCCATTATATCTAAATTGAATTTCCAGGAATTGAAGGGACAATAGTCTAAGGATTTTGATTAAGATAGTGTTATGCAATTTATGAAAGGTTCAATCATTACTATCAACAATAATCATTATCTCAAATCATTTATACAAAAGAGAAAGGAAACTGGTTACTTATTATTGGGTAGTTTCTCAGAAGACATAATTGTGTTTTAGCAAAAACATCAGAGCACTTTCGATATTAAAAAGTGCATGTAGAACATTCTGTATGAATTGGAGAAACAGAGTAAAATTTAATAATATGTATTATTAGATTCACATAGTTTATAAGCTAGAGCCATATGGAGTACTACCAGATATTCAGATTTGATTAGTCACTAATTCAAAGAGCTATTTGTGCCTCTTTTTGAATCGGTTATAGTGTATTTGGATTCCAAATTCCCAATTACTCTTAGAATCATCTCAGTCAAAGCATTAGGAAAGTAAATTAACACAATAAATGTAGTTATGCTTCCAAGATTCATAAATATAGCATACCTTTTGAATATAAACAAGAATTTATGGAATCAGTGCTGACTGTGTTACAAGAGGCAACTCAAGACTAAATGATTTCTATTTTAGAATCTACAATTCATCTAGTTAAATTCTCACCTAATTTGGCTACAACTTTAGCAAAGAGCGGATCTAAGGTTTTACTATAGTTTTTCAGTGTTTTCCATTCAGAATAATCTGTTATTAAACCGTTTAATGAATTGATAGTGAGAATATGTTAATGCAAGGAGGCATACCCTTATATTTTTGAAGTAATACCAATTCAGTTATTCAAGGTGTTTTGTCCATTCATTTTGGATTGCTTTTAGGTTTTCTATGAGGATGTCCACAAAATATAAGACAAGAGCAAGATCAAATAAAGTGATATTACGTTGATGAGTGCTATCATGAACATTACGTCAACCTTTATCAAATTCTGTTCGGATAGTAAGGCACAGGATGCTTTTATTAATTTGTTACCTTCTATGGTTAATCTGATTCTGATTAATGAAGACCCATAATTATAAGTTCACACTAGTTAATGTCTCAAGAACTTTATTATCATAGAAACGGGATAAATTCTGAAGATGTATAGATATTTACATATAAATTTAGGAATCTGGTTCAAGATGTTATGAAAGTCAACTTAAAATTATTGGAAGTCTCTTAGAATTCAGCAAATGAATCAGCCTCCTTATTTGCAGGCAATTTAGTTATGATTACAATCAATAATCTTTTGGATGGGAATCCAGATCTGAATCTATTAAAGGCAGTTGTGTTTAAGATTTACAGATCTAGAATGCCATCAACAGTCCAGTCTTTAGTTTTAGTCTATGCTAGAATGATAATTGAGAAACCCAAAGAATCAATAGCATTTTTAACCTCTTGGAGCATTGACAATAGAATGGCTCTTAAAGTGCTGATTGATAAGTGGTTATTGTAATAGCCCTTGTTTAGAGGAAAGGGAACTAAGAATGCCACTTTCTCAGCCTTAATGAAGTTGTTTTTAGTTAAAGATAAAACTCTAGAGAATCTGTTAGTTATTGGGTATAATCCAAGTCATCAGAATATCAACAGTGGTAATAATAACATACAATAAAATACAAGATGTCTATGCACCATTTAAAATCTTGTCCTTGCTTATAAGATGTCTGGATAATGAAATTGTACCTTGCAAACAGGAAAATGTCGATTAATAATAAGAAGATGATCGTTTGGAGGTGGACAATGACGATGATGATTTTAATGATAAGAGATATCAAGATCAAGTGGATGTGGATTTAGAAAAAATTAAAGATGATGAAGATTAAGACATTGCAGACAGATTTGCTGTATTTTTTAGACATTTATCAATTTAGTTGTTGGATCCAAAAGAAAAGAAAGACAAAGGATTGGCAGATTTGGAGACAGGATCAACGTTGTATATGAGTGAATTCTTAGATTTTAATCAAGAAGTTGGAGAAGAATGTGATGAAACAACTGAAGAAGATTTAACTTATTTGAAAGATCCATGTTTGAATATCAATCTTGTGGTAATACTGATCAATATATATTTAAGGATACTCTTAAAGAGTTTTTCACAAATTTATAAAAAAATGACCAAGAATATTTCAAGTTTTGTTTACGCCATTTACTTAAAGAGGACATTCTCTTATTATAGAAGCATATTAAACTAAACTCCTGATTAGTTTCATTAATAAATATAATAAAAATGTAAATCATAAATTTTCAGAGAGGACCTTTTCGATCAATCTTCTTGATTATACAGTTTTAATCTTTTAACTCAGTAGATCTGACTGCTTTTCTACTTTGTCAATTAGATAAGTAACGAATTTCTTTTTGAATAGACGTTACTTCTTAAATCTCTCAAAATCTTGATTTGGTTCTTTTTCCTCTTACGGTTTATCATCTTCTAAATATTGACATGCTTTATCCATCATTTTATCCAACTACTGAAATCTCTCATTTAGTTTCGTATTGCTTTGTTGAAAAGTCTGTTCTACAACATTGCATTACTTGATAAACTTATTGAATTCAATATCAGATCTATGCAACACTCTATGGGATCTACTAACACTGGTAGTAGGTCTGGTGGATCTGAGAGTGCTCTCAACTTTAGATTTAGGTGTTGTATAATCAAACTTCTTTCTCAGGAAATCCTCCTTTCCGAATGTATTTTTATTTGTATCTGTTTAAACAAAGAACTTGTGATATTGAGTATCTTATGCTTCATTGACTCTTTTCATGGTTTTGCCTTTAACTTTCTTCTTAAAAAAGTCAGGATCGAATTGATCAATCCTTGTATCTTTGAATATTTGAACTAGTTGTTTGTTTTATTTCATCTCTTCATCAGCTAAAATCTTTTACATCTATTCTTGCGTAATACGCTTCTAAACGATATTCCTCCATCTCTCCACTTCATCACATGCATCTTCCTTGAATTTAATATTATCTATATAGATATGATCATACCATTTTTGATTTCCAAAACTGAACACGCATCTAATTTTTATTCCTCACATAACTTCTTCATAAAAAAGTTAACTTGTTCTTAGTCATTAAATTCAACTTTTTGAAATCCTTCTTTGCCTAATTTTTTGTAGATCAATTTGGGGTCCTTGACTGACATCTTGAGTTCATCCAACTATAATAAGATTATTTATATGAAACTTACAGAAGATTTGAGATTTTATCTTTGATATTGATCAAAAAGCGTATCCAAATCTCTTTGTTCAATTTGATCATTCATAAGTAGTGCTAATTTCTGGGGAACAGATATTGCCTTTTTTTTCCAATTTTTTTATTTGTTCGTATTAGATTAGCCCTGACATTAGGATAGAATGCCTTCTAATTCCTCTTGATCTATGACTTTCTGCATGATTTCTATAACCTTTTCATCCAATTCATAATTAGCTTTCACTTCTTTTAATCCGTCATTAGCTTTGGGTTTGATCTACAATTGTGTGGTTGTAAATGTTTGGATTGGGAGTTCTGGTACTCCAGTTCGTTCTAGATTGTTTGTTTGATAAATACAACTTTTGAGATCGGCGTATTTCTTTTGGATGTACATGGTCATATTTTTATCTCTGAATTCATTGAAATTGGCATCAAAATAGCGTAATGGTCGATTCTGTAGGGTTTTGATGGCTATGAAACCAGCAACTGCTTCATTGGACATAAAATTATTAAATAAATAATTTAAGTGGATTGTCATCTAACTAATTCATTAATAAAAATAAAAATTTAAAAATTGGGTTTACATGATGAAATAGCAAAAAAAGATCAGGTAATTGAAAAAGAATAATAATAGAAAAAGTAATCGTCGCGTGATTCAAGTAATATAAATAATAAAGGAAGACTATTTAGACTCCTGGGTGAACACGAATGAGTATCTGCTGTCCAAATTGAATATTCCAACAAGTCTAAATTCGCAAGCTCCGGGATCGATGCTCGAAATTCTCTTAGGAATGTGAATGAAATTAAGCTTTCTTCTTTTATTATAATAATTATTGGGGTGGATAATATACAGGACAAGGGAGGGATTGTTCGGATCCATTATAAAATTCTGTTATGATATCTAAAATAAATGATATTTTAGGGTATTGTATATTTTAAAAATTTGAAATATAATAAATAAATGAGTAATTTTGAAAAGGTTGAGGCATTTGGACAATTGCCCCAAGCCAGATTTGGACACACGATAACATACATAGCAAAGGGCAAGGCGATATTATTCGGAGGTAACTAAGAATAATTAAATGACAGGGGCAACAGGAGACACAGGGAAATATAGTATTACAGGAGATACATTCTCGTTCGACATGTAAAGCAAATAATGGAAGAGAGTAGAAGGTATACATAATAAAGAAAAGAGTAGTGTAGGGTACAGCACCATCTCCTCGAGCAGCACATTCAGCAGTGTGTGTTGATATAAATTAAATCGTGATTTATGGAGGAGCCACAGGAGGTAATCAATGGATAAATAATGCAAGGTGGCAGTTTGGCATCAGATGACCTCTATTTATTGGATCTGAGATCGAACGACGATTTAGGCTAATGGACAGTCGTGCCAGTTGTGGGAACTACACCAGGCAGGAGGTATGGACACACTCTAACCTTTACAAAACCATTCCTGATAGTCTTTGGAGGCAATACAGGACAGGAGCCAGTCAACGATTGCTGTATGAATTCTATATTAATTTAAAGGGTGTGTTAATGTAGAGAAGAGTCCCATCACTTGGGTGAGATTGGAATGCAAATCAGAATAGCCATTGGCACGAGTATATCATTCAGCTAGCATTTGCACTAATGGCAGTGCTAATGGGATGGTTGTGGCATTTGGAGGACGTTCAAATGATCAATAAGCATTGAACGATGCCTGGGGATTGAGAAGACATCGAGATGGAAGATGGGATTGGGTCAAAGCTCCTTATAAAATTGACAAAGAATAGCCAGTTGGCAGATATCAACACACTACATTGTTCGTTTACAGCATGCTCGTTGTTATTGGGGGTAGAACTGGAAATGTTGGAGAGACCTTAACCATTGATGTTTATGACACTGAAACATCAGAGTGGTCTAAATTCAATAGCATTTAGAGATTCAGACATTCCTCATGGTTAGTAGACACAAGTATCTTTGTCTACGGAGGATTTGAATTAGATTCACCTAACATCCCAACTGATATCATTTCTAAGATCAATTTAAATAGATTACTATTGCCAAGTGAAACTTTAACTAATAAATTAGCATAATATCAACATGCTTAAAGAAAGTACTATTATATTGTTATTAAGTGTATCACCTCAATCATTATCGCCTTAAATGACTCCCATATCACCAGATACTTAGGCATCCCCTTTGAATAGTTCCTTGATTCAAAAGAAACCAGGTTAAACCGCTTAGAATACTCAAAAATAATAGAAACCATTTGCTTAAAATTAAACTGATAAATCACAGTTTAAATTTATCAATTAGGCTGTTGTTGCTGAAGAAAGTAGGGATTCTAAAGCCCCTAATAGAAAACCAAGAGTGCCCTAAAGTGCATAAGAAAATAATATTGCTCATCTATTCATAAGCACCTTATTATAGCCTAAGACTTTCATCAATATCTCTGAAAATGCTAAGTTTTTATTCCAGGCTTAACATATACTTATGTTATGTGACTAAGCAGAAGCAGTTCTAAAGGAACAACCTATGGTGTTAAGATGCAAAGCTCCAATAAAGATTTTTGGAGATATTCATGGATAATATTCAGATCTAATGAGATTCTTTGATTTGTGGGGATCTCCATTTGTAGATGGCAAAGATAGCGACATAGAAGCATTTGATTATTTGTTTCTGGGAGATTTTGTGGATAGAGGTAATCATTCTTTGGAAACCATTTGTTTATTGTTGGCTTTAAAGGTAAGATTTCCAGAATCAATTCATTTGATTAGAGGAAATCATGAAGACAAGTGGATTAACAATGGATTTGGATTTTCAGAGGAATGTGCTTAGAGATTAGGCGAGGATCCTAATGATGAAGATTCAGTATTTGCAAGAGTCAATAGACTTTTTGAATGGTTGCCATTGGCTGCCATAGTTGAGGACAAGATCATTTGTCTTCATGGAGGAATAGGCAGTCAATTAAATTATGTGGCTGAAATAGAGAATCTGTAAAGACCTTTGGAAGTGATTCATGAAGTCACTACACCAGAACAATAATTAGTAGTTGATATTTTATGGTCAGATCCTACTGATACAGATTAAGACTTTGGAATCTAACCAAATATTATTAGGGATCCTGCAGGTACTGGAAATATAGTAAAATTTGGACCAGATAGAGTTATAAATTTCCTTATTAAAAATAATCTTTCTCTTATTATTCGTGCTCATGAATGTGTTATGGATGGCTTTGAGAGATTCGCTGGTAATATTTCATTTAGATTTTGATTAGGAGGTCAATTACTAACTGTTTTCAGTGCAACAGATTATTGTGGTAGACACAAGAATGCAGGTGCCGTGCTTATTCTTAAAAGAAACTTAGAGATTGTGCCAAAATTGATATACCCCTAAAATCTGAATGCTCACAATTGGATTGAGGATGAGGAAGCATTAAAGAAGAGACCACCTACACCACCTCGTTGGAAAAATTAAGGTCAACGTAGAAGTTATGATTGACTTTTATGTAATCGTTTTATTCATAAATTTTGTAAAAAACAGTAAACATCATTTCACAAACTCATTTGGTTTTCAAAATTCCTTTCTTTGGATAACCATTAAATCTGATCACCTTCTTTATCATCGTCTCAGATGGAACAAAATGATGCACTTTATTCTCAGTAAATCTGATCTTACATTTATCCGTTGAAACATCATCTGCTTACCTCATCCACTTTCGATTAACTAGATTCAGTATATACTTTCGATATCTGCTTATTTGTTTAGATGATAAATTAAAGTGAGTTTTACAAACAGGTTTCGTTCTTGTTTTAATCATTAACAAATTGTTACTAAATTAAATATTATTAAATTTATTGCTCAACTTCTATTTAAATAACAAGAATGTCCTCAGCTCTCAAAAAACCAACTAATCTCAAACCAATCAACAAAATGACTAGATCTTTTAATAATATATCTATTCTTAAATAGGATTCCTCCAAAATTATTAAAACTCAAACTCTAAAGAATGATTACTATGTCCAACTCTCTTCTCGTCGAGAAACCTAAAGTCTTAACTTTATAAATTCAGTCAAAAAGATTAAGATCATTTAACAAAGTGATATTTCTATTGAAAATTAATCCAAGCCCAACTTACTTAGAGGGACAAAATCAAGAAACTCATATCAAAAATGACCATTCATCTGTAAATAATTAAAGTCTTTATTAAATAAAATCATCATTCAAGAAATGAAAAATTAAATAGTTTATATTTATTATATACAAATAATCTAATTAGTTAAATTAGGCTAATATATCTTAAACTACATCAGTTCAGTAGAGAACATAATCAAATACAAAAAGTTTCTGTCATATATTTCTCATTAAATTTTAATTATCAAATACTACTTATAATATAATGTATATTCCATTAATCAAAGTCAAACATAGTTCCAGTAATAAAATTACTAAATATTGAAGTATTTATCACATTTTAAAAAGAAGAGCCACAATACCTTATATTTTTAATTTAATCTCTTCTCTGAATATTAAAGTATCAAAATAATTAGAATCTATTTAAATCTCATTTCCTTAAGTTCATTTTCTAATATAACTGTTTTAACTATATGATCTTTGCATGTATCTCTAATTACATCTGCAGTAATTGAACATAAATTCATTAAGGTAAACTGCTATTAAGATATTGTATTTATGTTATTGTATAACTTTAAATTAATAAGGTAATTTAATAGCATTATATTAATAATATAGTAAGTAAATAGCTTCAATTATGCTACTTGACTTTATGAAGTTTATATTTTTTAAAACACCCTAATAAGTCAACCAGATATATTTAAATATTTACAGTTAGTTTAGTTAATAAATAAGATAAAAAGCTTTATATTGTTTAATTATAATAGAGTTAAATAATTTATTTCTTTAAAATCTTATTATTTCATATCAACTAATGAGGAAGTTTTATTTGAAATTGAAGAACTAATTCGTTTAATTTCATTTATTAATAGATTAAATAAAACTAATCAGTCTTAAAATAAATATGCAATTCTTAATCTCATATTAATTTTTGATCTATTCAAATAAAATAAAAATAATGATAATATAGAAAGGGTTTAAATAAAATCAGGTGTGGATATTGAGCTGGTTTCCTGTGTATCTAAACTTACTACTTGTATAAAAAAAATAGTTTACATTTTTGATTAGGCTAATTAAAAATTTTAGTTCTATCAGGACAATATATTTAATATATTATATTCTATAATGTTGAACCTAAAATAAGTATGGTTATCTAAATGATTACCTATAGCATTTTGGTTAGAATCCAAAATTTAAAAGAAGGAATTAAATATATATTTTGATTTTGCTTTTTAAATTACTTTTTTTAAATGCTTAATTTAGACAGGAAAGCAGATCTATTAAGATGATATATTTAATTAATTTAAGAATTTTGTAGATGTCAAGATAATTAAGATTGTAAAATATTTTGATGTTTCTAGAGCTTTGTATTAAATAGACTAATTCTGTTATATGAAAAATATAATAATATCTATCTAAATTAACATGACACTTTAATAGAACTACTAAACTGACATTTCTTTAAAGTCTTATAAACGAATTTCATTGAATAAAGAGAATATAATTCTAACAATAATAAAGAAAATCTGTAGATTCTCTATCTCAAGTGGATAAGATTTCTAACAATATTTTTCTATTGTTATTGTTCATAGTCATTCGTGATTATTTCATTAAATTAATCTTTTTTATTATGATATTATCAAAGGAGATAAAATAAAGCATCTTTTTTAATTCAGTATAATTCTAAATAATTATCCACAATTAAATATCTTCTAATTATTAAGATACTTTTTATGGTTTTAATAGATTTAAAACTATTCCTAATTTAAATTAATATCTCTATCATAAAACAATTATAAGAGGAATAAATTTTCTAGGATCTAAAACCTTTAAAGATAATACTATAGGGCTAATCATAGAAAATGCATTAAGTTTGAATGAATCAGAGAGAGAATGTTCTCAAATTCAAATAGATAATTAATAATGTGATGAAAGTTTAAGTGTAAACATTAATAAAGGATGCCTTAAGTTCGAAGGATGGAATCTATTTATTTTCTAATTAATGGAAATGAAGGTTAATACATATTTATTTCAAAGAATCGCTTTTTAAACAATAAAATCTAGCGAAACTTGAATGCTACTTAAAATTCTCTTATTATTCTGTAAGATACATATTTTAAGGCATTCTTTATTTCATATTAAATTTCCTGGATGATGGAAATTATTTAGTATATAATTGAAAAAAAAATTTGATTATTAATCTATATGTATATAATTATATTTCTATTTAAATTAGAGATTATAATGGAAATAATTTAAAAATTGAAATCAATTTTATTCTTAAAAAGAAGGATAAGATTTATATCAAATATAATAATTATACTTAACAAATTAAATTATGAAAATGTGACTATTTTATGAGAATTGATAAAGTGGATACTATAATGTTTAGATGTAATAAATTTATATTTTAATAGACTCTACTTTAATATATATATATAAAATAGAAATACTCATCAACTAATATCTATTGAAATGATAATAATGGTGGATTAGTAATAAACTATATTTAATATTATAAATTCTAATTATTCTATTTTATTTAGTTTGTTGTTATAAAATTTGAGCAAAGATATTGCAATTATATCTAAAAATGAGTCTTTTGTGCTAAAATTTGCTAATTGAATTGAAACTAGTCCAACCTATATTATTATTACCAAACATTCTCATTTATATGAAATTAAATGATTTCTCATTTGATCTCCATAAATTTAAGTTCGATAATTTTTTCAATTTTTTTGAGCCTTCTTATTATAAGTGCTAGAAGATTAAGTCCTTCTAGATTCTTCAACAATATAAGATTTTTACATAAGTCATAGAACAAAATTTTAGCGAAATTTTGTGTAAGTATATTGTGCGCTTGTTTGATTATGCAAAATTCTGAGAATAGGCTGATAGATGATAAGCTTGATATTGCAAATAGCTTAGCTTGATAATATGAGTGTTTTTAATGTCTAAATTCGATAGATCTAAAAATCCTTGCGCTGCAGATTATACCTCCAAAATACTAATTAGTCATGCTATCTTAAGACTTTAGAATGCAAAGACAAATAGGTGATAATTATTTTAAGGAAATGAGAAATATGATTTAGAAGAGACCTGCAGATTAGATTTTTATAAAATAAAAAAAAAATTAAAACTTTAGAATCCCAAATTGCATAAATATTGGTAATTTATTTTATAAATCATAAGAAGGAAATTATGGAATTAAAAATCATTCCATAATTTTAATTGTGGGTATTTAAGAAGATTTTCTTTATAAATAAATTTTAATCATTTAAAATGTAAACTCCACAAATTCCAGCTGTAGTATCTATTAGACCATTCACAGTCCCAAGCAGATTCTTGGCAACAGCCACAAACAAATCAAGAGCTCTTGGAGAAGATTTTGATGTCAGAATTGCTAACTAAGCTTCTGAAAGCTCTTATTTCTTATTAGAACACGTCAATGGTGCAGTATATAGAATCAAGCCAGCTACACATCCAGATCACTTTGTTTTCTGTTCAAATGATAACCACAGAAAATTCGGAAATGATTTCGATGTCAGAACACACCACTTTGCAGAACCCAGAAACAATTGGATCATCGAAAATGTTGGATGGAGTACATTCACAATCAGATCTGAAACAAATCCAAATTTCTATCTTTTCGCTGCTGATGATGGATCAAATGCCCATCAAGGTGAATTAGATGTCAGAACTCATGCTCACCATGAGGAAAGAAATCTTTGGTTCATTGTCACAATTCCAAACATTGTCCACCCATATCCACTTTTATAACAACCACCTGTTGTTTCATTGAGACCCGTTCTCTTACCTCAACACTACCTCACATTTGCAGAAACACATCAATAATTCCAATCTGATTTTGCAGTCAAAGCCAGAGGAGCAAAGACAGACAAGACCTAATTCTTCTTGGATAGAGTCTAAGGAAATGTATTCACAATCAGATCAGCTGCCAGTCCACTCTACTACTTGTTCTGTGCTAATGGTTAAGCCTATAACTAATGGGGAGACTTCGATGCCAGATTCCACACACACAAAGAACCAAGAAACAATTGGATCATTGAACCCGCAGGCCCAGGATATTGGACCATTAAATCAGCTACAAATCCCAATCACTTCTTGTTTGGACTTCAAGATGAAGGAAATGGCCACGAATTCAGTGTTAGAACACATCCATTTGTCGAGGATAGAAACAAGTGGGCAATCGATGGATTCAATGGATGAGTATTACATATAAGATATTAAATATCAATCATGTCTATTCAAATTTACTTATTGTTCTTCATTATAAGACCTATTTCTGAATTTATTCTGAAATATCTTATTTTGTTCAGGTATTAATCAAATCAAAAATCTTTTTTTCCTTCCCTTCCTCTTTAATTCATACAATATACAGTACAAATATATATCTCTAAGTTAACAGCTGCTTTATTCCTCAATTATGAAGTCTTTTTAGCTAATTTGAAGATTAATTAATATTGATCTGTTCCTTCCTCTAAATAAATTTCTAGTCATTGTTTCTTCATCACAGTTCCTCATATCACTCATTCATAACATTTATTGTATAATCTATTATTGTATTATAAGATTTGAATGAATTGGAATTAGCATAACTTTATTAATCAAAATAAATAAAAATTATCTATGGAACTTGGTTCTGCTCCTTTACTTGTTTCTTTTTGACCTGTAGCTGCATCAACTAGATATCTTGCAGTTTGCACTGATAAATCTAAAGCTCTTAATGAGGATATTGATGTTGGATGCGTTTAAGAAAAATAAATTGACACATATTTCATTATTGAATAAGTCAAGAGAATGTTTGTTTATGCCATTAAATCATCCGCTAAACCTAATCAATATTTATTTTGCTCTAATGACAATACAAGAAAATTTAAGGATGATTTCGATGTTAGAACACATTCATTTAAAGAAACAAGAAATAATTGGATTATTCAATGTCATGGCTGGAGTGTATTCACCATCAGATCAGAGACTAATCCAGATCAATTTTTATTTGTGGCTACAGATAAGTCAAATAACCATGATAAGGATTTTGATGTACGCACCTAAAATAAGGAAAATCAAAATAATCATTGGTATATTGTCACTAACCCAAACTTTTCCACTCCCTATCCTTTAAAACATGATCTAATTATTGTCACATTCAATCCTGCACATTTACAATAAAACTTTCTAACTATTGGAGACTCTCATAAATCATTCTCTGACGATTTTAGTGTCAATGTTAAATAGAATCGTGATTAACATTCTAAATTTATACTCGATAGAGTGACTGGAGATGCCTTTGCTATCAGATCATTCTTTTCCCCTCGTTTTACTTAGTTATTGATAATAAAAAAGAATTAAATCAATTTCATGATTACGATGTCAGATTTCATCCTATTAAAGAACTCAGAAATATCTGGCTAATTCAATAAGTAGAATTCAATTTTTGGACCATTCAATCATTAACTAACCCTAATTAATATTTATTCGCAGTCTAAGATGAACCTCAAAATGATTAAAGCTTTCCAATTAGAACTCGCCCATTCCTAGAAGATAGAAATAAATGGGTAATTGATGGATTATTATAATAATGAATATTTGCAATAAGATACAATCTTATTGATTTGATGGTTTTCTCCCTTTTTGTCTTTTTTAGAAATCTTACCATCAAATAATAGGAACCTTCTAAATCAAAGACCAATATTATTCCAAATTTATTTTATTTATTATAAATCAAACTTCTATTCTAATATAAATTATATAAAATAATAATTATGTATAAATTATACTTAAATGGAAGCAAATAAATACTTGATTAATTACAGAGGTTTATTAGAAATCAATAATATTATTATTTATATTCCATAATTGTTCGTATTTCATAAACAGCCTTTGATTATAAGAAAAATGTTGAATTTATGACATATAATATGACGTAATTGTAAAACATGTTTAAATTAATTGCGCAATTAAATTATTTTGTTGTTAATTGCCCCATTTATAATGGGATACTTATATCATCAAATCCCTTTGTTGAGTCAAAATGATTTATTATCAATCATTTAAAATTCTGTTATATTTTTTAGCAAATCAAGCATCAAAAATTTCATTCATTAATAAATTTATTATTCATGTCTTTACATTAATTTATCACTAGCAACAATAAAGGTTTGCAAAAATAGTTAGAGTTTAAAAATTTTATTGTGAAAAATTAGACAATAAGTATTAGAAGACCGAAAAAATTTTTAAATCGACACAGTAGATAAATTACATTCGGATCAACAAACGACAGAGAAATTCATTAGTCAAAGTTGCCAAGTCTCCCTTAATACGATGTAAATTATCAACAAGTTGACAAACACTAAAGAACGGTCTCTATTAAGGCAGATCGAGAGTCTGTTATACAATTCACTTAAGAAAACACCAATACTTCCCCTATTAAATAGGAAACATGGGTTAGACAGAGAAAAGGAAGTCTTAATTTAAACGAAGTAAAAGTAAAAATGCCCAAGATGAATTTATAAATGCCCTTAAATTATTTTGATTTTGAAATTTAATAGCCTTTGAGTTTAAAATAGGTGTATCATTTATTTGATATATTAAAGTAAATTATTATAAATATTTTAGAGAAAAACACTAAATAAAAACAACAAGGGAAGTATGAATTTAGAGACTCGAAAGTGTTTATGATTTAATTTAAATTTGTTTTGGAAATTATTCGAACATCAAAAATGTTATAATTTAATTCTGATTCCAAATAATTTTTGGTTTTATTATTATATATTTTTTTGATCATTAATATTTTAATAATTAAAATTTAGATCCTGCTTTATAAAAATATATTAATAATAGAAATAGGATATATCAAATAACTTACCATTATTTCTAAAACAATATATAATATTAGATATTAATTGAATAAAATTCTAATAAATCTAATAAATTTATTATAAATGTCTTTAAAAGTTTAAATGGATGAAGATCTTAATGTTTGCAATGCTGTCCTTTCATCGATAGGAGCACCAAGTAGGTATTGAATATTTCCTATTAAATTTAAAATAAATAAAATCTTTTTATATAAAATATATTTATAATTAATGGGAATTTCAAGAGACAGTCGACATAAGGGAAGACTTACAGGAGGTCGTATGCCAATTCATAAAAAGAAGAGAGCATTTGAGAAAGGAAGATAAGCTGCAATGACAAAATTGATTTCTGGAGAAAAAAGAGTCAGAAGAATTAGAGTTAGAGGAGGAAATTTCAAATTTAGAGCTCTTCGTCTATCTGAAGGCAATTTCTCTTGGGCCAGTCAAGGCGTTGCAAAAAAAGCAAAAATAGTTGAGGTTGTTTATCATCCTTCTAATAATGAATTGGTGAGAACAAAAACTTTAACAAGAGGAGTTATTGTGTAAGTAGATGCTACTCCATTCAAATAATGGTATGCTAAAAAATACAATGTTGAATTGGGACCAAAAAAGAAAGATAAAAAAGTAAATATTACATTGAAATCCTAGGATGCACCAGCAGATTAAACTAAAAAATCAAATTCTCTATAAAAAAAACTTGCATAAAGAGCAAAAGATAACGTGATTGATTAATTGGTTCAAGAGTAGTTCTCTAATCAAAGATTGTTGGTTAGAATAACCTCAAGACCTGGATAGTCAGGAAGAGCTGATGGCTATATTCTAGAAGGAAAGGAATTAGAATTCTACGTTAAAAAAGTTGAATAAAAGAAAAAATGATATCATTAGTACATTAATGTTGCACAGAATAATTTATATATATTAATTCATTGCTGTTTCATTTCGGTATATTGTAAAATATTTAATTATTGACTTTCTGAAAAAATGATTCAATCTCAACAATAACATTTAAAACTAGCTATTCTATCTAAATAATACTGAAATATATTTGATTCTTCATAGATATAAAGTTCTTCAACCCAACCTGGTAAGCTTTTACTCTTAAATTCATGTTCTAATTAATTGATTTATTTTGATTGAAATTAAAGATTATAACGTAAATTATTTCAAATAGGATTAAATATAAAATAGTATTTGATAGAAATTATGGGCAGAGACAGTGGATGGGATAGAAAGAATCCCCAATTTACAATGTTTTATCATATAGATATATATTGAAAAGATAAAAAAATACTAGATTAGAATATTACTTAATAGAAATTAAAATAATTGGACATTAAGGAATAGAAACTCTAAATCTTACAATAGCAAAATCAAAAAATATTATTTACTCTTTAATTAATCAAAATAATTTTTTCTTGTTTTTTTCAGATCCAAATAGTGCTTGAAAGTTACTCATTTTATGTAAAGAAGAACTAGCAGTAGTTGTTTTTGGAGATGATAAATTACCAAATTATTCTGTTTTAACTCTTTCTGTTACTTTTTTGTTATTTTAATCTGGCATAGTAGTAATTCTGTCTGAAGTTTATAAAGCTCTGGATTGATCAATTAATAATTTTATTTGCTATAAAGTATTTATAATTATAATACTTTGAGTTCTTAAAGTGATGATTATGCTTGTTACATAGTTTTTGAATAGGTATGACCTAGTTTTGCAGTTTGATGCTAAAGTTAAGATGATTTAGTCATAGATTCTTATTTTTTTGAGTTATCAAATAGGTCACTCTTTCCCTTTGTTCCAAAGATTCTTTTTGAATCCTCTGGTGATGATGAAAATAATTGTTCATTCGATTCTGCCTATGGTGATTGAATCTTAGTCTATTAATTTATTGAAAATGGTTCAGCAATAAGAGCTTAATTTTATAACTGATTCAAATTGAGAACATTTGTTCTTTTTGATTTTTCTTATCCATACACACTATCCCTTGAGTAATAGAAGTTATCTAATAAATAATTTGCAGTGTCGACATTCTTAGATTAATTATAACATATTATACTTAAAATTCTTTTTGTAAATTGATTTGAAATTACTTTCTAAATTCAGCATCTCCTTTGTTGAATTCTTCTTCATCAAAATTATATTTCAAAGGATAAGGTTTATAAGGAGGCTTAACCTTTTTATTTAAAACTGCATCAAAGTTTACATCTTAGAACCACTTATGATTTAAGATTTCACTAATTCCGTTGTAATGTCCAAGTCTATCTTCAGGAACCTTTTGCAATAATGATTGTATTAAGTCTTTCAAAAGAGGAGAAATGGTGATGTAATTTGGAAATTGAATTTATTCAGTTAAAATAGAATTATAAATGTCTTAGGTGTTATGTGAATAGAAGGGAGGCAATCCAGTAACTAATTCATAGAGTAATGCTCCTAAACAATAACAATCAACTAGATAATTATGACCTGTTTTCATGAGCATCTCTGGAGCCATGTATTCAGGAGATCCACAAAATGAATAAGCAAAATCATCTGGTGACATCTCTGGTTTTGATAATCCGAAATCACTTAACAATAAATGACCTTATAAGTCTAGGAGAATATTCTCAGGTTTGATGTCTCTATAAACTATATTTTAAGAATGCAAATAAGCCATTCCTAAACAGATTTCTGCAAAATAGATTTTAGCATCTTGTTCATTTAATCTCTTCAGTTTTCTTAGATGGTAAAATAGTTCACCACCAGCACAATACTCTAAAACAAAAGCTATATAGTATTTAGTTTCAAATGAATAATGTAACGGAGTTACAAATTGGTTGTTCATTTTAGTCATGATATCTCTTTCATTCTATACAATGATTTCCTTTGAATTTTCAAATATAAACTTCTTGTCAATTAGTTTTAAGGCGTAAAATTTGCCATTGTCTTTCTTTCTTACCATATACACTCTCGAAAATCCTCCCACACCTATACATTTGACTAATGCAAAATCTTTCAATCCAACCTTTTTAGTTTAAATAGATTGGGAATACAAAGGCTAGATTTGTAGAGTGTTTCCTTTGAAGACATCCAAAGTCATCTCATGTAATGTCAAGTAATAATCAAAGGGCACATCCTTTGATACTGTTTAGAACTAACATATTTTATTTAATTCTAATATTATTCATCTTTAAGTACCTTATTAAATTGAATCTCCATCTGTTGAACCTGTACCTCCTCCTAACTTTGTACATTATTTTTCAATACAAGCTATTTACTGTATTAAATAGTTAAAGAGATCATCAGTAGTTTTTGTTTAATATTTGAATAAATAATGATATCTAAATAATTTATGTTGAGTACTTTGATTGTTTATAATAGAGGACAATCTTTAACTATTGATCCTGATCATAATTCAATGTTTCATCTGCATTTTATTATTTTTATTGAATCTAAGATGAACAAGCTTCAGTCTTAAAATGAATTTAATTAATTTGTTTAGCTTTTTGATTCTCACATTGTTTCTGAGGAAAATGTTTTTATGTTTATACTTGATTAAAGTATTTTTTATTGTAGAGCATATCCTCAATCGATTATCTATGATATGATGGATCGTCAGAGAGAATTGACTGTTTATTTTATTTTATTTAAGAGTTCTGTTAATAATCATCTTAGGAGGTTTTGGTGTTTTTTAACTACATTATATTATTTCAATAGTTATACTATTTGCATATCAAATAAATATTAATCTTTTTATTTTATTATCGGTGATTTTATTTAATTTTAAGGGGATTGATTGTAAGATTATTTAGTAGTTTGCGACGATTTTAAAAGCTGATTCTATAAACAATAAATTCATTAAGCATACTTCTAATGAAACTATGGCAAGAGATAAATTTTTTTATTTGAGTATTTACCTTTTTGTATTATTGCCGTCTTCGGTCTAAACATTCAAATCCACGTACTAGAATTTTCATAAGAATAAATACATTTAATTATCCATTTTTCAGACGCTCGCTTTTCTAACTTTATGTATGTAAAATATCAATGCTTTTGCTTCCTTGTAAAGTATTTTTTACGGAGTGAACCATTTACGTAATTGTATTTCTTTCTTTTTTAAAATAATCTAATAGGTCATTTTTTTTAGTTTTGGATTAAGGTCGTTCTGTCTTTGCTGTCTTAAGATTGCTTCTTGAAGATTTAATATCGTTGCTTAATGAAGGTTCTTAAAAGCTATTTCTATTCATAAGCGATTGAATCTGCGAACTTATTTTCTTCATTAACGATGAGAATAATAATTTAATTCAAATTATATATTTTATTATTTAGAGACAAAGTTCACAATCAAATACAATACTGTCTATTATATATTAAGCACATCATGACTTTTTTTATATTGAAATCATGAGTCTAGGTTGAATTACTTAATAAACAAAAAATGATCGAAATATCATCCACAACATGTTAATTGTAATATGGCTACATAAAAATTGAGTCACAACCGTTACTTAATTACAATTATATATTTTTATATAAAGACTCACTATCCCAATGTCTAAATTTAGTTAATATTGTGCAAATTCAATTTATAACTGGACTCAGTAAAATTATGTTTTTATTAGTGATTATTTTTAGTATTGATTATTTTATACTAAGTTTACGGGATTTATTTTTAGAGATCATGTAGGAAGTTTAAAGGGGCCTAGAAATCCTTTAAATTCCATGAGTTATCATTGATATAAAATAATAAATAATCAGTCATTTATTTGCTTTTTATAGAAAATAAAATGCTTTATTAAATTTTGTGTATTTCTCAAATTCTTAATGATTAAGAATTTATATAGACTCCTCATTTCCATTTAACAATTTTATTAATTTAGTTAAAATTTTTTCTCTAATGCTTGTTTCCAAAAATTCAGACACTGAAAACGAAAATAACACAAACTCGTAAACTCCTAGACACAACTTATCCTTCAATGCCATATAAAAGGAGGATTGGACTTAAATTATGGAAGAAGAATCTATAAATGATTTCAGGTCAAAGGATCTAACTTTAGCCTTGTTTTATTCGGCTCATCTTACTACCTCAGAGTACTATAACAATATATATTTAGTCATATCAATTTAATCCACATATTCTCTTAATTCAAGGACTTTGAAATGCCTAACCCCCAAGAACCCAGTGCATATTATGCAGAATTGATTGATCGAGATGTTGGCAGAACTTATTAATGGATTCCATATTTTAAAGATAAATAAAACTAGGACTAATTAAGAAAGCTCCTCCTGAATTATGCAGATTATGATCCAGATGTTGGTTATGCATAAGGAATGAACTTCATAGCCGGAACTTTAGTTTACTTTTAAGTTCCTTAACCTTAAAAAATATTTAATGAATTAATCTAGAATCATCGAAACAATTATATCGCTGGAACTCCAGGGTTATTTGAAAATTTGGCAAAACTGAAATTTAAATTGAAGACTTCCATTCCAAAATTATATAAACATCTTCAAGAAATTGGGCTTAATGATTTGGGCATTTGCTTCAGTCCATATTATCTAACTTTAATGTTGTAAAATACACCATTTTAGTACCACATGCTCATCTTGAATATTTATTAACTCATGGGTTAAAAATACATTACAAAATTGCTAATAGCAATGTTGAAGCTTTCTAAAAATACTATTATGAAATTAAAGGACGTAGAAAGAGTTAACAAGTACATAAGAACCGAATTGGCAGTTAACTTTTTCTAAGAAATTGAAATCTGCAGAAAAGAATAAAGACTTATTCAACTACTAGTTAATATTGGATTAATTAAGCGTGTTAATCAATATTGAATCTTAATTTTGAGATTATACTTTAATATTTAATTAACTCTAATGAAATTATATCACCACTCTTTTAATTTGGAATGTCTCCATTCTTAAGTGAGTATTTCAAATAATGCATCTTATTTTCAAATACATTTCATTGTACACGTTAAAGAATGGATACAGATTATTTATTTATTCATTATTTAATGTTATAAAAGGCTTATTAAAAGAGCCTTGTTGATTAATAAACGCCTTAATTTATAAAATTGTCAAATACTTTCTAAAATCTCAGAAAATAAGCATTCCATGTATAGATGACTGTGTGCAATTTGATCAAGGAAAGGGGAAATGCATTTTATAAATAGAGTAAACCCATATATATAATTAAAAGATGATTTTTAGACTGCTTGCTAAATTTATGAAGAGCTTTATTAATTTTTGGAGTTCAAAGAATGCAAAAGTAGCACTCTGTTTTTAGTAAAATACAATGGGAAAACTCCAGAAGAATCGACTCTACTAAATTGTAACAGAATATTAGTAATATAGAACTCAAAATAGCCATTTTGAATAACATGTCAGCCACTCTTCTCAAACTTAAATTGTATTAATAAACTATAGAAATCACAACTTATGTGTTGCACTACGATCCCAACTCAGCAAAAGCTTTATTTCGAAGAGGAAAAGTAATTATACCTTTATTTACCAGGCTCTATTATCACTCACTCCTCTGAGCAATGAAAATCTCTCGGCCTCTATTGAAGATCTCAAGAAGGCCTCGCAAATTCAAGAAGATGAGCTAATTCGAAGCACATATTAATAAGCTATAGAAACTATGAATAATAGATAATTAAACCCTATAAATTTAATTGAAAATGCTAATTTAAACTATGAAATTGATTATTCGAAGGAAGTCCCAGAAGAGATTAATGAAGTCAAATAGTTTACAGAGATTAAGGGGATGGAAATGCTGAAAGACCTGTAGAAATAAGGAAAGATTAAGGAGGCAAATGAATTTTTATAAGAGTTGAATCAAATTCAGGAAGCCAAGAAGTAATTGGAAAGAATAAGCAGAATCAATTTCGATAAACCAAAGCCAGTAAATTTTTATTATTAAGATCTTAGTATCTTTATGAGACTATTAAAAGATTGGGTGTAAATTCTTTGTAATTGTAACAAGAATTCAAGAACATTCAATATCAACAGCTCTAGGACATAAGAAATAAATTGAAATAATGGAATTATTGTTATTCAAAAAAAGATCTTAATATAAATAATTAAGGACTTTAAGGAGAATAATAGGAGTATCCTTCAGAGAATAAAACTTAAAATATCTTATTAATTTTAGGAGGACTTATTCTATTTATTTTAATAGGTGTATTTGCAGCTGGAACATGATATGATATATTTTATTATTTAATTCCATTATTCATTTTACAATAAATACAATAATCAATACTATAATTACAACAATAAGGCCGCCTATCACATATTTATACTTTTGCATAGACTGTTTTTAGTTTTCCTCCGCTCCAACTAGCTCATTCGATACGCCAATGACATTAGCCTTGGCTTCATTTAAATTTTGTTATCCAAAATCTAATTCTTGGCCTTATTGATCTGTTAACTCGCCCATTTGATTGACAATTAAATTTAATTACAGTGCCTCCCTTTCAATTATGTCTAATTCACGTTGTCTTTCATCAATTAACATATTTTCTAAGTCGATCATATCGTTTTCTACAAAATCTTCATCGATTGAAACTGTTTTTATTCTAGTAGCTTCTTCAGCATGAACTTGAGATAAATTGCTTCTTTCATTGTTGGATACTCTCTGATCTTTAGGAACAACTTTCACATAATTTTGATCAACAAAATATTTCAATTATTCTTACGCAGTCTCTTATCCATAAGCTTTTGATTATCTGATCACTGAAATTTTTGAGAATTTTTGTTCAAATGAAGAATTCACAAAACTCTTCATGATCCTTTTTTGTCTATCGACTTCTTTCAAATATTATTATTTGAGTTTGTTGGCTATATTGTTTTATTCATTTCCTCTCGCTATTTTATCGAGTTGGGTGATTAATTCTTTAGTTTTATCTGCCTTTATTTTGAATTGTTTCCTTGAACCTTGTAAATCATTGTATTATCTATGTAAGGAAATAATAATACAGATTTGCAATCTATAAAGATTATTACTAGTCATTGTAAACCTTTAATTCTTCAACAATATTCTATACTTTCTTGATTATTACTAGATCTTAATACCTCCTAAAGAGCCTAAAATTAGGTTTTAATAGCCTCAGGTTTTTAAAAGAGGTTTTCTTCTAGATCAGTCATCAAAATAAGTTAATAAAAATAATATCTAATTTAATATGCACTTATTTATCAAATAATTGAGGACATCATTTTTGAGATAACAAAGAAAAGGAGAATTCATATAATTTTTTAGTACATCATTTAATACGCAACAAAGATTATGTTTAATATAATTATATTGTTAATATAATCATGTATATATATATTATACTAATTAAAGAATTTAAAAATTTTAATAATATTTAATTGTGCTCATGAATCACCACGGCTTCATAATTTTGTTTAGTTTGATATCTACCGTATTTGGAGCACCGACGAGCTCAGAAAGATGGGGCTATGGAATATTAGCCTCGTTTGGTGTAAGTATGATTGGATTTGTGGTTTCCATTTTGATCATCATATTGAAAAAGTTTAGTAAAGGAGAAACAGCACAATAAGTGATGAAAGTTTTAATTGGATTTGCTATAGGAGCATTATTAGGTAAAGAATATTCTAATTTAGGCGATGCATTTATCCATTTAATTCCTCACTCATTCTCATCACATGAGCATCATAACGAAGAAGATCACAACGAAGAATCAGAGGATAATAGATTATTGGATGAGGAAGAAATTGTTGAAGAGGAAGAGGAAGATATCTCCAAGGAGTTTTTGACATCTTTGTTACTATTATTAGGGGTTCTGAGCTTTTTTTTAATAGAAAAAGCCATGAGAATCTTATAATCTTATGTTATGATTAAAAAAGTTTAACCTGAAGATTAAAATCTTGAAATTGGCCAACAAGAAACCAATATGGATAATAAAAATACTGTTGATTCTCCTGGTATTGTCGATCAAGTAACAAGGATTCAAGAAATGCAATTTGAAAAAGTCTAATAGCTTCCAATTTCAGAATAATTATTTTCTTATGAGAGTTGGAAATATAAGCCAACTTTGGGATATCTCAACTTAGTTTCAGACTTTCTTCATAATATTATGGATGGTTTGGCATTAGGAGTTATCTTTGCAACAACCAGTGATGATAATTTTGACAGTACAATAGCTACATTAATAGCAATAATAATTCATGAAACAGCATAGGAAATAGGTGATACAAGTATTCTGCTCGAAAATAAATTTACAAATTCATAAGCATTATTCTCAAATGGAATAATTAATTGCAGTGCTTTAATAGGGGCTATAATAGGATTAGGAGTATCATCCATGGATAATGACACCCTGGTTTTGGCCTTTGTTGCTGGCAATTTCATTTATATCAGCTGTGTTGATATGTTGCCAGAAGTCTTAAAAGAAGAAAATATTAAAATATCAATTCTCCAGTTCGTTGCATTCTGTGCAGCTGTAGCCATTATGTATGGAATTGCTTATTATGAGCATTCTTAAGAATGAACTCTGTATAATTTATATTTTTATTTTATAAAATTTTATGAGTAAACTTACCAAGGCGGTATTCGAGAGAAATTACATCTTGAAAGGAGACTACTATATTATAGATTTAAATACAAGAAATCTTGTGAGCATTAAGAACATCGATCAATATTGTCGAGTGGATAAAATCTAAGAGATGATTCTCGAATAGAATAGTCTAGGTTAAATAGAAGAAGTCATTCGACACATGTAATTAAATTATGCAAGTCTAGGATTCAACTTAAGTTATTGGAGCTGTAATTAAATTAAATCCAGATCATAGAAAATTTAGAACTTCCCAATTTAGAATAGCTTAATCTGAATACTAATTTCATCAAAGAAGTTCCTCAATTATAATTGCCCAGATTGAAAGTATTGAATCTATCCTTTAATAAAATCACATATATTGCTGATCAGAATCTCCCATCATTGGAGTAACTCAATTTATCTGGAAATTAACTCATATATCTCCCTAAATTGAATTAATCTCCAAGACTTAGACTTCTAGATGTGCAGAAGAATAATCTAATTTCAATTACAAGGTTAATGGGTACTTGTTAATACTTACAGGATCTTAAGATGGGGTATAATTAAGTTCCTGGAGAGTATATTGATGAATTATGCGCAGTTATTCAAACATTGCCAAGTCTTGACAAAGTCGATTTCAAAGGAAATCCTGTTTCTTAGGTTAATGGCTATGAGATTAGATTATTGAAAGCAAAACCAGGTTTGAAATATATTGACAATATTCATTTATCTGAAAATATCATTCAAAATCTTTAGGTTTGATTCATTTCTATTTTAGAATATGGATAAAACAAAGTCATTTAATGAGTTGGTGGAAGTAACAAAAGAATAATATTATAAATGGATATAAGAAAGAGAAGAAGTGAGGAGAGTGATGCAGAAATAATTAAATTAGTAGAAGCTTAGATTGGACTTTCAATTTGAGGACAAAGAAGAAGACAACATTGAGGAGATGAAGGAATTTTTTGAATTTATTAAAGAAATTGAAGCTAAAAAGAAAAAAGGTGAAAAAATAAATGTGGATGATTAAAATATTTAATTATGGAGATAGAGACTATAATAATCTGAGAATTAAAGAATCTAAGCCTAATAATTAGTTAGGTAACAACAAATAAGAAACAATGAATAGTAAATCAATAATTATGTATCTACTAAAACAATGATGGTATTTCATTATTACATATTTAGCAAAAACTATTCGAAATTGCCATCAATGAACCTGAAATGTGGAAGGAAATCAAGAGGAAGGAACTAGTTTAAATACCTTAGGAACAAAGTGATGAACCCTCTTCTGGCATGAGATCAATGAATAGTGTAGAAACACCTTAGGAATCTGGGAGTAGAAGTGGAAATTATAGTGTAAGGAGTGGGAAGTCACGATTTTGAATGGTTGTTTCATTTAATATATTAAAATATGAATTAAAGTAAAGTTCTTAGAGTGGACATAGTAGATTAAAAGAACCATTAAGCTATTATGGAAATGCCTAAGGATTATCGAAAAGAGCATTTTATAATCAGAAAGAATGAGATAAGAATTAAGAAAGAAGAGGTGCAGCCACCCAAAAAGATGTAGAGATTTATTCTATGTTGTAGAGATGCTGATTAATATAATACAAAGGAGTATTATTAATAGAGGAAGAAGAATATGTAAGTGAACAAGTCAAACTAGGCTAATAATTCGAGATGATCGAGAAAAATAACCTTATTAAAGTTAAAATTTCTAGATGATTTTCCTCCAGCTTAAAGTTTGATCCTATTGAAATGTAAGGGTAAATACTCATTGTCTTTTGTTTCTTAAAAGTCAGAAGTTTATAAGCATGTATTTTAGTTAACTTAATTAAAGATTTCTGAAGAGTTCTAAAACAAGCTTTTTAAAGATATTGACAAGGGATTGGATGCAAGGAAAAATTAAGAAAACAGAGATAAGGTGGATATTAGGGAGAAGAAATAGATTGCAGAATATAAAAATGATCTTTCAGATTCCGATGAGGAGGATTCATTTTCAAATAAAAAAAACTAGGTAGAAAAAAATAAATAAAGGAAAAATATCACACAAACTTGATTATTCTTGTGGTGGAGAAACCTAAAAAGAAAGTTAAAAAGAACGAATCTTTTGGGGATGATTAATAGTCTGATTCAGTGGTTGAGTCAAGTGCTTCTTTTTGATGAACAATACTGAGATAAATGTGAGTATATGTCATAATATTTTATTAATTAATTATTTAGTGACGTTTTTGTTTAATTTAATTCTAATTTGGGGGTTTTGAAAAATGTTTTGGGTATTAATAAGTGAGTTTAAGATCATTTTAAATGAATATTATTTAAAATATACATAATATATGGATTATATTAGAACAATAGTTTCAGGAAAAAAAAAGAGATTCATCTCAGAAGGTTATAACTTAGATTTGACTTATGTTTGCGATAGGATAATAGCTATGGCTTTCCCTGCTGAAGGATTTGAAAGCTGTTATAGGAATCCCATTGATAAGGTATTATATATGTAGAATTTTAGGTGGTTCAATTTTTGGAGAACAGACATGGCAATAATTACTTAATTATGAATCTATCATCACGCACTTATGATTATTCTAAATTTAAAAATCAGGTTAAAAATTATCAGTGGAACAATCATCATGCTCCCCAATTACATTTACTCTTTAATATGTGTAAATCTATGCAAGAGTTCTTTAATTAGAAATAAGAAAATGTTGTTGTCGTACATTGTCTGGCAGGAAAGGGCAGAACGGGTACGTTAATTTGCTGTTACCTTTTATATTGTGGAATGTTTAACACCGTGAATGATGTTCTATAATATTATGAAAAATCCAGATTCAACGACGAAGGCTTGGGAGTTAATTAACCATGCCAAATTCGTTATATCGAATATTTCAATCAATTATTATAAGGAGAAGCCATTTACCCAAGTCTTAAATATTTGAGCTCCATTATTATAGAGGGCGTACCAAAACTCAATATTGATGATGGCAGCAAGATATCGGCTAAAATCTATCAGAACCAACAACTTATCAAAGACACCTAAATACTTAAAATCATTTAAGAAAATTAGACAAATTGTATAATAATGACACCCAATCCTATTGTCGTCCATGGGGACATTTTAATTGAATTTTATAATTCCAACCTTGTGAAAACCAAGTTAATAATGAGAATATCATTTAATACCTCATTTAATACCATCACTTTTACTAAGGATTAGATTGATCCATTTAAAATTAAAAACGATTCAAGAATACCTGATAATTTTAAACTTCACGTTTGCCAATCAGAATATTGCAATAATTGTGATTAGACCACCAGTTTTCATGAAAAGTGTCCTGATTGTAAACAAGCCCTAAATTAAGAAAGACAAAATTGGCATCAAATTAAAGATGCCTTGAAGTTAAAAGGGGTCAATGTCATTAGATTTTTCCCTTAAAACTTTTGATATCGAATATTAAATGTTTGTAGAATAGACATCATCATCAGAGTTAAAATACTATCAAAGAAGCCTTACTTTTTTTGTAAATATATAATAAATATGTCTATTCATAATTTAGTTAAAAATTATAAAATAAATATTTTATTCTCTTTAGTGATAGATAAATCTTCTCGATAATGTGATTATTAAGTATATCAATATGTAATAAGATATGCCATTCAATTCTCATATAGGTTTTTCCAGAATTTATCTTATTTTAACTGAATTGAACTTCGCCCAATAAGAAAATGTATACCTACTTGCATGGTCAATTTTTTATTGAAAATATTTTGGGTATTTCTTAAACTATTTTTCATACTCTTTAACCATATTATCTATATTATTATTTTACTTATACACAGTAAAACAATAATATTAGTCAATTTCTGCAGTAACACTTAAGTTTTTAGTTTTAAACTCATCTAACATCATTTGCTACTTCTCTGTATTATAACCTTCGTCGATAATCTAGCATGAATTAGATTGTTTTTCTATAATATGTTTTTATGAAGATATTTTCTAACTTTTATGATCCAATTTGGATTCATATAAAGTATACGAATTTCTTTAATCTTCTTAACTTAGTATTTTAATAGATTCGTTATCGTCAAATAATTAAGCACAATTTTGTATTTCTTCTTGGGCAAGGAGAGTATTGAATTATCTTCGAGATTATCTTTTAATATTTCTCTCTCTTCTCTACTATTATTTGAAATATTCTTATTTTATTATTCTTTCGATATCTGGCTTATAGAAATTATTGGGACAATTTAAACTAATATGATGATATTGATGGCAGAATCTGCATTTTAAGTTTATTTATTAGAGATTTGAGTCGAATATAATATCATCCTTGATTTAATGAAATTTTTCAAAATCCCTTTGATTAAATTTGAGTATTTCCAAAAATTTCGATCTTTCAATTTTGTATACTTTGCAAAGTGTATTTGCTTTAACCTTTACATTCACATTGAAACCTGTAAAAAAACTGTAATCTCCAAAGGTATCACCCTCATTGAGTATTTCTATTTATGAATTGCTTTATTTTTCCATGACTGTTGCAGTTCCTGAATGAAAAAAGTAGCTTAAATTATCAAATTTTATACAGCGAAGAATCAAAGTCATGGATAAAATCACCGGGAAGAAATGTCTACAATTCACTTTCTTAACCTATGAATTGCTATGTTTACAATGAAAACAGTTGTAATGGTTTAATTTTTTTCATTATTGTCATTTTGATATCAACAGTGAGTTGAGTTTTGAGACTTGAAGGGAGATAAGCATATATTTTATCTATCTTTTATCTAAATAATTTTGCATACATCTTCTTAACTCCCAAACACATCCTCCTGATAATGAAATTGCAAATAATTCCGTATCCTACTTTATAATTCCGGCTCAATATTGTTATTCCGCATATGCTAGTTTATCAGAATTAGTGATTTTCTAGGATTTAATTCCAATAATTACTTATATCGTTATTTTTGATCATAAATTAGTTTCAAAATGTACCCAATCGAATTCATTGAATATGCAAAGGTGCAACTACTAATGAACATCATTATAATTGAAGATACAACCTCGTAATGATTCTGTGCCGTGATATCTCCATACCCAACTGTTGCCATCGTCATGGTTGCCCAATACAAAGAATAGGCATACCTTAACCAAAGGGTTTCATCTAGTAGATGTTCCTTAATCAACCAAGAGTGACCAAATTTTTGACTAGTCAGTTCCCCCATATAATACCAAAAACATGCCATTGTGTGAGCAACAAAATAGACACTTAAGATTACATTTATTAAATCTAAGATTTAACTCAATCCTCCTCTTAAATAGAATTATTCATATTAAATA
This sequence comes from Paramecium tetraurelia, assembly GCF_000165425.1. Classification (NCBI taxonomy): domain Eukaryota; phylum Ciliophora; class Oligohymenophorea; order Peniculida; family Parameciidae; genus Paramecium; species Paramecium tetraurelia. Next base: position 371,666 of record NW_001799067.1, read on the forward strand.
GTAATCTTCTTTCTGATTTGCTTAAAAATGATGAGCATTTAAATTATAGTAATAAACTCATTTACTTAATAATCGAAGTAAAAGAGTGACCACATAACCAGATTTAATATCTCTGTAAAGAAAGTATATTAGAAATAGTTTTTAATAATTTGCAGTCTGTCATAGATTACCTATATAAGGATTAGAGTCTTACCTCTCCTTTTTAAATGAACCCTCGATTTAAACTAATTATAAAGTCAAACACTGCATACAATGCGATTATGGCAACTAAATATTTGAAAATCTCTTGATCCATTTCTCTCTCTTTATGTTATTGCAAAAAGCAAGCTAGAAAGGGACATAGCCATAAACTTAAAGCGATAACACTTATTCCAACCAGATCCCAAAAAATTAAAAAGAATGATCCAGGTTAAATAACATAGCTGTTATCCTTCTGCAATAATTCCTCTATAATTTATGTAATTATAAATACAATCATTTTTATTTTTAAGATTCATAGATAAGTAATTTTCCTACAGATAATCATTATTACTTTATTTAACATACGCTCGTTAGTAGAGATTCGATAAAAATCTTGTAATGAATTATTTTTATTGTATGAATTTCAAAAATTTTGGTTTCAAGTGCAATTTTAAAATGGAGGAACGAGAGATATATGTTTGTTGTAATTTCGTTCTAGAAGGGTGTCTTTAAGGAATAGTCTATCTTTATTGTCCTTCATTTAAACAGTTGATCAAGCTTTCCTCTGATTGTATGAAAGATGGCATTTTTTCTTTCTGATAAATTTACTTGATAACATCAAAAGGCCCGATTGAAACTCTAGGACTTCTCTGACTAGGAGTGATAAACACTTAATCCATTAATAAATTCAAGAATAATTTATATATATAAATATAATTTTTATAATTGAAAATCTACAAACTGAATGTAAATTTTATTATCTAGATCATTTTTCTCTCATCACTAAGCTGTATCTCATACTATTTTTATGGCATTTCTTGACAATCAAATAAATAATGATTAAAAAGCCAAAAGAAACTAATAACGAAGCAATAACATAAACAACCCTCATTAAAACATCAAATGGACACTTCACTTTACCTTCAAGACTTTTCAACCTATCATCACACGTATTGTAAAAGAAGAGCTGACTACTTTTTTCAAAAGCTCTAATAATTATGCAGGTTCTTAATTGAGAATCTTAAATTTCAATATTGGTGTAGTGATTCTTCCCCAACCAAGGTCCAAATGTTAATGGCTAAGTCTTGCAAGAACCTGACTTATCCAACGATCCACACATTGTTTCTTAGAGTCCATACTTGTATTTGAGGCCTAGATGTTGAATATAAGAATTATATCCATTTTTCATAGCAGTCATATGAGAATCACTACTGACAATCAACACTTATTTCTCTAAAACCTCCTGAATATTCTATAACTTATCAGCTATTAATAGTTATTCATGAGGAAACATATCCCATGTTTCTCCATGGAAATTCACAGAAGATATGAAAATGACTGCTTAAATCCAATCTGTTATAGCTACTTTATCTAATATTGTTATTAGCCATTCTCTTTATTATTTTCCTAAAATAGACCTTGCATTTGAGAAGTTCCCAAATTGATCTCCTAAGACTTCTAAATTTTGAAATGTTCTTAAATCAACAGTGATTATTATGGTTCTTCCAATAATTTGATATCTATAGGATCCAATATTTTCTTCATTTATTTCCTCTATGTTCTTCACTTCTTATGGGAATTGTGGTAACTCTTCGTCTTGAAATAGAGGTCGATAATTATGTAGATTCCCATGAGGAACGTATTTCCAATATAATAAATTGGCAGTATTTCTGGTAGGACTGTTTCCATCGGCATCATTTTTCCCAAAATCATGGTCATCAAATTGATATTCGATTGGTACTTATTGATATCTATATAATTAGTGGATTGTAATACAAATATCTCTATGTAGTGGAACCGAAGACTTGCTTATAAGCAAAGTCAAATTCATCAACAGAATCGGTATTTATATCTCTGTAATGCAAATCACCTAGCATGAAAAAGAATTGGGGATAGGTATTTTAATATATATCAAGAAAAATAGTACTGATTGATGCAGTTCTTGCACAACCTGAGGCACTAAAATTAAAAGTGTACGGTTGTCCGATCAATCCAAAAGTTTTGAATGAAAACATTGGTTATTCAAACTCAGTTGTAAATTCGTAATCTTTTTCTTTGTTGTACACAGTCTTCAGATATTCAGGTGTAATGTTCTCAATATCATAGAACTCAAATATATAGAAATACTAAGTATTAGGTTAAAGATTCTGAAATTAAAGTATAATTGGTGATTCATTGCTTTGATTGACTTTAAGTCTGTTCATAATTCATTTATATACTATGAAAAGTTTTCAATATTTTTCAGATCCCAAGAAATAATCCTAAAGTTAAGCATTGAATCCTGTCTTGTAAACACTTTCATTGTTATGGAATTAGATGTTAAATTACCTTTCCAGTGAAACAATATAGCATCTTCATATTGCAATGCTGCAATCATCTCAAAAATTAAAAAGAAAAGCATTTATAATAATTTTAATATCATTATATATGTCAGTTACTATTGATGGTATTCTCTTCCTCAATATAATAAGGATCTGGTGTTTGTTTTTTTCTGAGAAACATGTCCTTGGGGAACTCTCTAAGATTCTTGCTTTTCCCATTAATGAAGCTTTAAACTAATTACTCCTATTGCTCTTCGGATGACTAGATGGAGTTGTGACAAACCTTTGAAATAGACTTCCTTCGGTTCTTATCATAGAGTTAATAATTGAAGTCAGTAGAATCCTCTAATTCTTCTTCCTAAGTGTTGTTACTTAACTCCGAAGAGGAGTGGGTTGGTTTGGATTCATCCTCCCACTCATATTGTTGTCTTACTCTTTCCTGATTCTTAACATCTCTCAATATTTTGTCACATAATTGATTTCCTTTTTGACATTTGCATTTGATCTATAACATCTCTACAGTCTTCTTAACAGCCAACAATGAATTTTGATTGTCTATTTTCTGTTTGGCTAGCAATTCTTCAAGCCAAGCATTTTATTAAACTAGTTTTTAATATTAAATTGTAAATTCCTTCTGCATCATTTTGATCTTACTTTTGAGATCAATCTCCTTCTATTTGTATTAGTTTAATTAATTAGCTAGCAATCTGTTTGATAATGTAGTTTCTTTTAATTTTTATTCCAACTGAGATTATTTATTAACTGAAAGTCTGAAAAATCTAACATCTGAATGTTTGTGATATTCAATAGCATTCTCAACAAACTTAAGAAAGTCACTCTCATTATTCTTATTCACACTGTCTCTTTGTATTGATTCCTTCATAAAATCACTGTCACTCCTGGAGTTGTTCAATTTAAAAAACTAATCAAATAGTTTTTCTCCTTCCAATTCCTCCATATCATTGATGGGAGTACCATGTCTGTATGAATGTTACTTGTTGTCGAGAGTAGACTTGGCTCTTTGATGCTTCAGATCCACACTAGGTTTGCGTTTCTAGATCAAAGACTCAATGTATTATAAGTTGTTTCTGTTCATGTCTTCAAATAACCCAAATGACTACTAATCATTTGGAGACTTTTTATGTCTGAGTTCTCTTGAACTTATTAAAAAAACATCTTACTTGCATAATTTATGCCCTGCTTTCCTGACAGTTAACTTAGTGACATTAAATTAAATTTTATTTTATAAAACCAAAATACCCATCAATACACTTTAATTTATATAACAAACACCCTATCCATTATACTGTTTCTGTTTTTCATTATCAATGCAAACAAAAGTGTTGAGTTCTATGCAAATATTAATTAATTTTTTATTATTTCTTATTTAATGATGCCAAAACTAAGTCGAGAGAATACGATTAGCAATGCAAGTTGTCTCCCGAGACATCTGAATATACAAGGGTTCCAAAAGTTCAACATCAAGTCCAATTCTCCAAGAACATTATAGGCTTGTTAAGAATTGGGCATTGATCCAATTGTTTTAGAATTAAAGTAAGCTCAATGATGTATACAAGAGAAGAATCAGATTTCAAATAAAATGATTTAGATGAGGAAATCATTTAACTCAGATACTAACATTACTTAAACAGAGTTCATTGTATATGATCAATAATAATTATAATAGAACTGTTCACAGAAATAACTCAAAGAAGGAAAGAGATAATCTAGAGGCAGAGACAAAAACTATTGAATAATAATGCCTCAATTGAATCCCTAGATAGATCAAAGACAATCAAGTTGTAATAATCACTCGATTAATCAGAGTAATTCTCCTCATTTAATTTAGGGTTCGTCGATAAATTGATACAATCTATAACAGAACAGTTTCCTTCTTGCACTAGAAGAGCGAATCTCCAACCAAAGATCAATTTGTAGGAGATGTTTATGATCTCAATTAATTGGAAGGGGGAATCGAAAAAGAGATTGATAGATACAATAAACATAAAAAATAAAAAATAGTAAATTATTAAAACCTATAGCTCAACATAGAGAGAGGCACAGCTCAAGTTGCAAGAAGATGCAAAAAGGTTATAATTGATAGACAAGTGGAAATAAAAGGACTCACAAATTTTAGATTAGATTTTAAAGAGACAATATGCATTTAAATAAAAGATGAAGGCTTCAAGCAGTGGAAGAAAAACTCCCTTGCAAAAAATACCGTAATTTACAGATCCAAAATCATTCAAAAGGGATAGTGAAACTAAAATTGACAAGTAAATAACTATCTTAAATTAAGAGGAGATACGTCATTGTAAAAAACCATGTACAGAACTAGAATTGATGATTCTAAGATTAAATAAAGAAGAGAGATGGTCATTTAAAGAAAGGAAGTACTCAACAAACTTGAAGATTTGGAGTTATAAAAAGACCTTGAGAAGTTGTAAATGAAATTAACTTAAAGCGAAAAATTATCTAAATAGTAAGCACAAATCAAAGTTGAAAGAATCAAGGAGTAATATTTTAGAGAATAATAATTAATTTAATAATAAAAGGAAATTAATGTTGTTTAATCTCAAGAACATTTGAGTGCTATGATTAGTAAAATGATCAATAAAGAGCAAGAATTTAGAGGATTACTATAATCTTAATTGATGTCAGAATTAGAAAAAAAACAATTATAAAAAGAAAAATAGTAGAAAATTAAGTAGAATCAAAATGATCTATTTAAGGATCAGGAGTAATTATAATTAATAATCTTAGCAAAAAATTAAAATAATTAAATGATAAATTTAGTAAAATTGAAGAACAAAACAAATTAAGAAAATAAGAATTAGACCATAAAATACTTTTAAAATAGGAATTAAGAAAGCTAAAAGAATAGGATAAATTAGACAATTATGAGAGGTAGAAAAGACAAAATGATTATAAAATGATGACTCTTTATATGAAATCCAAATTTATTGAAGAAAAAAATCAACTAAAATAATATCAAAATGTATTGATTTCAATTAAATATAGGAAGTCATTTAAAAAACTTCTATGGAAATAAACAAGTAGGAAATATAAGAAAGATAAAGAATATATTCACAACTTTAGGAATTGAGCGATAATTTATTGAACTATAAAGTAATCAATTTTAATAATCCTTAGAGTGTTTCATAACATGAATCGAGATAGAAACAAGACCAAGCAAAATTCAAAAGTGTCAAGTAATTCATTTATTTAATTTCTAGATTACTTAAGAAGTTTGCTAAATTAGAAGATCCCAACATTGAGCAGCATACTTAAGTACTCTTAACAATGCTTTAACCTAAACCTGTAGAAACTAATAATTCTAATAGAAAATTAAGTGTTCACAAAAAATGACGATATCTTATTTTAGTAAATTTATTTAAAATTTTATCAATAAAATTACACCAATAATTGCTTTTAATTTATTTAAATCATTTATCATTCTGAAATAGTCAATTTTATTATTCGAACAGAATTTATTAGCAAAATACTTTATATTTATTCGTCTTTGTTATCTATTCATTTGAATAATAAATGGATAATGAAATCCAAATCTAAACCAAAGTCAAACGAATTAAGGAAAGATATGTGCATGAAGCTATGTTTTTGGTTGAGTAATGGAGGTATATATTAAATATATTTAAGTAGAAGCTTATACCAACAAACTTATATCGAAAATGGAAGATAATTAAAACTTACTTTAGATAAAGCTGCTGAGATCGTAGGAGTCCCTAGAAAAACCTTGGAAGATTACTACTATTAATTGAAGAAAGCAGAGACTCTAAGTAAGACTTTATAATATAGTTAGTTGACCTTTAAAATTTTAAGAATTGCAAGATAGGTGTGATTCGAAGAATTGTTAAAGAGAGCAAAAAATAACAAGAAACCACAACTCATTTGATTGATACAAATGATTTTTTTTTATAAGAAAATGAAACTAATAACTATAGAAAAAACAGTTTTGAATATGATGATTGATTTTACTAAAAATAGTGTTTACTGGAGCCACAATGATTATAAATGTCGTATATAGTCTATCACTTATTATCCAGTATAATTTCTTAATCTTCCAACATTCCAATTAACTTTTACGTGCTCGTTTTTCTAAATTATGATTGTGGAGATATTACGTTTTCTATATACTTGCAATTGCAATATACACACAACACTTTAAGATGTATTTAATTTCTTATGCCCCCTTTTTAAATGGATTTAAATCAGAAAATAGATATAAAAAGATCACCTATTATGCATTTATGTTCATAATGTAGTTCAATCTGCCTGTTAGTTTGCTATTATCTAAATTAGACATTCCAGAAAGGAAACAATTAAATACTCACATGAAAATGAATCTAAAGTCATAGACATCATAAAAACCCTAGATTATAAAGAAACAGAGTTAAAGATTTTGTATATTCGTTAATATAAAAATAACTCTAATGTTTATTTCGTAAATTGCCTTCCATTGTTAGAAAATTCGAAAGCCTTGAATGATATTGGTATCTGGATAATAATTAACCCTCTGAATATATTTAGTTCCTAAATAAATCTAAGAGCAAGAAAACATTTTTGTACAATTGCAGTTCAAAATTGCACTTGCATATTTCTGTGGATGTGTCTGTTGAGATTCATTTTTTAATAACTCAAATAAACTAAAGTTCTTCATTTCCTTAATTTAACAATAGGTTTGCAAGAACTTTGATAATGGAAATTTATAATTAATACTAAAATATAAGTTAGTGATTGAAATTATGTGAGAAATACAAATAAAGTAAAATTAGATCTATATAAATAATATAATACTCTACATTCTCTGTTGGAAACGTGTTAAATAGATTAAATTGTTAGTTAAATTTATATTATATATAAATTTATAAGTTGATGAAAAAAATAATAAGTTCAATAGGTAATTAATGTTCATATTAAGAATTCAGGTGATTATCCTCCTTTTGAATTTAATGGGAAAAGAATTCCAATCACCGCTTTAATATGTAATGAACCTCTATCGCAAAAGGAGAAACAATCAAATTATAAAACCACGAAATACTCAAATTAATGTCGGTAAGACAAAAACAGATCAAAATCTACTCCACCTTCTCTGAGAGAGTTGTTGACTGATACATTTACCATCACATTGACAGAAAGGACATTGCCTTCAAAAAAACTTTCGATTTTACTTCCATTTAAAAATGCTGTTGAAAAGATAAGATCAAAAAATAGAGAAATCCTTACTCGAAGAAAATCTTGTTATGGAACCTTGTTTGGAAACAATTAACAAAAATAAATGATAAATTTTTAGACTTCGATTGAAATGCATAAGAAAATTAATGGGAAAGAATTTGCACTCTCAAGTTTTGCTGATTTATTAAAAAAAAATTAAAGGAAAAGCACTAAACGTCCTAGTCTTACTCGTAAACTCTCGAAATAAATGTCCTTAGTTGGTAAAGTTTATAAATGTAATTTCAAGAATATGATAATATGGAAAGACCTCCTTCATGTAAAACCCCTCGAGAATCTAAGGTTATTTTATTTAAAAAGAAGAATTCAACAACCCAAATTAAGGAGAAATACATCTAAGGATAAAGGCTTAAATTGTCTCATTTCATGAATGATTCTAAGTCTAGAAAAATGTAATTAAATACAATTCCCTTCAAAAATTAAATTAAATCCAGAGGGGAAACTATGAAATTGAAAACCTGCATGACAGAATTATTCAGTACTTAAAGAAGTCCAATCTCAAGTAATAGAACTACCACTTATACCAGACCTTATTAAAAATAGAATGAATTACTCTCAAAATTAATAAGAACTGAGCACAAAAGCAGATCCAATTACTTCCCTAAATCAACTATTAATGCATTCGGTTTTTGATTTATATGAAAATTTTCCTATTAATTTACAGTTAAAATTTAAAATAAAAATTACATGTAGGATTATAGAGGCAATTTCAAGAGAATTGAATTTGGAGTGCAATAGACTCCTGTTAAATCTACGACCAATATGAATGATTTTCAGTCTTCTTAAAAATTAAAATATGAGTAAATGAGCAATAAACCCTAATCAGTCAATGTTAGTTTTGTTAATGCTCCTGTTACGATGGTATCGAAAGAGCTATTCACATTATAAATACCAGTTAAAGTTAAATAATTGACTGATGATTGGAACACATAATTAACTTTGAAAATGATTATGCAATCAAACCAATAAGCACATGGATAAACATTAAGAATTGAATTGACAGATGATACAAACTTGTCATTTTTACAAATATTGGATTTAAATGAGGGAGAGTTTTTGGCATTGAAAAACGAATAAAGTTTACACGTAGACTTTGCAACATTTCCAATGAAATTAGCAGACCTATTATAATTATGCATAAATAGTTAAAGAGATGAAAAAGTAAAGTATATAATTAAAGAGATTATTTTAGCTTCTACGTTTCTTTGGAAACCAAGAATGGAGAATCAACCCTTGCAGTAATTGAGAATAACGAATTCAAGAAATTAACTCATTTATCATTGAGATTAAGAAGTGCTACAGATGATATACTAAAATACTTCTTAGCAAATAAATTGGCAATAGAACAATAGGAGAATGAACAATTGTACAAAAAAACCAAGAAATTGACAGAGCAATTGGAAGAGAAATAATGGGAACTAGAGAATTTGAAATCTGAAGTCAGAAAATTTACAGAGGATAACAATGCTGCTCTTTAATAAGTATAGTTGGATGAACAAAAGAAGTTAAATGACTTTAGGGAGTAAGCCTTAAGTAAGGAAACAAATTTTAAAAGAGAAAGTGAAAATGAAAAGCAATTTATAATTGAAAAATATGAAAAAATTGTCTTAGAATTATAAAATAAATACACTTAATTGCAATAAATAAATTAAGATTTATCAGAATAAAAGATTCAACTTACATAATAAGAAAAAGAGTTAAAGAATAAATTTGCGATAATTTAATAAGAATCTTAATAATTATAAAAGGAGAACTCAGAGTTTAGAGTACTAAATAAAGAACTGGATACTCTTAAATTTAATTAAGAAAGATAAATCATAGAGTTGAGAATCTAGAAGGAAGGATTAGAAAAAATATTACGTGATAAGGAAGATTTCTTGAACAATAAATAATAATTGGTAGATAATGAAAAAAAGTAAAATGTAAATAATTATATTAAATTTTTAGGTTATATTAGAGGAGTAAACTAATAATTAAAAAAAACAAATTGATAAACTTGAATAGAGAATTGCAGTGATGAGTGATGAAGTTAATAAGGGAAATTAAATAATTGAAAAATTAGAAAATGAATTAAGCAAATAAAAGGAAAAGATCAAATTAAAAAATGCAGTTGTTCTTCAATAAGAGTAAACTGTATAATAGTTATAAGATGCCAACGATTAAAGCAGTAAACAAATTAATGAATGTAATAATCTTATCGATAATAATTTTAGTGAGAAGAGAAAAAGACAGTTTAGAATTGAAATACAAAGATTAAGAAAATACTAATTTAGATCTGAAAAATAAATTGGCAGAAAGTTAGAAATTGCTTGAATCCAATAATTAAATGATATAGTATTTAAATAAATGCTTGAATGAAACCAAAGTTTAAGCACCCGCTTAGATGCCTGGTTTTTCAACATTAAAAAGCCAAACCTTTACAAAATACACCTCTCCAATACCTTTATAAGAAGATGTATAAATTCATGTTTATATTTTTAGAGAAGCTTCAGAAATTAAAGTGTTACTTATTAACAGAATCTAAATAATGTATCTTAGATATCGAATGCAACGATATAAAATAAGTTTAATTTCTGAAGATTATTTTACAATAACCTAAATTAATGAAAGAAACCTATATATACTTATTTTTCATTGTTATATATTCAAATTCAGATCCTAAATAATTCACATATTATAGATATATAATAAATAAAATTATAGTTAATTTATATAATGGACTAGGGCACCTTTAAAGCACCAAAAGTAAAATTAACTGATTACGAAATTCTCTAAACTTTGGGAACAGGGTCCTTTGGAAGAGTGAGATTAGCAAAGCATAAATAGAATGGTGAATATGTAGCTCTAAAAATGCTTAAAAAAGCTGAAATTTTAAGACTTAAGTAGGTAGATCACATAATATCGGAAAATACTATACTTTCAAATATCACCCATCCATTTTTAGTATGATTACATTATAGATTAGATAAAAATGCTCGGATTTACTCAAGATGAGAGATATCTCTATTTTCTTTTAGAATATGTTTAAGGAGGAGAGCTATTTACCTATCTCAGAAATAAGGGCAAACTTGAAAACGAAGAAGCTTAGTATATATTCAATTAAACTAGATTTTACGCATCATAAGTTGTATTGATGTTTGAATATCTCCATACAAAAAATATTGTTTATAGAGATCTTAAACCTGAAAATCTTCTCATCGGTGCAGATGGTTATCTCAAATTAACTGATTTTGGATTTGCTAAATTTATTGATTCTAGAACTTATACTTTGTGTGGAACACCAGAATACTTGGCTCCTGAAATCCTACTCAATAAAGGTATATATCGAATAAATCTCAAAAAGGACATGGGAAACCAGTGGATTGGTGGTGTCTGGGCATTTTAATATATGAAATGCTCGCTGGAATAGATCCATTTAATGATGAAGATCCTATGGCAATATACTAAAAAATATTGAAAGGAAAGGTCAAGTTTCCCAGAAATTTTGATAAGTAAAATTCATATAAACCTTTAGGGAAGCAAAAAGTCTTGTCAAACATTTATTGGTGGCAGATTTGACAAAACGATATGGAAATCTGAAAGGAGGAGCAAATGATATCAAGGCTCATAGATGGTTTTAAAGCTTAGATTGGGAATTTTTAATTTAAAAAAAATTGCAGCCAAAATATAAACCAGTTGTAAAGTACATATTTTCCCTCAATTTAAAAGAAATAAGGGTGACACTTCAAATTATTCAACTTATCCTGATAGTACAGAATTACCTAAGCCAGTAAAACCAACTGATGATCCATTTATTAATTGGTGAAAATCCATTATTATATTAAAAATATATACTCTTTTTAATTCTTTGTAAACATATTTATCAATTTGTTACTATGTTTTTTAAGAGTTCCTTATCTAAACAGTATTTTGGCATGAAAAAATGAAAAAAGATATATTTAATTAGAATTGCACTCAAAGTAATATTTATAATTCAAAATTATTAATTTTATTACTACTTGTCTCTATTCAAACATCCTAAAGCTTAAAACACTCTATCCATAAACCCAAGATCACTATTGGTTTGTCTCAATGATCCTATTTCTCTTTATTATTAAGCCATCTATTGCCTTTACGAAACCCGACTGACTCTGGCTTTTAAATCATCATCTTAAGAATACTAAATCTAAATATCATTAATACAGTTGATATTGATGTATTTGTTCCAGTTGTTGGTTAATTTACACTTTTGTAATTTGGTACAACTGAAGCTTTTGATTAAATTGAAAATGTATGTTAGAATTAAGGATGATTTAATTCATGTGAAGAATTATGTTATGGCAAGGTGAAATTTCTATAATACTTATAAATCTTAATAATACCTGGCTTTTAATTATTCCTATTATGGAGACAAAGATCGGTTTTCAATTTTCTCTTCTTTATTAAGATATTGATTTAAATCAATTCCATAACTCGCGTAGTTTCTCTTCATAAAGGGATGTTCAAATATCTGAAGCAAAGATAATCTATCTTCTGGATTAGTTTTAAGGATATTGCTAATTAGATCTTTAACTTCGAAGGAACAAGTTTCATTAAATTCAATTGTTTACAAATTAATGATATTCTAACCTTTTTCTTGATTGGTTTTTCCTTTAAAGGGAGCATATCCATGAATTAGTTCATATAATAAGATGCCTAAACACCAAATATCTAGTTTAAAATCATAAGGTTTATTTAGTAGCATTTCTGGAGCCATATAATCTAGAGTGCCACAGAATGTTGTTCTTTTTGATTATTGATTAGCTTCAGCAGACCATCCGAAATCACAAACTTTGATATTTCCTTATTTATCCAACAAAAGATTTTCTGGTTTTAGATCTCTATGCAAAACATTTTTCTTGTGTAAGTATTCAATTCCTAGACAGGTCTAAAAGAAATAAACAAAGGCTTCCTTTTCTGGTAACCTTTTTCTCCTTCTAATATAGACAAATAAACTTCCATTTTCTGCCAATTCCAGAATCAAATAGACATTCTCTTTATCTTCAAAATAATGGTATAGTTTAACAATATGGGGATGAGATAATCTCCTTTAAATTTTAATCTCTCTCTTTAGGTTTTCTGTCGACCAATACTCAAATATTCTCTTTTTGTTTAACTATTTTTATATAACATTTAATTACTATTTTCATTGCATACAACTACCCATTTTAGCGATCTTTAACTAGCTTGACTTAACCATAACTACCTTTTCCTAATTCAGACTTACCATCTTTAACTATAAATTCGAAATCATCAATATTTTTGCCAATGGATTTGAGAGTGGATTGAGTATCATTTACATCTGTCTATCTCCCTTGTTATTTTCCTTTACAATTTAGTTTATGTGCGATAGTCCTAAAATTAACAACACTCAATACCAATCGAGATCCTTACATCTTGATGAACAATATCGTGTTTAATAACATAGTGGACAAGCAATAACCCCATCAGATTAGGCTTTATTTGATAAACCACAATATTTATAAGAGCAAAGCATAATTTTTAATATTATTAATAAATGAACTTTAAATAACGCCTAAACATAAACTTCATTTGAAAAGACTGCTTTAGCCTAATTAAGCTAGCTTCGATTAACTTTAATGAGGCGATTAGATATGATTTGATTTATTCAGTCCAAGTTATCTTAAAATATATGGATTCTAAATCTGATTTGGATTTGGATTTGTAAGTGGATTGTAAACTTATGACTACGATAAGCTGACATTATCAATTATTTTATCCTGTTGATTTTAGCCATTTCCCTAAATTGATTAAATAAAATGTACTTATACCAAACCTGATAATTAGTCATAATACTTGGATTAAAACTCTCTCTTCTTTCTTCTCTCTTACTGTTGTTCATCATTAAAACTTTCAGCTGCCTTTCGAATTTCTTATTGATTTTGAGCAGCCTACATATCTTGATTTTTTCTCTTTTCTTCTTTTTCTTTTAACTATAAAGATAATGTATTTAAGTATTAATCTTTAAGGTTCTTATCATTTTACCTTTTAGTCTTCAGTTCTTCTTATTCTCTATCCATCTTTTCCTTAATTTGTCTATTTATAATGTAATCTAACGAAGATTTGGGATCATCGACATTTTTCCTATAAATATCCTGTAAATGCTCGCTTCTTTCAGCCAATCTTTGATAATACTAATGATAGGAGAAATGAATACTTTTTTATAATTTTCTTCTTGCTGAAGAATTCTTTCTTAATCTTTAATAGCCTAATCTTAGAATAGTATTCTCTCCTAGACTTTATTCATTCTCTCTCTCTGTTTCTTTTCTTCCATCAGTTTCATTTATTCATTATAAATTTACTTTTACAATTGCTTTTTTTGCTATTAGATTTATCTTTCTTCTTACAGTGCTTTTTAAGCACTATCGATAAGTTAATTCTCAATGTTTAAATCATCCCTCCTCTAAAAAAATAGATATTTTCTTTACTTTTTAGTTTATAATAGAATTCCTTTAATCTATAATTTCCGAATATTTTTTAGATAAGGACTCTTATGTTTAAAGTTTCTTTTACTTTTACTGCTCTGATAATTCTTTATTCATCATTTATATTCTCTAATTTTAATCATTATCTTCTTTTTATTTGAGCTCTAAATTCCTTCTTTTCATATCTTCTTACAATTATCTTTGTTCTTCGAGTGAAGTCTTCATAACTTCGTACTTCATTTACTTTATTTAGAACTCTTCTTGCTTCATTGTTTTGTGAATGTTGTATTATTAAAAATCATCATAGCTTTATTTTGATAATAACATTTATTAATGAAGTAAATATTGTGTTAAAAATTAATATATGAAATTCAGTTTAACAAAATCATATGATGAAGTACATATTATTAGATAGTTTAGAATGAAAATGTCCCATTTAAGAGATCCATAGAAAAACTTTAAATTAAACCAGAAAGTCATGTCCAATTTTGCAACTTTGATTGGATTGCCATATAAAAAGACTCTGATATTACGCTCTACAAAGAAGGACTGCAAGATGTAATTCTTAATCACTAACTTAGGCTACTGAAATTGACCTCACTTAATTGTTTGGTAAAAATCAAAGCGGCAAAGTTTAAATTTACTTTTTCAAATTTGCAAATGAATAATTTGATCAAAAGCAAATGATCCTAATTGGAAACAGTATTTATTACTCATTAATTCAAAGATTTCATAATTGGCTATGACGTGATAGAATAATAAAAAACTTGCAAAATTTAGATGAATGATGATTATAGACTTAGAAGAAAATTGCAATTTTAAGAGGTTCAAATACTTGAACAGGACCAAACTTTGTATATACTGACTGACCATTTTGACTTAATCACATTGAACCTATCCAACAAAGAAAATCGATTCAATCACTAAACTTTATAAAAAAGAGGGAGCTTTATATCTAACCTATTGTTTTAAAATAACTTAGACTTTTATATCAAAGGGGCTAACTTTAAGTTCTCAGTCTTTGAAGACACACTCCTTATCATATAATAAACATAGTCGAATCAGATAAAATTATATTAATGTAGTTTGAACCCATATAATTTGATTGTATAAATTGATTTCATTTCTAATAGACTCAAACTCAACGGGATTTTGTTTGTGAAGTCTCCAACTCAAGCTACTAAGTGAATATTAACAATTTTCATTTATCAAGGACTTCCAAAGGAATTATTTGGAAACTTTTTGCTATCATAGAAAACAAAGATTAATTTGATTCATTCAGCCAACTTAAATTGATTACAAAAGAGATTGAATTTATTGATTAAAGGCCTGACTAATCCAATTTAGATAAATTAATATATGAAGATTTGAATGAATTGCAATTGCAAGGCAATAAAATTAGGTCTTATTTCTTTTAAAATGATTCCGATCTAACTGTCCTCTACTCAGTCTTGGATACTAATTATTATCATAACAACTTATCTTAATCCCTTAAAGAACATAAACTATTCAATGGAAATCTATAAGGTGTAGGACTTTCAATAAATAATGGATTATCTTAATTGAAAGTGTGTTCCAATGGGAAAATATATATCCTATAAGAAAATTACCATGAACGCCCTGAGCAATTGTAAAATTAAAATATTTATCATTTTTATTAGAGTCACTCATTTTTAAGGAAGATGTATGCATGAAATCATTTTTAATTTATTAAAGGAAGGCTATAAAGATTTCATTGATCATTCAAATAGTAACTCGGCTTTCTTGAAATTAGAGTTTTAGGCATTTTCAGAATAAATAATTTGTTAAGTAATAAACCAAATTGTTTGGGATTTCATGGAAACTCCTATTTCTAAATATTCAGATATCAAAACTTAATTGAAGGAAAACTATAAAAATTTAGAGCTCTGGAAAAAATACACAAAAACTATAGTTAAAAATCAATAAATTATCTTAAATTTAATCAGGTCAAAGATTTGCTTAAAAATTGGTGAGTACATTAAATAAAATGAAAATAGCTTAAAGTAATTAATATAGGAATGCTTAAATAAATGGTTAGTGTTTACTTAGTATGAATAATAATTTTATTCCAAATTGGAAGATCTTCCAACAATAATTGAATAACTAATGGGGCTCTAGGGTTAAGAACAGCATTTATTTAAAATTTTGATGATTATTTACACTGATATTAATGAAGAGATGGAATTCAATAAGATTTAATTCCCTAAATTTTGGACTAATGAACCAGAATGGTTAAATTTAGTCATTTAGGCCTTGTCTAAATTGAGTTAAATACAAAAAAATGAATTCTTTTCATTGTTTAAATTTCTCATTACTGACATATCAATAGTGTTTAAGTTTGAAAGAAAAATAT
This sequence comes from Paramecium tetraurelia, assembly GCF_000165425.1. NCBI lineage: Eukaryota > Ciliophora > Oligohymenophorea > Peniculida > Parameciidae > Paramecium > Paramecium tetraurelia. Next base: position 388,258 of record NW_001799067.1, read on the forward strand.
CTCCTTTATAATTTCAGGTAATTCAACAATTCTCTAATTAAATTTCAGAAGAATAATTTTAGGATATTTTAATAAAAAATTAATTATATGATATTTTGTTTTAATGCTATTTGTAAACTAGTTTAAGATTAGACATGGTATTTGATTTAATTTCTAAAGATGAAAAATTGTGTTAAAATTTTATTGATTTATGTTTTGACCATGAGAAAAATTTAAATTATTAGGATTAAATTGATTAACATGACGAAAATAAATTCTTACATTAAAATCAACCAAAAAGATTTTATTAGATTCTAGATTAGATTGAAGAAATGAGTAAATATATTTTATAATTATTAGAATGTGTTGATTAAGTATTAAAATGTGTAAAAAAATATCCAAAACTTTATAATATACTTTTAATTCGATCAATGAGATTGGAAGAGATTCAAGATTTTGCAGCTTTATAATAAGGAAATGATCCAAATGCTAAATACTACAGATTCCTAGTCGATAGAGGATAATATATTGTTGATAAATAAAGATAATAATAAATAGATATTGAATAATGAAGTTTGATAAAAAATCAATTAATAATTATTATAATGTGTAAGTTTTTAATTATTCGATAAAATAGTAGTTATATTGATTGAAAAAGATGTAGTTTATTTACTCAATGAATAATAAATTCTAAACATTATGATATTGTTCAATAATAATAATATTAAGTCTTAGATGTAATATTCATTAATTGATTCAATAAATTGTTGTTTATTTCATGATGCTTAGGAATTCATCGATGTTGATTTACCCATCCCCATCTTTATCAAACTCATCTATCATAGCTTACAATTCTTAATCACTCAAACTTTCTCCTAATTCTTTTGATACTTTTTTTAATTTCCTCAATGTTATTTTACCTGAGTTGTCATCATCGAATAGTTTAAATGCTCTGAATATTTCATCCTAAGGATCTCTTTCACAATATTTTCTAGTCACTAAAATTTGAATTATTTATGTTACTTAGTTCTATATAATCACTATATTCAATTCTGCCAGTTTCATCTCTATCATATTCCTTCATCAATGCTTATACTTCCTACTTTTTAACTTCAAATCCTAGAGCTCTGAGAATAACTTTAATTTCATGACAATCTATTGCTCCAGAGCGATCAGTATCGAATAAATCAAATGCTTCTTTAATTTCCTGTTTTTAATCATCAGTCAATTCGCTTTTGACCTTCTTTTTTTAGGGTGCTTGAGTCTTTTATTATTATTTTTTAAATGAAGCCATGGTTTATAAATTTAACTATATAATTTAAAAATAAATGATTAATTGAAGCATTAGAGTTTATATACTCTAAATAAATAAACTAACCGTCAATCAAAAGAACACACCTTTTGTATATACTCATATATTCACAATAAATTTAAATAGTAAATAAATTAAAGATTTTAAATTTTATTTGAAATGACAAAGAAGACAAAGAAGGTTGGAATCACAGGAAAATATGGAACCAGATATGGTGCTTCTTTAAGAAAGATTATCAAGAAATTCGAAATTTCCCAACATCAAAGATATTTCAATACATTCACAGGAGCTGTATCAAATGAAATTATCTATTTTTTAGCATTCATTAAAACGATAAGCTATTGGTATTTGGAGATGCACTCAGACAGGTTTGTAAATAGCTGGTGGAGCTTGGGAAGTCAAGTATTTAATAATTGCTATTAATATAGTACTCCTGCTGGCTTATCTGCAAAATAAGGTATGTTGAGAATCAAGAAGTTAAAAGACGATGCTGAGGTTGAAGTAAAAGAAGAAAAGAAAGAAAAGAAATAATAACCTAAAGAAGAAAAATCTAAAGAGTAGCCAAAAGAAACTAAGAAACCCTAAACCAAGAAACCTTAAGCAAAGAAATAATGATCACGTATATTAATTACATAAAATATAATAAGAATACATTTTATCAATTATTCTTGCTTATTAATATTGATTCATCATCCTAAGCAGTTAAATTAAAACGAAATATCTAATTGCAACATATCAACAAACTATTTGAACATTAATTACCATAGATCGTTTTATATTATATACATTACTTAATTAAATTATATATTAGTCAATGAATCTATCAATCTTTGTTATCGAAATAATTATAGAATAATTATAAACTAATTTAGTTTATCTTTATTCTTATTCTTATTCTCATATTATGTAAATAATAAGAATTCTTTGTGCAAAATTAATAATATAAAATAAATGTATAAATTGATATCTAAATTTGCTAAAGGATTATCAACTTAAGTCCCTGTGTATTCATATCATTTCCCTAATGGTTCAGTTTACAATAATGTAATTGTCTATTAATCTCAAAGCCAGCTGTAACAGCAAAAAGAATCATAAAAGTAGTTGGAGAGAGATTGAGAAAAATTGACCCAGAAAGAGTATAAAAATATTATAAATTAGTGGGAATCAACTCCAATCACATTTAATACAAATTGGAATGATGCTGCAGGTTATGTTGATGTTGCAACATGCATTCACATTCATGATGCACTAGAAAAAGAATTTGGAATCGAAATTAAAGATAGAGCATTTTTAGTGTCAAGTATTGAAACAGCTTTCTATATCGTTAATATCCATCATGATAGTCATTGAGAGTGACAAATATAATGATATAATAATAAAGATTATAATAATAGTATTAAAATTCATTAATGATAAAATCTATAATAATCAACAAGTCATATCATATACTTCCTGAGAAATTGGTAAATAAAATTATTAATAATTTATAGATTCATTGTTTTTTTGAATAGACATAAAATTCAAATAGTAACTAATATTATTTATGATATTAAAAATTAGAAGTCTAATCTAATAATAATTTGGGTATTAAAATTTGAACACTTAGAACTAGATTACAATTCAATAATTAATCGAACTTTATTGTAAATTATCTAATAATAATTCAATCAAGATTTTTAACTACCTTTGTTTGATTCAATGATTTTTATTTTCTTTTAACTTATTCTCGTTTTTCTTTAAATCTTTGCATGCTCCTTAGTATTTGTACTAGATTATTATGTCTCATATATTTTTGATAGTTATAGAATGTCAATCAATTTTAAGATCTGTTTCTAGGTAAAGAAATTAATCTAATTAATTGTTTGCAAATCTATTATAATCAGTATTAGGTAATTAAATGTTCTGCAATTTACTTGCCCTTTTAACAGTCATATTATTTCCTTCAACTGATATGCTTCCTATTCGAATTTTGGAAACCTTTTATGGAGCATTATCGCAATCCTCCTTGAAATTTTTTTCAAGAGATATTAGTTCATTTGGAGAATCAGAAATTAGTTCATCTTTAATTTATTTTCCTGAATTCTTATCAATATTTTTCTCACTTAAAATTTAATCAGAAAAATAGTAATCTCGAGCATATGATATTGTATTTTTAATTTCTATAAACTTGATTCTGGATGGAACATGGCGATAATGCCTCTTAAAACTTTTTCTATTTTAATTTTGAGATGATATAAATTATCGTTTTATACATTTTAGCTTATTCGGTTAATAAGTTAAAAGAGGACAATTAATACTTTCATGTTTCATCAAACCACAATAATAGCATTTTTTTTATAAATGAGAATAATCGTTATATAGTAGCATTGTATCTTTGATATTATAAAATTATTCTAGATCTTTTTAACAATCTTTTAATATTTTTAAAAAGGTTTTTCTATTAATTTTAATAATTTATGTAAATCCTAAGCTTTAAGCATTTGTTTTTGTTTACTACTCTGTAAAAAAAGCATACTCATTGAAAGTACAATTTTATTTCAAAATTTGAATTTAAGTTTATGACTATTCTTCATTAATTTATACTTATCCATAATTAATATAACAAAGAAAATGTTATTATTCATTTTGATGATAAATATATTCACCTGGTGTATAATTTTAAATTTTTAAATGGTGAATTAATGCATTGAGAGTAGAATGAGAAAAATTTGATTATAGAATCTTAATCTTTTAGATCAACTTTTATGCTATGTCTCTTTTCATTTCATTTTTCAATCCTTTAGGCAAGTACTTAAGGGAATTCTCTGAATCTTCAAATGAGTCTTATTCTCTTTAATGCAGGTATTTGATATAATTTCTAACCTTTTCAGAGATAGATTAATCTACCTAATTTTGTTGCATATAACTATTTATACTTGTAATAGTTCTCCTATTGTTACTAATAAACAAATACCTATAGTTTAATTTGCTATCATTAATACTTTTCAATATAATCCCAATAGAATTCATTGAATAAGCGAAAATGCAACTCGAGAAAATCATCATAATATTGGATGTCAAAATCTCATATTTGTTTCTAGCAGTTATATCGCCATACCCAACAGTAACCATCGTCATAGTTGCCCAATAGAAAGAATAATTATATTTTATACTAATAGACTCATTAATGAAACCATATTCTGTTAACCAAGTAGATTCTTCTAAATAACTACCTAGATCCCCAACGAAATGCCAAATACATGCCATATAATGAGCAACATAGTAAATTTAGATGATGAGTATAAATAAGTCTAAAAAGTTGCTGAGATTGCCTTTATTATAATAACTATCTATATAATACTCTGTTTTCCTTAGAAGAGAAATTATACAAGAAAAAACTAAAAATATCCCAAGTATCACTATATAGATTTAATCTTCTAATTTTTATTCTAGAAATATGAGGCTTATCCACGTTATCAACTGAATCAAATCCCCCATCAAACCAGATTTTACATACTGCCTGATAATCTTCTATCTACTTGCTATATATTCTCCTTTATGGAAGATCTGTCGATTTAGAGTTATAGCTATATTAAATAGCGTAAAAATGGACAAAATCTCTTTGAGATAAATGATGTTATAATTTAATCGATAAAAGCTAATGCTGAATGGCAGGAACCACAATGATAGAAGATATTGTATAATCATCAAGGAATCCCAGATTTTCATCTAAGGGCTAAAAGCTTCAAACACGGGTATGATTGATTGATGCGATTTATCTTAAAAATTATCAAGATTTTTATTTGATAAGAATTATTCAAATTGCATTATTTTGTCGCTAATTGTTGATAATATTATTTTACTAATAATCCTTCGATAATATGTAGGAATTCATAAATAAACTCTATTTAAATTGTTTGACAAGAATGTTTTTAGTAGCCAACTGATGCAATTTTTGTAGTGGATTTAATGGAGTCTTAGTTTTATGGCCTTCTAATTAGGTATCAGAATTTAAAATAATGGATTGCTATTACTGATTTTTCTTTAAGTTTTTTTCTATGGCTTCATTTCCTTCAGAATAAAGAGAGCAAACTTGAGAATCTGGTTAATTTATTCCGATGGTATTTTTTAATGATATTTATGGCCCTTTAGGTGAAGCTAAGATCTAAGGATTGGAATAATAATCTTCGCTATTTGAATGAGAGGACATGAACAAAAATAGATTAATTAATTACGAATTTAATTATTATATTTTAATGAAATAATAATCAATATTTGTCACAGTTGGCAGCACCAACTTTGATGAATTGATAAAAGCAATTGATAATTAAGAAACTTAAAACTAATTGAAATAGTTGGGTTATAACAAAGTAGTTTGTCAAATTGGAAGGTTTATGATTCAGATTAATATTTTATAGTGGTAATTATGAACCTAAAACCGAGTTTTTTAGATTCAAATCATCTTTGACTGAAGACTATCAAAAGGCAGATTTGATCATTTGTCATTGTGGAGCAGGCACAATTTTAGAGTGCTTAAAATTGAAAAAAAAGATTATTGTAGTAAATAATGACACACTGATGAATAATCATCAAATGGAGTTGTTCAATGCTTTAACCAAATAACAATTGGTGTGTGGAATAAAATCGACAGGATAAATATAAAGTGAAGTATTGTTTTTGAAATATACTAGCTAATTGATAAAATTAAAGAATCTTCTTAATTGAAAGCGTATCCATTACCAGAACCTAATAAAATTGACAGTATTATTGATTCCATGTTTTGATATTATATATATATAAATAAATACAATTAGAGGAGATTGCTATTTAAGTGAGTAATTGATCCCCCGTTATTTTAATTTATAAAAGGGGGTAACATTATATATAAAAAAGACCTTATGGATTAAAAAACTAAAGTAGAAGTACATTATTAAAATAATTAAGCAGGCTGATCAATGTGATCATCAACATAAGTATTTTAAATAGAGTGTGCCCTTACAATTGAGTTAAATTATCAATATTCGATTAAACTAGCCTCGCTAAGAAGAACGTCGATATCATTCAGAAACACTCAAATAAGTATGACATTTTAAGAAAAGTTATTTAGCAAGCTAAAGCTTTTAACATAAATAAATGGCAAGAAATGGTGGATAAGGAAGAATTGTACTAAATGTCATTGACTGGCCATTTGATCAAGGCAATTCAGTTATAAGATGGGAATGCCACCTTAAATAATCTAATAAACGTTACAGAACCTTATCTTCCATTCTTGAGAAAGTAAAACGGAAAAAATTTTACAGGAATGGCTACTCGAACTGTGAAAGGATGCCTGTCTGCTGTAGTTTTTAAAAGAAATGATGAATCAACTTGGTCAGTAGATGAAACTAAAGTAGAAGAATTTATTAGTTAAGCTAATAAGAAGCTATTTTAATTCTTCGAGAAACTGAAGAAAAATTTTCCAATTTATGACATTATCAAATCAGAAAGCAATGGCAGGAAAACAAAAAAAAGAATAAAAATAGAATAGAGAAGAGATGATGATTAATTCAATGAGAGATTTCAACCTGACTTTAATTAGAAATTAGATCCTTAAGACAATATTAAAATTGAGAATCACTATTAGAATTTTGATTAAAATGCTAATTCTAAAATAAACTCAGAGTGGCACTATTCAATAAGTGACAATATTTTTAAAAGTTTGTATTGTTTGAGATCAGGGGAAAAAATAGATGATCAATTCTTAGGTAATTTGATAGGATTCTACAATATTAAACATTAATTAGATAGAATGTCTGAATGCTAAAGATATATTGATTGATATCATTAACATGTATTATATATATAATTAAAATGGGAAGTAATCAAAAAATAATATTCACAATACAGTTGATAATTAGAGTGTGCAACACTTAACAAATGACTCTAATTGTTAAGATATCCTACCAGATTTATATTTAGCAACACACCATCATAGTAAATAGGATGTTCCATAATGTCTATAAAATCAAAATTACCACCCAGCTAGAATTAAAATTAAAAAAGTTATTAAAGGATTCCTATAGTCTTGTATAAATAAAATGTAAGATTTCAGAAAGTGAATAACTTCAGAACATATAAATAGAAGTTGTTTTAGAATGTCTAAAGCCCATGTTTCAATTTAATATACTATAAATCAAAGTATAAGGTTAAGAGTACAAAAAATTAATAATTATTATATTATTGTTGATCAATATTAATATTCTAGGCATTTACTATAAGTATGTTTATGGTGGATAAATGGATTAGAAAAGACTGTATTATTTATTTAAGTAATAAAGTGCAATTATTGATTTTGCCTTGCAAAAATAAAAAATGGTTAATTGAGATATGTTCTAAATATCCAATTAATAGAAAATAGGATTAACAGCTTTAGAATATTAATGAGAGGACAATGAAAATAATTAATTATACTAAAATCATTTTTTTTACTTTTATTTAGATAACTTTTAGATGGCATTTAAAGCTTCTTTTTATTTTTTTTCAGCTTCATCATCATTTTTCTGAGATTATTTAGATTATGATTATTATTGTTATGAAGTCTGTATTTGAGATAGTCGCTTTATGTGATCTTCTGCATAATAATACATCTCAGTTTAATTTTATTGAATTTAAAATTTTGAACCTTTCTTTTTATGTACTTTAAATCCAAATATTTTTGACACATATTCATTTGCTGGCTATGTAGGATTTAATTCCGAAAATACAGATATAAAGATATGAGGGAATACGGAACCAAAAAATGAACCGTCAACATCACTCATTTATTTTTTTGGAGAATAAACATCCTAACATCTTGGACAAAATATCTAATTTAAATTCAAGTATTGTTTACTTTGACTCGAGAAGTTCTTAGATCATGGCTTAGACCTATTGGTAATACATTCTATCTCTCACACAAGACTCTAGGACATACACCAAATCTCCCTTATAAATATTTGGATTTCATTAATGTTAAGCCTTAAGGAGTGATTATGAATCTTGCATGCAATAAACCATATAATTCTGATGCTTCATTATAGAGTTCTAAAAATCTTAACTATAATTTTTCATTTAATACTAATCATCCTCTAAATCTTCATCTGTTGGAGTATTTGGTGATAAAATCATTTATAATGCTTCTCTAATTTATTAATTATTGATTTACTCAAAATGATCAAACAACTACTTCAATCCATAAAGATTAAATTAATCTGCTATAAAAAATTCATCAATTTCACAAAAAAAGTGATGGTCTTCCAAATTGCAATACCATTTAATCCATCCATTCTCATTTACAGAGATATCTATTGGAAATGAAAATGAAACATTTACTGCTTTGAGACATTTTGAATTTAAAATTAATAATAAATAAACATTCATCTATAATAAATAACTAAATTATCAACTCAAAAACATGTTCCCAATTACTTTTTAATATTAATCCTTAACTCTAGTTCATTATTAATATCATCTAATGTTTCCATTTAGTTGTCTATGATCTAGAAGATACTTATGAAATAATCTTCTAATCTAAACTTAAACAGAAATTATTATATTTTTCAACTTTACTTTCAAATAAAAATGGATATACCCTAATTTTAAAAGCCTTATCTTAGATTTGAATATTTGCTAAAACGTTTAAAATCTATATGATTATATGATGTTCTTAAAATTTGTTTTTTTTCTTCACTTTGGTTTTTGTAATTTAAACAACAAGGAAACAAAGATAATTATTAGTCTACTTTCATTTATTGGTTTTATTATTTCAACTTTAAGTTAATGAACAATCAAAACATATGCTTCATATTTTCATTTATATTATGTTATAAATCTACTTCTCTATCCCAATATTGCCCCAGAAATGGCATTTTTGTAGCTTACACTTTTCCATTGACAGTTTATAGTGTTTTCATTTCACTGAATTTTTAAATCTTTTCCCTCTTTGTTTGTCTTAACATATTCATAGGCTTAAAGTTTAAATTAATTTCGTTATTATTACTATCATTTTAGTTGTATTAATTGTCGAACATACAATAATTAAATACAGAGGACTAGAATAAATAAGGGTAAATGCTTGATTAATTTAAATTTATATATAACCAAATATCCTAATCTTGAAGAGAGATTTATTTATGGTAAAAAATATAGATTTTATCAAATTGATAGGATTTAAATATCGAATAATTCATTTTTACTTGAATTATATTATATTATAACAATTATGAGCGCAAGAACTCCTATTCCAACATTCATTCTCAAAACTTATCAAATGCTTGAAGTAAACTCTATTAAATAGTTTTAAGGAACAAAAACATGCTCACATTGTCAGTTGGACTGCTTAGGGCACAGCCTTTATTGTATATAATCAGTAGAAATTGGAGAAGGAGCTTTTATAAAATTTCTTTAAGCACAGCAATTATTCAAGTTTTGTCAGGTACTATCCTATATTAATGGTATTTTAGACAGTTAAACTTATATAATTTCAAGAAAGTTCGATCAAATGACGGATAAATTTTTAAACACAAATGCTTTAGAAAAGGAATGAAGTATGTTCTTTTTTCTTAATTTTATTAGATCTATGTTATAATTTATTAGGAGGAGAAATCAAGAAGATCTTGTTACTCCCGCTATTTAGGAAGAACCAAGTATTTAATTTTTCGTTATTTGATAGCAATTTAAATTAAGGAAGAATAGAACTTATTTAAGGAATGTGCCATAGATATCAAGGAGACAAATAATAAGTTGAAAGAAGATATGAAACTCCTCTAAGAAACATCTTCCTATCTAATTGACTAGATGTAGAACTTAAATCATGTAAGAAATTATGACTATTATCAGTTTGTCTACAATTAAAGTGTTGACATTGAAGTCAAATTTAAATAAGTAGGCCAAATGCTGCACGCCATAAACGAAGAATTAAGATAAGAAAGTATCATTATTTCAAATATTAAGATAAAAGTGATACTTAAACCAACAAGTTTTCAGAAGAATTCAAATAAATCAAGGAGGACGATTTTCAAGAATCTAAAATCGGATCTCCAAACCCATATGTAGATTACAACAGTATAGCACTTAATCCATTGGATTATGAGTGTTTCATAGACTCCTTTTTATGATCATCTTATAACTACAATTATATTTATAAATTTGATAATAATAATATATACTATAATTTCTCACACTTATCCACTGAAATCCTTATCCTTAAAATAATTATAAACAATATAGATTTGTGCCGAGCTGATTACAATCAGTACTCCAACCTTTATAAGTGCATACCATTAAACGGATTTCTCTGTCTAATCCAATACTAAAGCATGTGTATTCTCCCTGTCAGATATCCAATGTTGATTTCTATAAATGTTTTAGAAATTCTTCTATGTATTCTATAACTCTTTTGACATTTCATCGAATTGTTCAGATTATGCATATTCTTTATCAACTCCTTCAATATCAAAATCGAAGCTCACCATTTTATAACTCTTATCTCTGCTTTAGAAGCAAACATAATAATTATCCTTATCTTTTAAGAGCTCCCTAATCCTTCCATCCCTTGAATTTTATATTTTTATTAGTATTTCTCCATCCTTCTTCCTAATAAAGACATCTGTCTAATTTTCATCTAAACCTGAGACAATATAATTAACTGTTAAATTTGAATTTTCTTCAGGTGAGTTTACCAAAAAGCAACTTGGCTATTATGAAAGCTATGTTGACAATGACTAACCTAATACTATTAAAGTTGATATAATTAATAAATATTTCATATTTTTTATTTCAATTATTGCACAAAAAGATTAGCTTTAAATTGTGACTTCCTCTTCGCACAATTCCTTTTTTAAAAATCTTTAATTCATATTATACTTTATTCATTTTCTTTCATATTATGGACCAACTATAATTCTTAAATTAAATAAAATATGTATAATCTAATGCGAAATTTAATAATCATAATTCTAAAAATGATAAAGAATAACTTTGATTAAGAAACAAAAATCAATAAACTCATTCATATAATCATAATTAAAAAGTAAAAATATACATATTTTATTAATTTATTTTCTTTGTTTTGCAAAATGCTTATTAAGGAATTTTAATGAATATTTAATTAATATGAGATATCTGGGGTGTGAAAATCTAGCCATTTTTATTATATTACATTAAAATCTTTGCTTTCTTAATGAGAATAAAAATTAATAATAGATTTTTTATCAAAATTTTTGTAACTTGGAGAGAATATTTTATATATTATCCACATTACAGTTTCATTTATAGAGAGCCTAAATTTTATTCTAAATTGATCTCAACTATTATACATCATTAAGAATTACATAAATAAATTTATGATACTATAAATGGGACAAATGAGATACACTAAATTTTTTATGATATTTAAACATATTATGTATATTTTCTCAAACATTTTTATGAAAATAATGGAATTGAATTGAAAGTTAGTACAATTTTTTAGTTATATGGTTAAAGAACAAATTAAAAAGTAAAGATGGAAATAATTAAAAACAAGAATCATTCATTTCCAAAAATAAATGATTATTATTAAAGACATTTACTTGTATAAAGTTATTCTTGTGTTTTGATTCTTTCAAAGAAGTTATAGGCTTAAATAAATTAGTGTTTAAGCCAAACTTCTATTTTTAGATTATTATATTCATTCTAGTAATTCTGCATACTTTTGTAAAGGCATGGTTTTTTTCCATTTAGTACATCTGCCACTTAGAAAGGAACAGGTCTTTTATTGTTTTTATAATAATGTATTAAGGATTTAGCACTAGAATAGTTAAGTTTTAGATTGTCAGCAACCTGATGTGATATTTTTATTAATTTTACTTCTTTGATTTATTTACCTTCTTAAAAAACTTAGACGAATAATAATTATTAGATTCTTATTGGTATTTTGTGGATTTGTCTGGATGACTTTTTTGTATTCTTTCTCTTTAAACCAAAATTTGGTAATTCTGGATATTTTGAAATCGAATTATCAATAGAAGATTCTGGATTGATGTTTTACATATTAAAGAAAGTTTAAGAAAGCAAATTTTAAAACTAAAATAATTATTATCAATTAATGTATATAATTACAACAATAATATTTATTTTGTCACAATAATTTAGATTTTTGACATATTTTTGATTTATGCTAAAAATCAAATTTTTAGTAGGTTGAGTAATGGATATTGGATTATATTTCTATTTTATCACTCATTTTTTATTTTAATTAAATTTAAGATTTAAATTTTATATTATTTTATATTCATAAACAGAATTTTTCTCTTAAAGAAAAGCGTTATATACAAATATTTGATAAGTCAAGTTTAAACCATGGAAATCGAAAGATTTCACAAAGAATTACTTATTGAAATGATTGCTTAATGAATTAGAATTTTAGATATTTTAATATTATATGAGTGACCTTCCTGGTTAAAAAATGTTAATTGAATATAAAATATATAATTAGAATCATGGTTTGATTCTTCAGATATTCTAAAGTGATTGCTATATTTTAAGTAACTAAAAATAATTGTATTTGTGAATGGTATTCTTTTAAACTTGAACGGAAACCAACATTTTGTCATTTCCACTTTTTGTTTTCCTTATCCCACAAGCCTTATTTTAGTTCAAAATACTTGAAATAGCTGCTGGAATCGGTCTTTTGTTATTTTTATAATAATGAATTAGTGATTTTGCGCTTGAGTAATTCATACCTAAAGATTTGGCAACCTAATATTATAAACATTATTATACTTGCTTTATACGTCTTCCGTTTATAAACACCATTTAGAATAGAATAATTTAGGTTTTTAAAGGGATTTTGTGGTAACGTTTAGCGTCAGCAGTGGCCGTCTGATTTCCCCTTTGTTTTTTTAATTCAACTTTATATTCGGATGATTAGGATTGATTGTCCTCGCTTATTTCTGATTCAAGTAAATTTTCAAATGAAGTTTTACTCATTTCAAAATATATAAGATAATTTTATTATTATATGATATGTCGTTGCCATAGATGCTTATATATTATATAAATATAGTATAGAATAAATTCAAATTATATGCTCTTAAAAAAATTATAAAGCTTTTAACATCTAAAAAATAATTTATACTGATTTATAGTTGTGAAAGTTACGAAAATAATTTCACAATCACAATTATAAATATGCTCAGACAAGTTAACTGCTATAACGCTAACATTAATTCATTATAAATTATTATTTATATAATTAAATAAATTGTATTTTTTAATCCAGACAATATATGAGAATTAATCTTAATTAGATTAAGTTAATTTGATTAAAAGGATGCACTTATAACTCTCATTTTTTCGCCTTGTTAAAAATCTAAAAGACTACTTTAAGTAATGTATTTAAATTTGTATGAATATTGTTTATATCAAACATAATATATATCTATTTTAATATATGAATGTTTTATTCATTACATTATTGCTTTGAAGGCATTAAAATCCATATCTTTTTCAAGAATATTTTTAACATTTATTTGTTATTCATGTTAGTTGACTATTGCCAAATGATTCTTTGTATCTGAGATGCTGTCCCACTTATTATTGAAATTAGCGTTTTAATCGAAAATTGATTTAATACTCTTTTGTGAAATAACCTTGTCTTATTAACTCAAAAAGTCGAACATAAATTGCAATTATTTTAAAAATTCTTATTATGTGAGTGTCATAGCTACAAATTCAAAATAATCTAAGTAGCCGTTGCTATTACAATCAATATAGGGCCATAATTTCTGGACGTCCTATTTATTTACCTTTAAATAAGTCGATAACTCTTATTGAGTAATTAATCCAGTTTGAGAAGTATTTATAAAGAAAAAGCAGTTTTTCTAATTGACTAACTCACTTGAATCAAGTTATGTTGCCAAATAAAAGAGGGCTAATCTTCTAATTGGATGATATTTGACCCATTAATTGAGTGTAAGCATAGATAATAATTTATTATCCTAAACAAACTTTTGATTGTATTGAGTAATAATCTTATGACTTAACAAATCTTTTGGTAACAATCTCTTTTCAGCAGAACAGACTTGAGATCGAATGAAATCCTTGATTTCCTATGATATTCCTTACCATTCATCACCTATTTATAATTAATTTATTATTACCATCAAATTATAATGTGCCAGTTTTAATTTCAGTAAGTATTTCTTTTTCATTTTCTCCATAGAAAGGAGGATATCCACATAAAATCACATATAGAACAACACCAGCAGACCACACATCACATTTATGATCGTATAAACCATCTAAAACTTCCGGTGCAACATAATATGCCTCGATTATATGTAAATTAATACTGTGCCACTTTTGGTTTTTAATTTATCAATACATCTCTTAGCAATACCAAAATCAATCAATGTTAAAGAGGATAAATCATTTTTTTTCTAAAATAAAAAATTTTCTGGTTTTAAATCTCTAATTAATTATGGTGTATATTACCTATGCACTATTTTAAATCCTTGATAATAGTTAACAGCTCGCATATATTAAATATATATTTTAAAAGCATCTTCTACTGGTAGACATCCCTTTTCTAGAACCTTGTCAAACACATCTCCTCCCTGGCAGATTCTTTAATTATAAATAAATTTACTCCAAAACCATGTACAAGTATTCTGCATCCTCAAATGTTTCATACAATCTCAATATGCTAGGGTGATCCTAAATAATAATTTATTATTTTACCAATAATTCCATTATTGTTATCTCACTTAAAAGTCTCTCTTTATATTTAATGTTAAGCTTATTTATCACTTTAACAGCTCTAACCTACTTGCTTACTTTATGAATTGCTTTGTAAACACTACCATAAGCACCTTACCCAATTTTCTACACAGATTAAAATAAAATAATTACATCTTTTTATTCATAACTATAGATTTGTCCAATAGGATTAGTGTTCTTTCTAATTAGTGTCTATTTGTAGAGATGGAATGCAGTCGATTTGGCGTCCATTTTTATTTGATAAATTTATATTAGATATAAAATAAACTTTATTTAGTTCTAATTTCTTATTTTTTAACTCTTTAATCAGAAACAGTTTCTAAAACTCAATTCTTATAATATAAAGTAAATCTAACAGATTTTTTTATAATGAATCCTAAATTTTTTATTAAATTCATTATAGGATCATTATTATTCTTATTATTTTTATTGTGAAAAATTAGCTCTTATGTTTTAAAATTGTTGTTCTATAATGAAATTTATAAGTAATTTTGAATAATTTATGTTTAATTTTTGTAATAGTTGATTCATACATTATATAAGTGTTACTTTATTCGAATAATTTTTATTATTATTTATATAATAAATTTAAATGAACAAAATAATTATTTTGTCATTGATGACAGCATATGTTGTTGCAAATAACCAAAGCTATTATAGAAGATGTTCAAAAGCTGTTTGTGCTGTTCCCTATTAAACTTGCTAAAATGATGTTGCTTGCCAATAAACCTTCGCAATCTGTGAAGAATGTATGTAGTTAATTAAAAGTTTTTAGAATGTTCTTCTGGATAAGAGAATTGCATTGAAACATGCCTATTGAGTTCAAATTCCTTAACTGTTTAGAGATTAGCCCTTTGTTCATTGAATAATATGTGTATGAATTCTATGGATTGTAAGGCTGATATTACTTGTCCAGCTACTTGCAAGGAACCAGTAAAATTGGGAAATGATAAATGCAGCACTCCATCTACTTATGCATCTTAAGAATGCATATCAGATTTCTTAATTTAAATTGGAAGAGATGAATGCGCAGACAGACTTTGTGTTTGCAAAACAGGAGGATCTTTAGAAGTTTTTATAACTGGATGTTATTGTTGATTATTATAAATATAAAATATCAAAATGCTAAAGTATCCTAAATCTAATTGTGCTTCTGATTACTGTAATAATGTATTCAATAAGGCGAAAATCCATAGTGATATGATCAAGAGAGGAAATAGTATAATTACCCTAACAATCAACACTTATTATTTGAATTAAATAAAATGCCTTAGGAGTAGCATTAAAGGGTAAGAATTAATTCGAAATTGGTAAGGAATAATCATGCATTTTTCTTATTGAAAAATTAAGGTAAAGAATTTTAATTTAAGTAGAAATATAGAAACTGTTCATTTTATAATATCATCCTCAAGCAATATCAATGGTAAATTGTAGTAACATAAAGAACAATAGATTAATAGTTGTAAAAAATGATAAAAAGAATTAGCAATCATATATATTAGAGAAATAAAATATTATAATTATTTTTAAGATCAATTAAGTATTTCTAAGCATCAATAATAATATTTATAAAATCAAATAAAAATAATAGAGAGGCTGTGCAAAGAAATACAGTAACCATATATATATTATTAAATAAGTGAAAAATATTATAGAATTTATAATGATTTATATATGTAAAATAATTGAACAAGATTAATTTGAAAATCATATATTAGTGTTCACTTTTGATTTCATACTACGATAGCACATACTTTGGACTGTTAGAGCTGGAAATTTCAGCAAAATGATTGATATATAAGGAAAATTAGATTGCTGATCTACATGTTAAGGAAGATTAGCATTTTATGTTAAATTGCTTAAAAGTTAAGGAACTCTAAGGATAAGATGTCAGAAAGATGTTAAAATTTCGAAAGCACTAATATTAAGTATGCTTACAGATTATTTTTAATTCAATCTAAAAAATCAATTATAATGCATTTAAAAAGGAATGAAATAAAATAAATTTATATTTTATATTTTTACTTATTAAATATCATATATAATGTTAATGGAAGGATGCATATGGAATTAGAAATAGTTTAGGTTTATTTCTTATAAATGAGAGATTGATAATGATAATCTGTGTTATTTTTAAATTAAAAAACTAAAAATAGTATGTCATGTGAAATATAAGCAAATTGATAATACGTAATTGTTTGATAAATTTAATTAAATATCTTATAATGGATACACATCGCAATTACGAAAACTTAGATTATGCCATAGGATTTGGCAATCATGTTGAAACAGAAGCATTAAAGGGAGCAGTGCCAAAAGGATAGAATAGTCCTCAAAAGTGTGCATACAATTTGATAGCCGAATAATTTTCAGGCACAGCCTTCACATTGACCAGAGCAAGCAACCAAAAGACCTGGCTATATAAAATTAGGCCCAGTGCTGCTCACAGTCCCTTCGTAGAAGCTCCTGAATTTGGAAAATATGTAAAAAACGATTTTATGAATGATCATGGAGTGACCATCACTCCTAATTAACTAAGGTAAATATCAAAAATATAAGTATCAGATGGAAACGATTACCCCTACCCGAAAAACCTACTACATTTGCTGAAGGTTTGGTCACTGTTTGTGGAGCAGGTGATCCTTCCATTAAACAAGGAATTGCAATATATTTATATGCTGCCAATAAGAGTATGACCAACTCTAGTATGTTTAACAGTGACGGAGACTTCCTAATAGGTATATATTCTCATTAAATCTAGTGCCTTGGGAAGGAGAAATGTTAATAACCACAGAAATGGGTAAATTGACTGTGAAACCAAGAGAAATCTGCGTCATCCCTCGTGGAATCAAGTTTAGTGTAGAAATGAATAAACCAATAAGAGGATACATATGTGAAGTCTTCAAAGGTCATTTCAAAATCCCAGATTTGGGACCTATTGGAGCAAATGGTTTAGCCAATCCAAGAGATTTCTTGGTTCCAGTTGCTTTCTATGAGAATACTGAGGAAGAATTCCAAATCATCAATAAATATTTAGGAAAATTCTATAAATGTACAAAGAAAGGATCTCCTTATGATGTTGTTGGATGGCATGGAAATTATTACCCATACAAATATAATTTAGATCTTTTCAATGCTATGGGAACTGTTACTTTCGATCATCCCGATCCATCTATATTCACAGTCATTACATGCTAAACTGATGAGCCAGGGTATGAATATATATATTGTTCAAAGAGTTGCTGTTTGTGACTTTGCTATTTTTCCACCAAGATGGATGGTTGCAGAACACACCTTCAGACCACCCTATTATCATAGAAACATTATGAGCGAATACATGGGAAATATTTCTGGTTAATATGATGCCAAAGAGGATGGTTTCTAACCTGGATATGGCTCATTACATAGTCTATTTTAAGGTCATGGTCCTGATCATGAATCATTTGAAAAATGGTCAAATGTCGATTTACAAGTAATTATACTCAAATATTTCTATAGCCTATAAGATATCCATATGAAAATTTGGCATTTATGTTTGAAAGTACCTATATGTTGAAGACATGCTCCTTTGTCATGGATGATCAAGTCAGCTTGGATCATAACTATTTCCATGTAATTTATTTATCAATATTGATTTAAGTGTTGGGATAAATTGGCACATAACAAATTAGGAGATAAACCTTGATAATTATAAATATATATATATCATTGATTATTCCAATTCAATATAATTTGCTTTATAGAAACAATCTTAGTTAAATAAATCATATGATATCCACAATAAGTTTGGGTCATCTTCATTTTAAATTGATGAATCTTTAACTTCAATAAATCTTATGATGTACAAATTTATATTTGTTTTTATACTTTTGGAAATTCCTTAATAACTTAAACCATTACGCTTATACAGCTTACCCCCAAAAAACATTTATCATTTAAAAAGAATAAGAACATGTAGAAATTGTAAATATCTATATTTATTTAGATCAATAATGATATAAATTCACATATTCATTTATTTTTATTTTTCTTTTTCTTTTTTGACTATTTAGATTCTTATTCAGCATTTTATTTTTCTTATTAATGGTGATTTTCTTTTTCAACTATTCCATTGGGTTGTTAAGTAGTAATCTATTGCTATTACTATTGTTATTATTATTGTAACTATGGAGATGGTTATTAGATTTGTCTATCATCTCTTACTTTGAATCCATAAAGAGTGGGTTGGAAGGGTGTAAATAGTTCAGTACCCAATTGGATAGTGAATTTTGGATGGATATCAGGATAAGTCTAAAGATAAATAATGAAATGTACCATCAAGAGCAACATTGGGAAACTGCGACCAAAATATGCTCCATCAAAGTCAGCTTAACTTTTGCGTGGGGCATATGCTTCTTTACATCTTGGACAATATACTTTAATTCTGCTAGTTTTGAGACTCTCACTCAAACCAATGGGAATGGTATTTTGTTTATCACAAAGGACTCTGGGACAATGACCAAATCTCCCATTCAAAAATCTCTCTCTCATAATTGCTAACCCTTTTGGAGTTTAGATAAAAGCCTAATGTAGTAATCCATAGATATCGCTGGCTTCAGTATATAATTCAAGGAATCTATGGTGTGGTGTGATAAATACTTGTCATTTTCTAGATCCAAAGTATCTGGCTATTCTGAGGACAGGATCATTTATAGAGCTTATTAAAAGAGATTGAATTGTTTAATGAGGTGGCCATAATTGTTTGGATCTTGAACGAATTCGGAATCCACTTCAGTCAGATATTGATTTTATGGCAGTTGACAAAACCATTCAATCCACCCGCCTGGATGTTCGGAATATTGTGATTCCTCTATTATAGATATTGAGTGATACCTGACATTTGAAATTCAAAAAAATTAATATTATAATCACATAACAAAAAGGGCTTTCAATTATTGAATTGAGGAGAGTGATCAAATAAAATGGAGATAATTGCACTTCTAGTTCACAGATGAAAATCCAGCATGAAATGAGAAATCAGAATATTTTATATATATAATAATTATTTAATGATTTTAAGCGGATTGGTGATTACACTCAACACTTTAACTCAAAATTACCTCATTTTTAAAGATCAAATACTGAATCCTGAATTTTAAATAGGAAATTACGACGTCAACAGTTGTGGAGTACCCTAATTGCAACAAGTATATAATGACAATCCAAAATCAAATAACTTATTTATACAGGAGTTAGTGATTCGTGCAAATTAATAATTCAAGTTGGAATATTCGGTCGAGAATATTATTGATAATGATTTTGCTTTGAATTAAAGTATGAATTGACACAAATAACAATATTAGGTGGAATGATCAATTTAACTCTCTCGAACGAATAAGTTATTTACATTACACATGAATGTCCAGAAGATCTCGAGAATTACAATTTCTGGGGTCTCATAAGAGTAGATCTATCAATAAATGATGAATCGATGAAAATATACTATGAGAGTATATGTAGCAAACAATATGAACCAAAAAAGTACTTTACATCAACAACAGTTAAGATTTGATTTCAGCTATTTGATAATAGTAATCTCAGGCGTTTTATTTGTGTTTCTAACATCCAGATTTGGTCACATTGCATCGTTATAGAAGGCAAATAAAAAGTTTCAAGGAGTTTTAATCAACTACTGGTATTTCATAGTGTTCATCTTTACGTTATTTGCCTTGGTGGGATTCAGTTATATAAATGTGGATGTGGAAGTCTACATTTTAGCTTGCATATCTTATTTATCTAACATATTTTTTTTGATAGACACTTGCTGCTTTTTAAAAATTCATTATTGGAACCATTTGCAAGATATTTTATTTTATATAATAGGATGGTTTTTGGGTAGCATCCCAATGATCACTTTTTTTGTTTTTGGATTTAGTTGGATTGTCAATGATGTGATATTTGTACTCAATTTGGGAACTTTTTTTAAGCTCTTTAAGGTAAAATCATTCAAGGATTGCATAACTATTTATGTGCCATTTCTGTTATTTTATTGTCTTCTAAATTATGCAGTCTATCTCAAATGGGAATATGGATATAAAGTATCCCTCATCCTTAATTTAACTTAATTCTTCTCTCTGCAAGCTCCAATGTTCAACTATATTCCAACAAGAAAATGTGCATTCATTGAAATTAATACTCTGTTCCTGCCTGGCTTAATGATAGCTTATACTGTGAGATACGCAAAAGCATCACAATCCTACGTTTATTTTATCATTTATTTTTTGGGTTTATTCTTGGGATTAATTGGTTGGCTGTCTATCACTTTCCTTAACAGTAAATATTAAATAACAAGGTATAGGATTATTCTAATAATATTAGTTTATTATTCACAGTGATTCCCAGTTCAATACTAGCAGCAATACTCTGCTATTATAGAAATGAGTTATCAGTCTTTTACAAAGGATAATTTTATGATCAAATTCTTGAAGATCCATTTGTTGCATCTAAAAGTATTAAGGCTTCCCAATAAACGAATACTGAATTAATCAATCAGAGCAATCAGAGCAATCAAGAATTACCTGTTATAAACCCTGCATTATTTTCAGGATTGTATGAATTATGATGCAAATATATTGTAAATCTTAATGGTTTATAAATAATTTAAATATCCTTTTTAACATAAAACATAAAAATTATTCAATAAGGATTTTATTTACTGCTAAAATCTTATGATTTTAAATTATAAATAGTATTGTATCTAAATTCTTCTAGCTGTTTAATTTGCATTTATTGATCTTAATTCATTTTCCGTAAAAACTATATGTCCTAATCCATTTGTTGTATTTACTCATTCATTCTTTTGTTCAAATTTTCAGTATTCTGCAAACTCATTAATTAAGAATGAAATCTTTATGCATCATTTTTATATTAGTTACATTCATTATTTTTTACCAACAAAAGACTGTTTAATCGTTTGACTTCTTCAGTCAATTATTTGGTCTAATGATCTTGTTCTTTATTCTTCCATTGTACTAATTTTATGGAATATAAGATTACATTCATTTAATTATCTATTTTATAATGTTAAATGCTCTAACTACCCTTTTAGCAGATTATTATCAGTAATTAATTATTCGATATCTTTTCTTTACAATTCTAGTTTTTTAAGTGAAGCATCATAATTTTATTAAACAATTTTCATATTATTTTCACACATTCCTAAATGATATTTTAGAGTTCCTATTTCTTGTTCTCTAGTATCTACTGCAGTAACAAACTTTTATAGACCATCATTTCTAGATCGTAATTATACAATTTCCAATTCCAATTATGATATGTTATCTTTCAATTTTTGGTTTTCTTCATATGATGACTATTATTATTATTGCAATTTAGCAAATTAAGACCTTAAACTTCTATGGTCAAAGTTGAGTTGATCTAATAATTACTTCATACTAATATTATCATTAAGTAATAATTGATTGTCCTTTTCTTATTATGCCAATTATTTTCTTAATTACTCGTTTTCAGTTACTTATTAGTCATATTACTAACTTACTCTTTTATTTTCGTCCTAAACACTCAATAACTTATTAAACTGTTTATTTAATGCATCATGATCTGACTTTAATTATAAAGTTTATCTTAATAATTCCTTATACTGCATCTCAAAGGCCTTATAAGTTGCTATTTCTTTTCTGACCTACTCTACCTCATCAGCCACTTTCTATAACTCTCCATTTTAAGCCTTAAGCTAGCCTAATTAAGTTTATAACTCAGTCACTTATCGTTTCATTGCTTGATTTTAAGCATCAGCCTCTTTAACGTGATCTGCAATAATTTTCAACTCATCTGCTCTCTCTCTAAGAGCTGCGTTTTCACTTTTTAATGCTCCAGCATTCATTATTTCTCGAGTTTAATTTATCAATTAGGCTCTTAATTCTTAATTTTCCAATTGTAAACCTTTCAATTATTGCAAAATTTGAATCTAGTTTTAATTTGATACATTGGATTGCTATTGTGGAATATTAGATTAGCTTGCAATTTGCTGCTATGTATTAATCATTGTGCTTTTAATAGGTGCACTTTATAATGGGATTTCACTCTATGGAAACATACTTCTCTCAAATGGAGCATCTTTCTATGGTTTTTCTTACTTTTCTTTATAAATTGGTTAACTTGCTATCACATCAGTTGGAGCTTAAACTGGAGGAGATACTTGAGATTATTTAACCATTTCTGATTAGGGTCTCAGCATTGGAGCAGAATTAGGGATGCTCTTTTATGTGAGATAATCTCCCTTAGATATAGTATTATATTGTAAGGCTTTACTCATAAATAATAAATAAAATTAATTGGTAATTATAAAATACTTATACTTAGAACTTGTTAAAATAGAGGATCTGTAAGAATGTGATAAACATTTTATTTTCCCGCTGCAATAATTTACGATGTGAAACATATGTGGACATGGATAAAAACTCAAAGAATTTTCATACTTAATTTAACTGGCATAACAAGAGGGAATGGTAAATTTAGTAATAATGATAAGTAAGAGTATTGGTTTTATAGAGTTGATTCAAAGAATAATATTTTTTATTATAACTATAATGATAATTTTTTAGTTGTTATTTATTAAATAAATAATTTATAGAAATTTTGAATATTAATAATGGAAACTGACATAAACATTCCAAAAACAAAAGCTGTTAATGTTTTCTTTTAGTTTGCTAGAATGCAATTCTACTTAACTGTTTTTTCTAATTTGTTACCTATTATAATAAGTTAGACAAATTAAGTTTGTTCAAGTAAGTCAAATATTATTCATAAGATGAGGGAATAAAATTGATTGCTTTAAGTTACAAGGGTGACATAGTTCTTTTAATTCTAAATTTAATATCGCTTCTATTTATATGGCTTAAAGAACCATTTGCAAGGTATTGTATTAATTAATGCACCAGACTTGAATTTTTTGTAATGTATGCAATTAACATCTGTTGGAGTGGGATTATGATTGGTTAGACATATTTAGATGTAACGACATAGCCAAATGAATGTGAAGGTGTTATCCTATCACAAAAATTGATTCTGTTTTTCCAC
This sequence comes from Paramecium tetraurelia, assembly GCF_000165425.1. Taxonomy (NCBI): domain Eukaryota; phylum Ciliophora; class Oligohymenophorea; order Peniculida; family Parameciidae; genus Paramecium; species Paramecium tetraurelia. The sequence continues at coordinate 412,385 of NW_001799067.1, forward strand.
CTGAAAACCCATCTAGAAGTATTAGTGAATACATGATTAATAGGTTTTATTCACCTTATTTTCTCCAATATTGTTTGCTTTCAGAATCACAAATTTACCAAATTCATTTTATGCAATTTATCTAATATTGACAGCAAATTAATAATAATAATTGTGTTCAAGAGACATCCCTAATATTGAGTTTGGATTGATATTTGTAGCATTAATTTCTTGTTTAATTGGGTTACCTCTAAATATTGGATTGTTTTGCACAAAAAAAGTGACTATTCCAAATTTGTTTCGATTTTTACTAATGTTGACAATAATAGGTTAGAGTGGACTTATAGGTTTAAAAATTATTTATAATGATTAGCCCTTATTTATCAGGCTGATGCTGATCTTAGATCTGAATGCAGTCCAACTCATTTGCTGTTTAGGTCTTATTTCTATATTATTCCGATTACTATTTTGAGTGCTTTAAGCTTATTGTTCTCAATGCCAGTCCAGGATCATGATGAAATAAGATAACTACTAATTCAGGCTAGATTGAAACCTTTAAAAGCATAATTACCTGTTTAATAGGATTTTACTAAACCATAAGTCTAATAATAATAATAGGAGGAAATCTTAAATAGATCTGCAATAGATGGAGGAAAATCCCAAATTGGGGCTAAGTCCTAAGTTGGAGCTAAATCATAATATGGAACTATAAGTAGAAGAGGATGAATATAGAATATATTTTATAATAATCATGCTCTAAAGTAGTTGTATTGATTTCTAGACGTTTTATTTTTTTCAGTTTATAAAATCCTTGCAAATTTTTCAGAGATCATATGTTTAACCTCGTGATGTATTGCTTCGTTTTCTAATTCTAGGCCAAAGGTTTTAAGTCTTTATTTGACATAATTGAGATTTTGAATGTCTTCAAGCATAATTTCGCCAGTTCCATCACCTTTGTTGTTGATTTTGTTATAGTTTTATCTACAATAAACGATTCCAACCCCTTGATGTCTCAGAGTTCTTTTAAGTTATATTTCATTAAATTTTTCACTGAGTCCTTTTACTTTGATTTGTTGAGGTTTTGAAGAGGGTGTTAGGGATCGTTTAGATTATAAATTAATCAATTCTGTTTTTTCAGGATATAACCTTAATGGCGATGCTTGAGTATTATTCTCTAATCTGAAAGTGTTAGTAAAATTGAATTAAGATTATAAAGGATGTCTATTTGGAGTTGCTTACTTATTTTTTTAATATATTTGATAAATGTTTGTATTGGTTATTTTCTTTGAGGCTGAAAGATCTGGCTCAATAGGAAATAAGAATTCTTTTGGATGATCGATAGTGCTAATAGATCGTAATTTCATTTATTAACAGATAAATTATGTTTAATATTGATTTGTGAAAATGGAGAATAAGAAGGATAAAATAGATGAAGTATAATTTCAAAGAAATAACGACTTTATAATATGAAGTATGATTACAACAATATAAGAAGCTTATCTAAAAAGTAATATATCCGAAGGATATCTTTGTATCCATAATTTAATAATATTATTTGAGTATAGAAATATCAACTTTTTGAGTAATCATAGGAGCACTGTAAGGTGGGTATTCTGCTAATGTTTATTGTTGTGAATGAATTTTCAAAATATTCCTATGTAACTGAAATATCAAATAGAACTTATCTACCTTTTAAATTATCTATCTTTAAACATAGTCACTACGATTCAGAAAATTTTTGATAAAATTAAGTTTGAAAAAATATCAGATATGAACTTCAATATATGCATGATACCATTAAAAAAATGGTTCATATTTATAATTAGTCATTCTATAAGATACTAATATAATGTGATTAGAAATATAGAAAAAATAATAAAAAACTATATTTATCCTACCAACTGATTTTATAAATGGATATCAGTTAGCATTCTTTTGGGTGATAAATATTAAAATAATCATTGCAATTAGATTTATAAAATATTTAAAAAATAATAAGAGTAAATCAATACTAATGGCTGTTGTTATAAGCTTCGTATGTATTTCTTTGTAGTGCTAGAGAGTTATTTTCTGTTATTTAACATCTTGCACGAAAAATTACAAAGTTATCCTCATCATCCTGTTTTATTTTCATTAGATAAACATCTTCTCCCATTTCAAAGTTGTGATCTCGACTAGCTGGCACATGATCCGTTTCATCATTTACAAAATATATATTATCAGCATTTTCTGCTTTGACGATATTTAAAAAGTTTTAGCACTCCTTGTCTTTGCCGGTGCAATTATAAAATAGAGTTTAATTTTAAAAGGTATGAGCAGGAATAACAAAATTGGATTCATCACTAAATAATGCAGTTTGATTTCTTTAGGAGTATTTTGGAGCTAAAAAATCATACCTCTAATTTGAGAGTTATGATAAAGCAATAGGTTTTGGGTTGTATTGATAATCATTATTTATTATTGACAATATACAAGTTATAGCTAAAAGAGAAAGTAATCCATAGTTCATCATCTTTGATTTTGTTATTACATTTGCTCTAGATATTTACTCTATTTCTTCTTCTCCTTGTACACTCTGAGTACTATTAATGGGTTAACTAAGATTATTAATTATGATTTACTTGTTTTCTTCTAAATATCGGACTCTTAATCTTAAATGATTGTTTTCTATTTGTAATGATTCAATTTATTCATCTTTCTTCTTTAAAAGTATAGAGTAATTCTTGTTTTCTTGAACTAGATTGTCAAATACGATTTTTTTCTTATCTCTTGACAACTGAGCAGAATTTCTGTTTCTTAATTTTCTTAATTCTTCTTTGGACATCGTTTAAATGGCTTCAGCCTTCATTTTTTATTTTTTTTCGATTCTTTTTTTGAGTATCCTTTATTTCCTTTCCTCCTTGAACTTTTATTCCAAATCTTCAGTTGATTTGCTATGTTCTGGTGTAGGAAGATTATTAAAAATGTTGGATTGGAACAAAAGATCATCACATTCCATAGGTATATCGTATTCTTCTGAATCAATAAAATTCATTAATATACTGCTAATATCCGATTAATTATTTAAAAACAGAGAGAAAACATAATAATTTATTAATAAGTCTTATGACGTGGAGACAAGTAAATTAATTTTATAGTGTTCATATTAATATAGATTTCACACTGTAATGAGTGGAATTGGATTTTCCAATTTTAGAGAGTCTCTTAAATTATTACATAATACTCTTTCTCTAGAATTCACTATCAATCAATTTATTTATAACTAAATTAGGTCTTAAATTGTAAATGTTGCATAGATTTTCCTTTTCTGTATTTGTCTAGGGACTTGTTATTAATTTATCAATTTTGTATTTGGATTCGACAAATTGCTTTCGCTAAAATATTGATTTAATTCCTTCATAAGAACTATGTCTAGACGAAAGTGATTAGATTTTAATCTCATGATTGTGCAGTATCAATTGTCTTTAACAAGGCCTGAAGTTGGCTTCTGCTTATTTCTAACAGGAGGATAAAATTGTATTCTTTCTATTTCAAAGTTATTGCAAATTACTTTCTGAGTTAAAGAGCAAGTCTTTCCATCTTTTTTCTTTCGTGCTCTCTTATCTTGTCCAACTGATGTTATTTCACAAAAGTATTTGGATATAGAACATTGAGAGTCTTAAGTTTTTAACCATCCCCTTCATTGAAACTGTGTCGTCTAGCTTTGTTCATTTATTAAATTTAACTGAAACATATTAATTATGGGAACCTCACAATCAACAATGATCTTGGGTTAGCCTCTTAAGTAAACCAAAGTGGGAACACACTACCCTGGAGGCATTTTGGAGAGAAAAATATAGTTAACAGATGAGCAAGTCACCACACTGACCAATTTTATTAGACTCAAAGAGAAGAATATGAGACAACCAATTTTCCTTAAAATTCATGCTCTATAGAAGGATGACTCTGGAATCTTTTGCAATTCCAATAATACAATTAAAATCTATACCCAATTTAGTGAGATTGACTTATCAAATGAAATACGAAGACGACGTATCGCCTCTCAACATTTTACCAACCAAGAATTGGTGTACAACTTAAAACTATTAATTGAAGCCATGGCAATCTATCAAAGCTTTAACATTCATTATAACTTGTCCTCAAACACTTTACTTTTTGATACAATCATCAAAATCATGGATCCATACATATTCGATCTTAAGTCACCCCAATTACCGCATTACAAAGATCAATCTGGTTCTGTATTTTCCTCATGGCCAATAGGTATTATCCTATTGGAAATGATCACACTCAATTTACAGACAAACCTAGTTAACATGGATGGAACTTTAAACACCTACCTATTTAGCAATTTATTAGAATAAATTGATGAACCTTATCTGAAACAATGTCTACTCTACATCTTTGGAGGAATCCAAAGACCTGATTACATACAATTACGAGATGAATTAAATGGATAAATTATAAGATTACTGCCAGCCTTCCAAATGCAACCAGAAAATATGCAGCATCCTACTAATTTCTCTATTCAAGAATAATCTAAATATTATGAAGCTATCTCTTAACAATAACAAATAATCAAAACACAATCTAACCAACCACTTCCACTCATTCCATTAGCTCAATCTAATTTAATTATCAATTCAAATAACATATCTTAAAAAAAAGAGAATATCACTCCCATTTCTACTACCAGATCTAATAATTAAAGTGTCTTACAAGAAAAGATAGAATAAATCAGAGCCACCTATTTCAATCACAAAAATTAATAATAACCTTCATAAATGTATTTGTATCGCAAAAGTCCTGAAAAACAATCAGAAACCTCCTCTACAGGATCCGAAGATCTCAAATCCTTCTCCAACGGATTACAAATTGATCTATAATCGGATCCATTCTGCAGAGAGAGAGAATCTGATGTTAACACCTTATCTAAACAATTTAACTTCCAAAATGAAGAATATATCTGTGAAACCTATCTAGATGGCTCTATTTATGAAGGATTTAAAAAGAATCAAAAAAAGAATGGATAAGGAAGTCTGTATTATAGTGATGGAGGCTTTTACATAGGATAATGGCAAAATGATGTGATGAATGGATATGGTTCATTATATTATCCTTCAGGCAAACTAGCATATCAAGGATGTTGGGTCAATGGAAAGTTTCAAGGCAAAGGAATGCTATTTAATGAAAATCCCAAAGACTGTCAAGATATTAATTTTGAAGATTTTGACTCTATTAGTGATTGCTGGATCAGCTATTCAGGAGATTTTGTCCTTGATAAGAAATAGGGTAAAGGTGTATTAATTTTCACCAATGGAGACAGGTATACTATAAAATTTATCTTAGATTTGAAGGCCAATTTAAAGATAATATGATCAATGGTCCAGGCACATTTAAATCAGGCAACAAAGTAATTTCTAGCATTTGGTCAAAAAATATGATTATGTGACTTCTAACATCAAATAGTTTATAAAATAAATTTAATAAATTATTGATAAGATATAGATTAAAATAACAAAGAAATTATCATTTTCTATTAAACGTTCCTATTGGATGATTACGAATTAGTAAACCAATACAATCAGAGAAGTCTATATAATTAATTAAGAGACTTTAAACATGTTAGATGAAGAAGTTTTAAGCATAACTGAAATTAAATTACATCTGATTGACATTCTGAATTTTTATTAAAGCATCACATCCTTTTCTTTGTAATACTATTTCAATTTTTTCTTTTTCAAAATACTAAATTTTTGAAATAATCTCAAAAATCTAAATTAAAAAAATCTTCAATTGACTTTTAAACGAGTAAATATTGAAATTCTATTCACAACATACTATTTCTATATTTAACTCAGGAAACAAGTATTTTTTATAAATATGTATTAATTTAGATATGATTGTCTTTAAATCTATTCTCTTAATTACTTTATTATTTAGCATCAAAATAGAAAGAACCCCCCAATTAAACAATTTTTTATGTTTAAAATCTTAATTGGACTTTAAGAAATATTCAAGTTTCAATTATTCTTTTTCGATATCTATTTATTTCTTATCTTATATATCTATATCTTATAAAATAATCAAATAATTCTATTATTAGAGATCAACTTTGCAATATTTTATTTAGAAAGTTTGTTTTTTAAAAGTAATAATCAAATATCCATTATTTTCTAATTTTTGAGATAATAATAGTGATTCAAACGACTATTTTTTTTCTGTTGTATATGATCTCATTAAACTTCTTGCATTGCATCCATCGCAATAGTATTCATCAAAGCCAGGAAACTATTCAATTTAATGTCTTGTATTTAAATTGAACAACATTGTATCTTCTGATAAAGAAATTTTAAAGTATGGTCTCTAAATGATAAAAGAATAGGCATCCTCAAGCTTATTTTCTTATAAATTTTAAATAAAACTTAGTCGAGATCTAGATTCATAATAGTGAGCAGTAACCAGAGTCATTAATGCTCCAAAAAATGCCATTCCAATTAGTAAAGAATCAACTTAATTTGATTAATATATAGTAACTAATATGCGTAAAATTAAATGGCTGGTCACCTAAATTATCGCATGACTAAAGCTTGATATTATGTATAAAGCTGCCTGTAATTGCATGATCACATTTCCATATGCATAAAATTCACTTGTTGTTGCTGTAGAGGAATCTACATCCAACTATATAAATCCCAACATAATATTGGTAAATGTTATTCCTAATTGCAAGAATTATATTTTTTTCATTGTTATAATCGTAACATATTCTAAAATGGTAATTAATGTCAAGACAATATATATGTATTAGCTTTCTATGGTACGGGATGTTGATTAAATTATTATTGTAATTACATTACAAACAAAGGTTAAAATGAGCGTACATATAAATACAGGTTTTTTAATAGATAGAGATCTTTCTAATTAATACTATTTCTCAAGTTCTGAATTCTCAAAAATCATAAAACACTTTTGCATTATTTACATTTTTATTTTATTTCTGGAATAATGTATCTATTGATGAGTATTAATATTAAATGATATTGCATTTATTTTCTTCTTACAGCGTTGAAATGTTGGATGAAATTCTGCTAGAATAGACTTAAGTAAATATAGAGGAAGTATTTAAATAAAACATGGTATTTATAGAATTAAGATTAAATAATATAACTTTAAAGAAGTACAATCCTCCATTATTTATACGACTTAAATAATTACGAAATATTTTTATTTTTAAATTTAGGAATTTATTTAATCATCTATTATCAATGTAAGAAATTAAATTATCAATAGATTTTTTTGAATATCTCGTTTTTACAAATAATTAGAGCTCATATTAAATTCCTATAATATTTTATAATATTTCAAATATAATTATTAATATTAATAAATATATTATTAAAATGATAAAGTCGATGTAAAATTTTAAGGTTTATGTTTATTTATTGTTTCCATTATAAACATATTTTTCTTGTATTTGTCAAAAATTTTGTAATTGTTGCTTAATGTTATGGAGAACATGAGATTAAAATTATCAAATTAATTTTATATTCAAAAATACCTTCTTAATATACACAATATTATTCATTTAGACTCTTCTAGAAAGATTTTAAAGGCTATAAGAAGGGGCTTTTTACTACTATATTCAGAAGCTATTTTTCTGTTCAAAACATTGAGTATTTTTTACCATTTTTATTTATCAATTTCATCCATTTTTATCTCATTTAATCTTTTCAGTTATTCAGTATAAACTGATATCCAGTTTTCCTTTAATTGTTCATAATTTTATTCAGCATCTGTATTATCTATTGGTTATGAAATTAATAATACTTTTGACTTTTAGGAACTTATTTTATTAAGCATCACTGAAAAGCTCATGTTCCATACATAATATAGAGAATCTGTCAAAAGAAAGATTTTTTTCATCATCCTCTACTAAATCAGCGTATTCTTCAAAAATTTCTTCAAATTTTTCTTCTTCAAACTTATCTGGTTCAATATGTCTAATCAAAAGAAGCCATTCATCTAAATTGCACATTCCATTTCCATCAAGATCACATGCAGCAAATGCATTAATAACATATAATTTAGTTTTTTCTACATTGTTTCTAAATATGGTTAATACTCTTATCATAAGCAGATCAAAATCAACTATCCCTGCTTTGTTGATGTTTTTTGGATCATGTTCTTTTTAATTTTCTAAATCTTATTTTAAATAATTTAATTCCTCTTAAGTAAAATTAAAATTTTGTAACTACCCCAAATAGGCTAAGGCCCGGACATAAGGAATATAATGTTTTTATTCCTGTTCATTATCTTTAATAGTGATACCAAGATTTTAAATACTATGAACATATTCTAAGGCTTCCAAATATCTTTATAGTTCTTCAACTCTATAGTTTGATTTTTCCTCTAATATATTCATAAATTTAGCAAATATATTAACTCTGACGATTTGCACATATTTCCTAACTGACAGCACAAGTATCATAAATCTTTGTTCAGTAACCTTAGTGTATCCAAATTGTTGTAAATAGTAATTATAAATATATGCTGCCATATCTTAATCTCTTAATAGTTTATTCTCTTTTTAATTTGCTATTTTTTCTAAGTAAAAGGTAGATATCATTTTGAGGACTAGCTTAAGAGGCAGGTAATTATTGAATTTTCCTACTGACTTAGATTTGAGTTTTTCAATAAGCAACTTTGATTAATTTTTTTAGAAATCATAACTAATTGTCACCTAATTTTAATTATATTTAGTTTACTTTTTATCCTAATTGTGGGGCAATCTTTTTAATTTTCCTTTAAACCAATGTATTTTATTTTTAATTTTATGGTTTCTTCTCTTATTAAGCAAGTACTTAATTGAGATCCATAGCATCTGACATAATTTAGTTTTCAAAATCTGAAACTTTAATATGTAGATTAGTGATTTAATCAATAAATTTAGAATTTTGTTCTTTGAGCTCCCTATTTTAATTCTCTAACTTATCATTAATGGTTTTTAATTCCTCTATTGCTGAATTACTGTTTTTAATAGTATTTTCTAGTTAAATTAATTTTGTTCCTTATAATTTAATAAATGTGATCATATTTTTAACTTTGATATTATTCATTGATGTTTATTAAGGTTATTTTTCAATAATTATGGAGGTTCTCTTAGTATTTGTTTTAATGGATGTTTACCTTACAAGTTAGGGTGTATTATTTGGTATTCCAGATTGAGACATCTAACTATCCACGAACTTAACTATCTCTTCTTCATTTAATTTATCAATTGCATTGATGTTTAAAAAAGAAATGTTTGTTTAAGATAAATCACCTTCTGTTTTATCTTTTGGAATATTAAAGAAGTCGATAAAATTAATAGCTTGATCACATATATCTTAGTTCAGATCATCAAACTTTTTCTCTGTCAAATTTAAATGCGTTTAAACTTCTTTGGTTGTTGTGTAATTGAGAAGGAGATCTAATCCTACTTATGATTCTTTTTCCCTTGTTTCGACAATCCTTTCAGTATTAAATTCTATTTAATTCAATTCTTTTTCTTCTTCATCTTCTTCTTCTGTAATTGATGGAGAAGAGTCTTCTTATTGCTCTTCGATCAAGGAAGAAAATTTGTTTTCTTTATTTGAAGTTGTGTTACCTTGTTAACTTATGTTAGTATTGGATCCAATTTATTGGCTTTAATATACTGAATATCTTATTTATTAAGTAGACTATCTATGATCTTTGTGTGCTTTATTTTCTAAGTAATCAATTTTTCTTTGTAATTAAAGAATTTCAAATCCTAATTCTTTGATCTTCCTGTTTTTAATAAGAATTTCATTTTGTTTTAACTCTAATTATTGTTTTTACTAATTAATTTTAGCTCTTAAATCTTTCATATCGTTTTCGTTTTGTTAAATCTGCATTAATTGATTTTTGTTTTAAGACTTTAATGAAATCAGCTATTTTTCCATATCTTCATGTGCCCAAACATGATTAGTGTTCATTCTAATTATTTCATCTATTTTTTATATTTCTAACTGTTTTTCATGTAATGTTAATTAATATTTTTGATCTGATATTTACTAATTTAACTCTCTCATAAACGTGTCAAATAAATTAGCCATTTCTTTGCATTCTTCAGTAAAAAAATTTCTAATATATTATTCTATCTTCTATAATAAATCTGCTCTATTATTTTAATTTATTTATTGTAAAAGAAGTTTTTCAGCTTATTTAGTTTATATACGTTTAGACCCATTACTTTTTTGATGCAACACCTTTTCGCAAGTATTAAATAAGAAGTATTTATCAGGAGGTGAACTCTAAGTGGTCTTGATTTGATTTCTGAATGAGAGACAACTATCAATGGAATGCATCAAAGAATCACTTTACAATTATTAAGACTTATTCCTTTCATGCATAAAATTTTAAGTTCCTTCTTAATATAATGGTATTTACTTAATCTATTTTTGCATTTATCATAAAAGTCACTCATTATTTTTTATGTGTCCACTGATTTGATTAGATCAGTCTATGATGTTTTTATTCTTTTCTCTGATTTGATAGAATGTTATTTGCTCAAACATTTAGTATGTAAAGATGGCTGCAAAGCCTTTTGGTTAAAATTATTTCTAGCTTCCATGAAAAGTAATAATTTAAATAGTTTAATAATCAAATGCTCTAAAAGGGGAATGTTATTTAAATGAAAAACAAGAATAATTCAATTTTTGGGAAGCAAATCGCACTAGCAACATCTATATTGTGTCTATTACTATTTATTAAGTGAGCAGCAAACTTTGAACTTATAATTGATAGAACTCTAAGGATTTCATTAAATACTTTAAAGATCAATAATTCTATTTTGTGCAAAGATTGTTGAAAGTTATCGTTGGACTTTATTAAAGTGTGTTTATTTTATGAAAATGCCATACTTGAATAGAACTTTGGATAATAAGGAAAACCATTTCTATATTACTATGATTATAATAAAAATTATACACTATTAGTTTATATCGAATTTTAAGCGAATAAACACCTAAAAGAATTAAAATATTTGTATAATACTATGCAATTGCTAATTACTATTTTGATCATTAATTTTAAAATGCCTACCAAAGAGATAACACGTTTTTAAGAAGCTTGAACTAGTCTTGTCTAAAGTAACAAAACATAGACTAATTTAGTCAATAAATATGAGGTATAAAATTAATTTATATGTTCAGTAGTGATTTATTATTGATGTTCAAGAAAGTAATTACCTTATAAGATATAATATTAAGTCTCATTTAATATTTAGTTGCATATTTAGACCTGTTAATTTTTTAGTACTACTGAGATTTTAATTTGTTTTATTTTTTATTTAGGATCTTACACAGAATATAACTTGAATCTTTTTATTTTCATAAAGGATAGGAGAAAAATCAAGAAAGTCTACTAAAAAGAAGCAAAAATTAATGTATAGAAACAAACTAGAGGACAAATAAGCTAAAAGATATAGCAATTAAAAAATTTCTTCTTTTTAAGATTTGATTATTTTTGAATTTATCATTCTAGATCATTTTTTTTTAATTAATCAAATATTGACTATGAATTCATTTACTCTATAATAATCAAAAAAAGGGATGTGGTGAATTTTGTAATTTCCTTTTGAATTTTTAAAGTATCTCATCAAGTACAGTGAATGCAGTTCATGTGGTTTCAATTATAATGGAATTTTGTGGATATGTGTCTACTACGACAGTATGCATGGTGTAGTAATTCTTATTTAAAGTGGAAAGCTTTTAATGTTTAGAATAAATAAAATATTAATAATTATAAAGATTATCATCAAAATGCAGTAAAGGACATCATCTAACTAAAAGATCTTTAATAACTAATACTAAATAATCAAAAAGCTATCTTCAGGTTCTTTTGGAGTAGTTTTTTTGGGAGTTGACCTCTTAACTAAATAAGAGGTGGCTATTAAGGTTGAAAAAGAAGAAAATGAAGAAGTGCGTTCATTAGAAAGGGAAGTTTAAATACTTAAGAAATTGGACGGTGCTGAAGGGTTCCCAAAATATTTTTGGTCAGGTGAAGATCAAGGCTACAACATTCTGGTTATTTAATTGTTGGGGAAGGATTTGTCCTATCATTTTAAGCAATTAAAAAAATTCTCTCTCAAAACTGTCCTCACTATAGGGATTCAAGCAGTATAGATTTTGGAGAGATCTCATTAAAAAGGTGTCATTCACAGAGATTTGAAACCTGAAAATATGATATTAGGAATTGGGAGAGAGATCTCAAAGTTATATTTAATAGACTTCGGAATAAGTAAAATATATCGAGATTCAAATGGGAAACACATGTATCGAACATATTTTATTTTATAATTTAAGATCGTTCAAAGATCAAAAATCTTTCTTAGGTACGACTCGATATGCGTCGATAGCGGCACATTTAGGACATGAACTGGGTCGCAAGGACGATTTAGAATCCTTAATGTATATTCTCTTGTATTTTTTAAGAGGGTAGTAAATTATTTATTAAATAAGATAGTTACCTTGGTAAAATATGGTTAATGTGACTGATGAAGAACGAACAAAGAAAGTGGGAGAGATGAAACTATCGATGGAACGTGAAGTTTTTAAAGATTAGCCGGGTGAGCTACAACGCAATTTTGAGTACTCATCAAATTTCACATTTAAGTTATATAAGAAAACTTTAATTTAAATAGGAACCAAATTACAAAATGATAGTATAAGAATTTAGAAGAGCAGCTGAATCTTCAAATATATCAATTGATGGCAATTTTGATTGGACAGAAATTAAATAATCCACACATTATTAGACAGACTCTAATCAAAATTAAAGCAGAAACAACATACCTACGAATTCTAATGAAATGAAAAAATCTATTGAAAAACAACTCTCAGTTATTTAACATAGGTATATATTCATAGTTATTACTTCTAAGCTCTAATAATTTATTGGCTCCTCCTCCTTTAGGTTCTGCTCGAGGAACCTTCTAAAGAGATGACATCAGAAAGAACTCCAGTCTTACTCAATAAAGCAGTATTAATTATTGCTAATCTCTCAATCCAAATTACTAAAAATCTATCTGTGAGGAACCTCTTTAAGAGGATAATCGTTATTATGATTTTGATAGTGTTGAAATAAGCGAAAATTATAAGGCAGACTCTAGTTTGTACAACAAATATCATAAAATTAAACTGGGAATTTTTGTGTAAATTTATTTTTAATTAAATTAGACATTTTCTCCCAAAACAAATCAAACTTAAATGAATTTTATCTATTTATATAACTTAATTAGATAATCTTAAGTATATATATCTATTTGTACGTGTATGTATAATATTAAAGGTCTTCAAACTATCGAGTAATTAATATCTTGTTTATAGAGTATTCTCAAAATAAATTTATATATAAGTCAAAAATATAATATATTATAATTCATTATAAATTATAATAAATTACATGATTTATCACTTTTTTTCAATTAATGGTAAACTCAATTAATTACGAGCACTTTTTGGTGATAATTGTCTTGCCTTCTTTATATTATCCACAACAAAGTTTCGACTCAAAGTCATCGACATCTGAATTTATGATTATTATAATTATTTATTATCAACCAGTGATTACTTAATCTAAGGAGGAACGTACCTTGGTAATACACCTCTAATGGAATATGACCTAAATTTAATATAAATGAATTACCAATACATATCTTCAGTTTAAATTATCAATTTACCTTTTCTAATCTTACCATATTCAACAGGTGTAAAACTAATAATAAAAGTAGTTCCCTCTCTTCCATAAGGTTCTAAGTCTCCGATTTTTGGGATGACCGAAAATTCAGCATCTGACTCAGGAGAAAAGGCTGCTGTAAATTTACTATAGTTTTTTGTTTTATTCGTTAATTTAAATGAAACACTGGTTGTTTTATTTAGTGGAGAACTAATTAAAATTGTATCATCTTCTTCGGGTTCAGTAGCTTCAAGCTATATTTTGTATTTCCATCTTCCGCCTGATTGTCTAAGCACAATAAACTCCATAGATGTCTTAAAGGGTTTCATAGGTTGAAACCTTACAAAGTAAAGCAAATTATCATGAGGACTGTCGAGGTGATTCTTTAGACACTTGATAGTAAAGCATTTCTAAATCATAGTCTATAAATCCAAAGGCATCCCACCTAATTCATAGTCAAATTTATCATCTGCTTACAAACTCTATGCAATTCCTTGTAACCCTACTTTGATTTCATCTTCCCATTTTTCTCTACATTTAGCTTTGAAATGAAATAGAGTCTAAGTTGAGACAGATTCAGTAACTCCCTTAACTGGGAAATGCCATTATATCTTCTCATTCATTGAGATGACTACTTCACAGTAATAGCTTGTAATTTCTCTGGGTACAAATGAGAAAGGGACTTGAAGCACATTCATTCCTGGAACAAGAGTTTTATCGTTTTTTTGATTTCTAACAAGCAATAATTTAAAGACTTCTTGGTTATGACCTTCAGCGTCTAATGAAATAGAAACCTAAATAGGTTCTTTGAATGGATTTTTAAAATGAATGACTGAACTATAGTCTTTGTTTAATCCAATACTAACAGTGGTTGCTGGGAATTTAGTGGGAGGTAATCCGCTTCCGAAGACTAAATAATGCCATTTGCCAATTGGTGAAGTAAAAATGATATCTGATTATTCGATGATATCTAATGAAGATGGAGTATATCTCAAAGCAACCTTTAAAGAATCATATGGTTGTATATGTAATTCATCTGGATATATATCGAAATTAGTAGGATTAGTAATTCTGCATTAGACTTGAATCTTTTAATCAGAAGGATTCTCAAGGACGACAACCTGTTGTTCAACCTTACCCAACGAGGCTTTTAAAACATTCAATCTGATAATGGGTTGATCTTCACATGTGAGAATGAATTCATACCAGACTTCTCCTAATAATCTATTCACAAATGCAACACTGCCTCTCCATCTTCCAATTTTTAATGGAGCAAAGGTTAATTCATATGCAGCCTCTTTTCTAGCTCCAATTGCAAACTGCTCTTCACCAATTAAACCTTCTCCATTAATCATAACCTCATAAATTGCAGTTTCTGTAAGAGGATTGGCAAGGGTTAATTGAATAACAGTGGCTTATCTAATCAAACAAGACACTTCAAGTGTTTGAACTGACTTTGGAGACTCAGTATTCATGAATACTGTGTACCATAAATAATGTCCTTGTTCATCAGTAAATGTGATTGATCCTGTATATTAACCACTTAAGACTGGTTGTACTTACAAGACATAAGTGGCTTTCTTTTACGGTTAAACGACTATTTAGGATGGTCCTGTCGCATAGATCAAATCTGTATCGACAGCATAAATGATTGCTTTATCAGTTGGATTCTTCAATTCGATTTCCTTCTTAGTAATTTTTCTTGCTTAACAATTCAGAATTATATGTTCCTCTGCTACTGGTTCTTCCCCATAGCCTTTAAGATCATACTCGAAAACATCGTTGGTTGTTGGATTTGTTAATACCAACTTGGCTTCACTCTCCTACAACCAAGATGGACTAAAAGAAATTGGGAAGTTGCTTGTGGCCTTTTTTTTGACAAAGAAGTCTCTCTAAGGACAGGAGAATAACCCTTTGGATTCTGATAGTTACACTTTTATTTACCAATCCCTGTCTGTCTGATTTACTATAGGGATTTCTTAGATTACAGATTATCTAGCAGGTACTCTAAATTCTAACATAGCCTTAACAATCTTAGGTAATACTATTGCAGATAATTTATATCTTCTAATATCGAATTTATTTCTTAGAGTTAGGATTACACTAAAATCTTTTGTAGCATTTTTGAATGCATATAGAATGGGTAGTTTACAATCAATATTCTCAGTTCCTGGTTTCTTTGTTTATTTGTTTAAATCAGTTACTTATAAAGTGGGAGGAAGATTCAAGTATTGTGTTTGTGGATAAATTTCTACTTCGAATGTTATGATATCCAAATTAGAACCTGGGAAGTTGAGCTTAGATGCTGTTAAAGTTGAGGCCTATTTATCTCCTTTTATCTATCTGTATTTTTATTTCATCTAAACCAATTATTGAATTTGGCTGCGAGCTCGAGCCAACTATTCATTTCTGAATGGAATTGTATATGAAATCGTTTAGGTACTATCAACATACAATGATTTGTCAGGCTTGAATTCTCCAATAATATTGGGCAATTCAACTGTCCCTTATAAATCATGTTGGAATTCACCTACGTTTGGATCCGTAAAAATAAGTGAACATTTGTGCGTATCTATTGTTAATGGAATATAGGTCAATGAAAAGTTTATAGTTTAATTCTTTCTAATTCTTTGCTTATCAATTGTACAGAAGAAAGAAGGGAATTCTTCTTCAGGAGGAGCATCTTTCGCTGGAGGAGCCTTCTTCTTTTTCCCCCTCTGTTCAACTTACTTCTTCTCATGCAATACCTAAATCTAAAACTCTCCATCTTGTGGGAACTTATTAGTAATTTAAATCTGGAAGTCAAATATCTCATACAGGATTGAACTTACATTCCATTACTTTTCAGACTTCCTTCCTGTAATATTACTTTTCAAATCAAATACTAATGCTGCTGCCTGAACATTGGTCTCCTTTTTGTTTGTGAAAATCACTCTTCCAGTAACAGGCAGAGAAATACGAGAAGTGAATTTAACTTTGTAATTATAAGGTATATCTGGTTCAATTTTTATGCTTTCATCGCCTTCTAATTAAAAGTCAGGATGACCCTCATATTTAACAAAATAACTGATTGGTTTTGGAGTCGGATTTCTTAATTCAATTGATTTTATTACTTCTTCTCCCAATATACATTAGAATATGATGGGCTCCTTCTAAGGCACATAATGAGGAAGAGAAAAGAATAGTTGTACTAACATCATTAACATTTCTCTAGGGTAAGGTTTATGGTAGATGTCTCTGGCTTGAACATGGGATTGTAAACCATAATCACTTAAAGCTGGCATTAATTTATCAGCATTGTGTCTATAGTCATCCTCACTTTATAGATTAGTCCTTAAATTGCTAAAGAACTTCTACATACTAGCACCAATAAATTAAGTCACTGCATCTGCTATCAGCAAGCTGTCTCTGAATTCAGATGCGAAGTTGCTTATCCTTCTTATCTGGCCTGTATGTTGTTGTTCATAACAAACTTCATAGAACCAAAGAATAACACCTTCCGCATGAGATATTATATTTGATCCATCTAAATAGTAATCTGGAATGTTCAATCTCTCAGCTGGAATTCCAGGCAGTTATTTGAATGATTTTGCTGTTATTCTATTGAGATAATAAATTTTAATTATTTGATAGAATGTTGAAACCCATGCATCATAGTGTAGATAGTTGTATTTAGCTTAACTCAGTTGTAATCTATTGTCGGGTACAAACTCATATTTGTCTTTAGGCAGTGTCTTTAACCAAGCATTGTAATCATTATGTCCTAATAAATATTCTGACCTTATGTGATTCAGTAGGGCTCCCTCTATTTTTAGTTATCTTACTAATTCATCATATTATTTAAATTAAGCTTCCGCCTTTTGTTGGCGTTTCCAGTTTTGATCAACCTATGCTTTATATTGGAAATTAACTTTGCCTGTTAGAAAAGTTAATAATTCAAATATTTGTTATCCAAAACTTGTTACAATGTCTTCAGGAAATTTATTAATAGGTTGTGTAAGAACATGATAATTCATCCATCTCATTATGTAATCACAAGCTTCATTCTGGGTTTCAGCATCCAAAGGTCGATAACCTAAATGTGAAGTCCCTTTTGAACTAGTTGTACTTTTTACAGACATTGTATGATTTCGCTTCATTTTCTCATTGTCACTGTCAGCACCATCATCTTCTTAAAACATCAATGGTTTTTTTTCATCTGCTACCATTTGATACTTTTGTATTCTCTACAAGTATATCTAATTTGTCAATAAACAATTATCTGTCGTCCCAGATACATATATGGAATACACTCTCCCTTCATCTTAGAATTCTGCTCTCGTAGTAAATGAAATTGGCTTTTTATGAGAAAAGTACACATCAACTTTTAATTTACTTTTCGCAACTCCTAATGTTTAACCTTCTGGAAATTTTAGTTCCAAGTAAAAATTACTTGTCTCACTTGACCAATTATGTTTTAAATTCAAATTCTCATAACCATCATTTATAATTTTGAATGAACATTTTGAAACTACATTCAGAGGCACCACTGGCAATATGACTTCTTTTTTATCAAATAATAATCTGGGATATGCCCCTGATCCTTGAATAAGTAAATCAACATATGGCAAAGTCTTTGGTATGTCAGGATCAGATTCAATGTACAGTGAAACTGTTGATTAAAATACTCCAGGCCCATATGGGTTAAATTTAACTCTAATTTTTACCTATTATCCAGACCCAACTATTCCTTCACTAGGTTCTATAGTAAATATTTTATCAATTTTCAATGGTGAAGTATCAATACGCCATTTTACATCCTTTCTATCTGGATTTGATAATTTTATCTCTTCTACTGTAGGGTAACATTTATCAGGAGATGTGATGATCTTTTTTTTAAATTCAATTGATTGTGGTTCAACTAAAAATTTAGGTTTCAGGCCTTTGCAAGATACTCTTCTAGTTAAGGAGGCTAAATTCTGATTAAATCTTGCTAAAGTGATTGGCATATCAAATTGATAATGCTTTACATCTTTAGGAGAAAATTTCATCAAGAAAACTTATGTTCTACCAGGCAATATAGTTAAATTATAGGATCTATACTCCTTAGTTTCCAAATCAATTTATTCAGATTTTTCAGATTGATTGTCCAATGACTCATCTAATTTTGGGGCTGGTTCATCCTCATTCTCTGGGTGAATTGAATGCAAGATTGTATCATCTTCATCCTATGGTTTTACTTCTAAACAATCGATTCCATCAGGTGCTCTAGGATTCTCATTCTAATGTCTCAAATCCAAGACTAAATCAACTGGTATAGTGGAATTATTGACCAAGGTCATTGTCAATTAATTACTTGTTCCCAAAGTAGTTATATTTCCAAAATCAAACTCTTCTTCCACAATTTCTATTTTTGGTATTATAGCTGACCCAACAACAGGCACTTGTAGTTACTTTCCTCCTCTAATTAAGATTATAATATCTCCTTTAATTATTCTTTCATCTTTAGAAAGGAATTTAACTTATAAATCTCTGGAGTCTTCTGAACTTATTTTTCCTTTTATGGGATAAACTTCAATTCCTTCTGGAAGCTTAGTTGTTTGAACCTAAAAAACTGCAGAACTTTTAGATAGATTCTTTAGAGTTAACACCTTAGCTTCTTACTTACAAACAACTATTTCCTTGAAATCTATAACAGCTTATTTGATAGCACATTTAGGTTCTGAAACAACTCCCGTGCATTTAATGTTCTAATCCAACCCATCTTCTGTTTTTAATAATAATTTTTCTTCCTCGTTTCTAATAGTGGCAACAGTTGCTTATTATTAAGGTATTATTGATTGTTATTATTATTACTATTATTACTATTATTATTATTATTATTATTATTATTAACCTTAAGTATTTTTGTCTGTTTATTGTTATTGCTATGAGGTGACTGGTTATTTAACTTCAGGTAGAGGCTACAACTAACTTGGTTTGTAAATCACTTAACATTCCAAATATTTACCACTCGGTACAACTCCTGATTCAGGTTAGACATAAAAAATCTTTTTTTCAGTTGTTATCCATCTAAATTTAGCTTCTGCATTTCCATTATTTGTTAATCGAACAATTTCAGCAGTTTCCATTTCATTGTTATCTTCATTAAAACCAAATTTGATTTGAGTTCTATTCATCTCTAGGAACACTCTCTCAATATTTGCTTAGACAAGAAATTCAAAAATATGATTCTCATTTATTACATATTTTAGATGTGTTTTAATCTATCCTAATTATTTTGAACAAAGAATGACATCAAATTATGCAGTCTAACCACTAGGAATGATTTATGGTTTAATGTATGATTAATTGAAATCTTCTTTGTCAGTATGTAATCTTACACTAATAGAATTTCTGAGATCATTTCTCACATAAAAGTATTTAATTACAGTACTTTTAATGTAAACATTTCCAAATTCTATTTTAACAGGCCCAGCTTATATTTTTTGTAATTAATCAGCATTTAATTCAGCACTTGTATCCCTAATTTCACTATGTGTTTTAGGTTCAAAAGGGAATTTTTTTTTTTATATATTCCTTAGATCCGGTTCAAAAGGCTTAAGCTGTTTTCCTTCCTTTAATTAATTCTAATGAAGTGGTTCATAATGAAAGATTGGTTTAGTCACGAATAGAGTTTCATTAGCTTCTGGTAATGGTAATTCTTATTCGTATCCATCATCTTGCATTCCAACGGCAAATTCATAATCAATAGGTGGTTCTGGTTTAGGTTCTTCTTCTTGTTCTTGTTTTTTCGTGGCTCCCGAGGGCTTAACAGGTTCTTATTTGATTTCCTTCAAACGTTCATTCATCTAAGTAAATTTCTGTTTTATCTTCTTATCCTTAACCTTCTTAAGCCTTTATTCCCTATGCATTTTTAAATATTCATTATATATTTCTTTATTTAATGACTTTTGCTTTAACTCTTCAATTTTGTCTAATGAAATTCCTTGTTGAACAAGAGACTAAACTGATTGTGAAATATCCAAAGTTTAAACCTTCTCAATTGATTTAATATTGCTTATGCTTTATTCTTTAGTTATAGTGTGCTTCATTTCAAAATCTTCAGGGAGTGATTCAGGTCCCCTTTTAACTTATTGTTTATTTGTAAACTATTAACTCACTCCTGCTAATCTAACTGGAATTTTGAAGATTCCTCCAAGCAATTCAGCATTAATAACAGTTGTGAAGTTTCCAGTGTGCTTAGGTTTGAAACTAACCCAAAAGTTTTATTTTTCTTCTGGTTACAAAATTGACAAAGTTGGATTAACTTAGAAATAAGGAACTACAGGCCAATGAATTTGTATTGGCAGATCCGTCTATTTATTAGTAACTTCGAAAACAATCTCTTTGTTTTAGTTGGCAGGACACAATCCAAATTATAAAATTGGAGTTGGTGGAAATTTGATTGTAGGACAAATACATCTCACCTGCAAATGATTCATCAATGGTTCATTATCTTAAAAATCAAAAATTGCCGAATAATGATATTCATCATAATCTGGTTTCAATTGTTCAGGAGACAATGCAAAAGATCTCGTCCATACTTATTGTTCTTCTGAAACTTTAGGTTTACATTTAAAAACTATTGCAACTTATGAATAACTTTCCAAAACCCCTTCCTCTGGATAACATTCCATAATTCTTTCTGTCTATTCAAGACCCAATTCAGCAGGAGTCTACAATTTAAGAGCATCTTCTTATTAATGCAAACCCTTCTTCAATTTCACCTTAAACTTTTGTTACTTGGGAGTGTTATTTACTAAATATGTTTCAATCTGCTTGAATTATCCATAGTAAATCTAACCAAAATCAAAGAAATTGTTTTGAACTCCAGTGTCGTCAATCAAAAAACGAGTAAATTCTATTGACGTTGCATTAATGTCTATAGTTTTCTGGAGACTTTAACCATCTGCAATTACTTCTACTAAACCTCTGAAAATACCAGCATCTTTAGGTTTATAAAATACCTTAACCGCAAATTCTTGTCCTGCTCCTAAACTAAATGAAGTCGGCTCTATTCTGAAATCAGGCAAACGATCAATTTTTAGTTCTACTTTACCTGTCGATCGCCCTTCATTCTTAAAGTAAATATTATCTACTTTCTCCTTTCCTACACGGACAAATCCCAAATTTATAAATGGCTCAAAAACTATGCTATAATGAATTAAATGTTAAAAATACGCAGCTTGAGGAGGGAAGGCAAAAAGAGGCACATCAATAGTATAGTTACCATCTGACACAATTTTCAAACTGTCTTAATACTACTCTAAACTGGCTGTTTCAAATGTTACTATCAGTTTCATTGAAAGTCCAGCTGCTATGGCACTATAAATCTACATAATAAACACATACCCCTGCATTTCATAATCGCATCTGAAGTTAGAATGAGGTTGAAATACACGAATTCTTCGAGCAGTCTATGTTAAGTTTCTCACAAACACAGTAATTTCATAAGTCTAATTAATCTATATGTCTTTAAATATGATCTCGCTTGGCACTACTTCAATAGGCGGACCTGTTGAAAGTTATTTAATACGAGTCATCGTACTGTTGAGACTTTTGTTGCTCTAATTCATTATTAATAATAATAATGTGTATATTCTAAGAATGTGGATAAAAGAAAACCAACTACAAATCATTTTCTAGTTTCACAACCAAGAGTAAAATTAAGATTCCTCCTTTACCAATTAGTAAGTAGTCTATAATAAAATAGCATAGGAATTATAAGAAAAATATTGTTTATTATAAGTATCCTTTCTCGAATTAATATTAATTGAAGATGAAAATTTCTTTAGAAATGGATAATAGATTTCAATTTTTGAATTAGTTCTTAGATAACTTTAAATACTATGTTTGAGAATGCTAAATAAAAATAATAACTGAAGGAAAAATGTAAACTATTCGGTACTTTATAATTTTCATTTATAAAGTATTTCATTAATATCAAGAATTAAATTTTAAGTTAACATCCATAATCTATTACAATGGTTATTGATAAAAAAATTATAATATACTATCATTAACTATACTTTCCTTTTGTTATCAGGTTATTTATAAAGTCCACATAGGATATTTAAATAAATGGTTTTGATAAAATTTGGAAATTTATAAATTATAATTTTAACAAAATAAAATCTAAAATATTATGCTATTATTTTTTATGATTGATTATTTAAAATATATTGTACCATCATGGATTCAAAAAGTTATTCAAGAAATTTATAATATAAAGATTTTTCATATGGATCCTGGGCACTAAATAGTCCAAGAAATAGCTAAACTATGCATCTATGATTCAATCTGTAATAAAATTATTGCTAAAATATTGATTTAAATTGATTTATCTTATTATAATGTTTACAAAATTATACTTCCAGTGAATTATAAAATGATAATATAATTAAACATTTATTTAATTTCTAATTGTGGGAATACTAACATTTATGGAAATTCCTGGGAAACAATTTAGATGTCAAATGTTTGATTATATGCTTCATCATTAATATGACTTATGAGTGATGCATTAAATTAGTAAAAATATATAAAATAGAATTAAGCTTTTATATTCATTATTTAGTTCTAAATGATAACTGAAATAGATTTCCAACTTCTTATTCTTTATAAGAATTAATTTTTAAAGGATAATAGATGTCAGAGATTTTGTCTTATTGTTTAACACTTTTCTCGCTGGTGTTTAAAGTATTTCTATGGGAATGTTGTTATTAAAATCCTTAATAGTCATCATTATTGAGCTTAAATCTATAGCTGTTTTATGGAGATTGTCGATGTTGGTTATTCTAAGTGTTTGAAAATTCTAGTTTAAAAGTAAATTAAGGTGTGATGTCATTGAGATTTCTAGTTTTCTAAGAGGATCTATCATTTTATTTATGCTAAGTCTGGGTTTATGGAGTTTATTTAGTAAATAGTTTATAGATCTTCTAAATTATTTATAAATATAATTTTACTTATTGTATTAGTTATTGTGATTGTTGCTAATTAGTAAAGGAGTGTTAGGACTTTTAGGACTCACTCATTTAGAAATGGGGTTTTGATTTAAATTTGAGGGAATCGATTGTTTTGATTTGTTTTTTGTTATTTTTAAAATAGTATTAATTTTATTATTATTGACCATAGAACTCTTAACTTAACTATCTATAAAATTCATCGTCATTATTAATTTTTAATTTATTTTCAGTAGGTTAAAATTAATAAGAATCATCTTTTTCTAGCATAAAGCTCACAAATCCATTTTAGTTCATTAAAATTAAATATTATTATTATATATATATTAAACTCATCATTACTCATTAAGAATAGACAAATGTTTAACCTATTATTATTTAAGCAACATTTCTAATTAGTTAATTTAATCAAATGTCTTAGCATTCTCTAACAACTTTTTGATGTGTTCTTTATCTAGAGTAGCATCTTTCAAATTAATCAAATTCATATAATCAGTCAACTCATCAGGTTTGAAGGATTCCTCAGCTTTTTGTCTTTCCTAATTTTGAATTTAATAATTTAATTACTGATTGAGTAACTTTATTGAAATCAAGAATTTTTAAATTAGGTAAAATTGCAATTACTTTATATCTATAATCAGGTTATTAAGTGATAAGATTTCCATGTAAGATCAATCTTTTGAGTTTTTTGCAATGCTTCAATTGATACAATTCGTTGATATCAGTTAATCTATTATTCATTAAGATTAAATTTTCAATATTGGGCAGTGAATCAGATACATCCGTCAATTTAGTAATTCTATTGTTCGATAAGTTTAAAGTCTTAAGTCTTAGGATAATCTAATACAGTATACCTTTTTAAAAGGGTAAGATTTCCTAGCTTTTTGATATCATTATCCCCTAAATCAATGTGATCAAAAAAATCCTACATAAAAGAATCTTGATACCAATGTAGCTCCTAAATTTTCTATGGCTGTAATTTTCTTTGCTAAGATATTTAAATATATAGACTAATACCTCGTAGATCAAGCTGTCTTTCATTTAATGGATTAATAAAATGATGTGATCCCTGTATTAATTCAGAGTTAATTTTCATTAATATATTTATATAATTTAATCATCCTGTAAATCGAAAACAAAAAAAGCAAAATGTCGATTAGATGCCTCTAACATCCACTTGCCAAGCATATTAAAAGTCACACTGAGGACAATTGCCAAATGACCCTTAAAACAAGAATTTTTCAACTATTTGCATTCGAATTAAAAATGAATGCGCAACATCGCTCTATCTCATTGTTGACTATATATGCTCCATAATAAAATTATTTTAATGATCCTATTTTAATGCAACATTTTACTCCTAATTTACGTGTGCAAATAAATGGACATACACTTCCCATGCAATAATTTGATTTATGAATGTCTTAAAATAATTGTTCCACTTTTTCATGACAATCTTGGCATTCAACTAGTTATTCACAACCTTTTTAATATAAATAAATCAATACACTTTCGATAATGATTCTAAACAAAATCTGGATACTTAACTATCTATTTGCAATTATCATTTGGGCATTTTATACTTAAATTCTTTATTAACACTTATGCTCTCAAACTATTTGGAGGAGCTGACAATAATTCTTATTTACAAATTGGACACACCTATCTCACATCTTCTATATTTCTAATATTATAATAGCAATCCTTGCAAATTTCGTGTCCTTATAAACAAACTATTATTGGAATTTAATTAAATTCTCTACAAACAGGACATATTAATTCCTGTTTTTAGATTTCTTCATGAAGTTCTTTTTGCGATTCCAAATTGATTAGAGTGTCAAATTTTAGTAATTTTGAATAGTAATTAATTTTTGCAATCTCTTCTATCTCTTTTACTATACATTGTCCGCATGTATAGGGTTGTTCTAAATTACAGCGTTTACATGTATTCGGCAATGTTAAATATTTTAAGAGTTCTTTTAAATCTATTTGCTATTTGCATGAATCGATTGGACACTTAATTTAAAATTTGGATTTCTTAGATTAAATAGTATTGCTTAAGATCTACTTTAAACAATTTTAACATAGATGATGATCGCATTCTATTGATAAATGAAATATGAACTTCCTAATTAATATTGTGGGTCCATGGCATCACATTAAGCACACTATTTAGTCTATTTAATTTTATGCATTATTAATAATTAATTAATATTAATAAATTCCTTTCATGTTTTTAAAGTATTATCCTGACCTTATTGTAGTTTTGGTCGATTCTTTGGATTTGGATCCTAATCTAAATTTGACATTTTGCTAAAACAAGATAATTTAACCTTAGAAACCATATTGAATGAGGAAGACATATTGTCTGAATTAAAAAATTCAAGCTCAGGCAAGTTTGCTGATTTGTAAGTTTAAATTTTGACTACATTCTAGCATAATACAGCATCCTAAGGAATACTATAAAATGATTTATTACATTAATAAAGATGTAACTGATCAGGAGTATAATTCTAAATATCCATTTTTGATAAGTGAAATATTAGGTTCAGAAAATGATAAATTGATTAATTTTCTATTTGAAAAACAAGAGGACACACCTTAAGAAGAAGTTTAAAATCCTTTAGAAGATCAGCTAGCACTGAGTTAATTCTAAGAGGAACATTAAGAAAACGAAAAACTAAGATAGAATTTACTACCTGATCTACTTTCTCTATTAGAAAATGATTTCCTCTTAATCACATTAGCTGGATATTTTACCAAGATTATTTCAGCAATTATTCATAAAAGAGGAGATGATGTATTTCTATTAATAAATTAAGTTTTGGGAATACTTAAAAAATCACCCACGAATAATCTCAAATCTATTCAAACATTTAAGCATAAGACAAATTACTGAAATATTTGAAAAGTTGATTATTTTAGATAAAGGTTATGAAGAACATCATGAAGGCTTTTATATAGAAGAGAGACAAAATTTAATAGCCAGAATGCTCAAATTCCTCAAAGGAGAATCACATTCAAATACAATTATTACAAACATTTGTGAATCCCTTATTGAAGTATACAAAAGAGCATTGATATCTCTTGAATCTATGGTAGTTTTGAGAGAAATTCTATTAAAAATTGAAAAACCGCTATTCTTTATGAGTTTGGCACTGCAAACTTAAAATAGTTCCATATATAGTTTACTCAACATTCAATTTGAATTTTATAACAAAATGTCTTAGCTATAAGATAAACCATACGAAATAGAACTTTCTGTTCTTTATAAACCAATTTTAGATGAATCACTCAAGGCTCTAACTTAATAGGACATCTTTAAAGTATCTTTTTAAACTACTTCTGGAAATATAATTAGACCATTAGGCGATTCAAAATTGTTATTAATATAATTGATTATATAATTAATTTAGAAAAAAGAATTAGCTCTGGTAATTGAAAATGGAGAAATATTTTAACAAATAATTAATTTAGTATTTGAATATCAAACAAACAATTAATTACATGTTTTATTTGAAAAATTGATTGTTGCCATTTTAGATTCATAAAATGATCATTTGCATGAACTATTTTTTGAAGATACCAATTTTCTGAATTTACTAATAAAGATTAATGGGTCTGAAGAAAGAAAAAAGAAACATGGATTTTAAGGTATATTAACCAAAATAACTAATTATATTAATACTCCAAGTGTCCTTTAAAAATGTTAAGTAGTATAAACTGCAATTGATAGCATCTAAAATGAATGGTTAAAATATCTTGAAGAATTATAAGTAGTTAATGAAGTTGAATAATCGTGGTTATTAGGAGTTAATCCAAGATTCAGAGAACAAATAAATGTAGATCCTTATAGTCCCCCTATTTTCTGGCCTAATAATCTATCCTCTTATTAAAACAATTCCACAGATAATTCTAATTCATAAACAAATGAAAATCAAGAAGAAACTTAAGTAGAAACTAATAATACCAGTGAAAAACAAGAAATTGATCAAAATGCAGATGAATTTGATTCAGAAGAAGCTTAAATTGAAAAATAATCACCTATTGAGGTTGTACAAGTGAAAGAAGAGAATATTGAATCTTTGGATGAGTAATAGCCTGAAAAGTATGAATAAAAGATAGTTGATTCTCCAGTCT
The DNA here is from genome assembly GCF_000165425.1 of Paramecium tetraurelia. Taxonomy (NCBI): domain Eukaryota; phylum Ciliophora; class Oligohymenophorea; order Peniculida; family Parameciidae; genus Paramecium; species Paramecium tetraurelia. The sequence goes on from NW_001799067.1 coordinate 440,227, forward strand.
ATGTTGTTAGTGATGAATAAATAAAGGAGAATCCTGTATAAATAGCAGAGTTTTAGGAGGAGCCAAATTAATCAGTATAAGAAGAACAAGATATTGTCTAACAAGAAGAATAACTAAATGATTAGAATTAAAATTAATAGAATTAACTGCAAGAGTAGCCAAAATAGGAAGAATAATCTAATACACAAGAATAACCAAAACAAGATGAACAATAAGATTTGCTTCAAGAGTAACCAAAGAAGGAAGGGTAATAATAACCTTAAGTTGAATAAGAACCATAGGTAGATAATAATGCAATTTAAGAATAACAGGAGCAGGATTAATAACTTAAAGATAATGTTTGATATAATATTATTATTAATATTATATAGATACATCTATCAAGATACTTAAGATTTAATTTATTCCTTGAATTCTTTTTATTTTAGTATGATCTTTATTTAACAACATTGAATCATCTTTTTGCAAATTCCCTAATAATGATAATTAAAATTGAAGAAATAGTAAATGAATAATAAGAATTTTCTCTTAAAAGTAATTAGCTATCTATTGATAAAATAACTTTATCAAATAATATATATTTAATCATTATTCTGTCTTTTAAGTTCTTTTCTTTTTTATCAGTTTGTTTTACTTTAAATGTTTAGTTCTGAGAGCTGCTGCCTTTCTTGCTTCGTTCATAATGGCAAGATATCTTTGTTTAAGTTCTGATTAATATTGATTAAAAAGCCTTGACCATTCACTCTAAGTTAATCTCAATTTTAATTTTGGTTTTATGTCAGAACACATATTTTCCGCTAATTTTAGTATCAAATTTGGAAATGGTTACTAATCTTATGGTAATTAACGAATTTTATTAAAAATTATTTCTTTAAAGACTACTGAGTTTTATCCATTTCTTCTTCTTGAAAATTCCCTTTTTTGTAAAATGTATTTGATTTCTTAATCATCCTTAGCCTTCAATTATTTAATTTCAGGTCCATCAGCTTTAAATCTAATCATTAATTTCCCTCTATCTGTATTTATCTATTGCTTATGAGTTTCTTTATAATCATTTATTTTTGTATAAAACTTAATTAATAAATAGATAGATTACTTCTCTCATTTATAGGGTATATTCTCTTCTAATTTTTTGGAGATGTTCTTTTAGAATTTCATATTTGACCACTAATTCTTCCATGAATACTTTTTCATGAACTTACAATTATATCATCATTTGATAATCAAATCTTATCTTAGCTGCTACACTAAGTGCAATGTTATCGATGTATTTAGTATATGGTAGTAGGACTCTTCCTAAAATTTTAGGATCTATATCTTTAATGTCTTCATCTATTTATACAAAGGTCTTGACTTTTTTTAATAAATTTGTCCTCAATTCAGTTGCTTTAAATACTGGATTGAGTTTAAACTTTAGATCATTCCAATTTTATGATTTTTAAGGTGCAATCAGTCTTTATAAAATATGATGCTACTTTTCCAGGAGATGTGGTAATTCATGCAATTTTAATTCTTCTCTATCTTTTTCGGTCATTTGACCTTTAAAACTTTGTTTTAAATACTCATCCCATTTATAATTAAGATAACTTAATTGCACTTGGAAGTTATGATTGTACCATTTCCAAAATCGTTAAATTGTTAATGTTTTGGCTGTGATAGTCTTTAAATTGACTCTAAATTTAACAAATAAGGAGCTTCTCAAATGATATAAGTTGATTTTTCTGATATAAGTATATTTAGATTTAATTCTAAAATGAATTTTGAATCTAAATATAAATGATAATAAAATTTTCTTTTATCTTAACCCTAGTTTCGATTTAATTTTTTTGATGATATTCCTTTTTCTGATTGTATTTTGAATGATTCTAGCTTTCATATGTTCTTTAAACATTAATCGTTTCAATTCTAAACCTCTTTGAGAAGTATCCTACATCATTTGAAAGATATTTTCCATATTAAAATAAGTCAAAATCATCCTAAAAAATTACATGTTTTGTTGTTATCTAATAATTTCTAGTCTCTTTTTGTATCTAAATTCTGGGGATTTCTCTTGGATTTATTGTTGGATGTGATGGATCTTCTCTACAAAGTTATCTTACTTTTTTTATTGAACAATTCTTAATTTCATCTCTCTTTCATAGGCTTAAGTTTAAATGGCTTTAATGATGTCTTCTTTGTTTTGAATGGGAACCTTTTTTAACTGCATTTTATCAGTAATTTCCTTATTGAGTTCTTCTCTTAATTTTTATTTCTTCAAAAAGATTTCTTTTCTCTTTTATGATAATTGTTTGAGATCTCTTTTGACATTATGAAGGAAATAGGGATCAAACTGATCAAATTTATCGTGATACTTCTTCTTATCACTTTGATTGAGATCATCGCTTTTATTTTTGGAAGACTTCGAATGAGTTTATAAATTATTCTGGTTTTCAAATGATTGCTTATTGTTATCGTTTAACAGAGTCTTCATAAATTTAGATTCATCCTAAGACTTAACCATTAGGATGTATTAATACTTCAAAACATCATTTTCATGACTTAACAGTTAATCTATGTCTTTGTGCTATTCCCAAGTTTGTGATGTTGGAGTTGAAGTATTGCACACAGGTATGTATAGGTAATTTTGATATTCTAATTATTTTAATTTGGATTACACATCATCATAGTCCTAATTTACTTGAGTATGATAATTAATGATATCAGTGTCCAATCGTAAAGATTTCGTATTCCATTTATTCTTCGATGCACCCTTGAGAGAATCAACTTGGCTCTTCATCTTCCTTAATAACCCAGCAGTTTACTCATATTACGTGTTTTTCAAGGGGGATTCTACGGTATCACAAAATTATTGAATCGAAGTTTGCACTTAAATTTGATCAATCTTATTTTTTTTATCAGCAAAATCCTTCATAAAGGCAGCCTCCTCTTTGACTCTCCTCTATTAATGCGAGGTGTACTAATCAACATTCAAACTTGGCAATTTGTACTTCGAATTAGCCGGAACAATAAGAACAGTAAAAGTGCTACCCATAGCAGCGTCAATTACTTTTACATTCTTCAATTCTATCAATTAAGGATACCTGACTTTATCATCCAAATCCCCTAAACAGTTTTTAATATTTATTCCCCAACCAAACAATTAACCTGATAAATCCAATGCTCCAAAATGAGAATCCCCAGCCATTATCTTGATGAACGGTTTCTGTTTTTAGCATAGTTTGGCCGGTATAACAGCTTTGGATAAATCCATCTAAAAAGGACCTTTGCCCCACCCATAGATATCTCCCTTCACATCAAGTGCAATGCTATAATTGGTACCACATACACAAGATACTATTTTGGTTGAGAAATCCTCGATTAATTTTGGAACCAATTGTTCCTTCTAGATAAAATCCATATAACCTAACTTCCCATCTGCAAACTCTCCCCAACTCCACACCTTACCTTAATCATCCCAAGCCAGTACATGCTTCTAACCACAAGCAATTCCTATAAATTATACTGCAAATTGCTATTGCAAGCCCAAACAAAACAATTTATTTGGAGTCAAAAGATATGTGGTTGTGCCTACACATTTCAGTGCTACAACCTCAGCTTGGTGAACTGGCAAATGACTGGATCTTCTCTCCAATTCATTGTATCTATTGATCGAAAAATTATAAGTAATATCAAGACTGCTTATCTAATAAAAGGTGTCAATTTATTCGGTGAAGCCTTGTTTCTCTGAAAGTTTCAAGACTTCTCCGTAATTCAATTGATGCCAATTGCCCCAGACGTAGATCTTTTTGTTTGTCGAGTAGGCAACCACAAAGCCAGTTCCAGCATTTACTAATTTATAAGAATTTTGGGTTATTTGTGATATGTTGACAGGCATGCTAACAGAGGGCTGTTATAAACCTAATTAAGCGAATTGAGAATTTCCGAACCCCCAGAGATCGTATTAAGCTATTTTATATCATAAACGTACTATCTATCAGGAATGTATTTTATTCACAACATATGGCACTGATAAAACACAACTCCTGCTCTCCCTTTTTGGATGTTTTAGCAGGATCTCGAGAATATTTGTTCTGTGGGAACACAATCCTTTGCAATCTGAATAACCAATAAAAAATTACTTCTAATTGTCATTCATAATGGTCTACATCTATAAGGCAAAATCACCTACTCCAAAGTAAAGCACTAAATTACTCAATCAAAATACCATGAGTCATTATTTAACAAAAACTGAATTATAATTGCAATTTTATTTATAAATTTTGTCTTAATCAAGAAAGAATAGTCTTAAGAAATGTAATATTATACCAATTAACCCTAATTTCAACAACAATGTAGATTTGTCTAATCCTAACCTTGCTGATTGATAGGATCAATTGGTAGTAATTAAATTCATAAATCATCGTTACTTAATTAATGAAAAATAGTATCATATAAATTTAAAGAATGTATAAAATGATATATATGTCTTTCAAGCTATGATTATTATCAATGTTAGGAACAGAGTAAACGTGATTCCTATTCCAACATAAATATATGTTTGGGCATCTTAGAGCATTGGCTTAAATTTTGCTAGTTCTTCTAGTTCTTTTTTTGCATTGATTTCAAGTGTGTCATACAAGTTCTTACCGCTCTCTTGTATTTCTGGTGGATTGTAGCTATCACTTTCCTTAATTGCACTCGGAGGGTTCAATTTAGTTGTTTATGTGATTTGATTGGATGTTATGAAGTCCCTTCTGATTTCAGATTACTCATTGTCACTAGCCACTCCTTCATTACCATTTAAGTTGAAGTATTTTATCTCGAGGTTATCAATTTGCTTTTAGACATCTTATTTAACTCTTCTCTCCAAGTCATTTGGTTGAATGGCGTCATAATTTGGAATTTAAATAAAGGTCTTTTTCAAATCTTCCAAAGCCTCTATAACATTCTTCTTTGTTGTTGATGGAAAAGTCATCATCAGAAAGTAGCATGCTTTGAATATTAATTACATTTTACATTTTTTTTCATCTAATATTCCATGCCATTCGCATCTTTAATTTCCTTAAGCAAATACTTCAAATTTGGTAGTTTCTTACAATTGTTTCTTTAATTAATTTATAATAGATCCTTTGGTATCATCAAAGGATTTTGAGGTTCCTCTTTTTAAACAGAAAAGTGTCTTGTTGCCAACTACATTGTATATCATAAAGCATCTGTAGACTGATTGTTTTCTATACTACTCCTAAATCTTGGATTATTATGCAGGTTGTCTAATTGAATTAATTCTAAAGATTTTAATAATAGTAAATACTAAGGAGTGCTTACGAGGAACTAATTGCTAGTTGACCTCTATTATTCTTATTGGATTCCCTTTTCAGTTTCATCTGGTTGTCCTTCTGGTCCGATGTCTTTCACATATTGTTGTTCCAGTTCATCTAACTTGGCCAGGAGATCATTTTTTTTTGTAGGTGGAAAATTGGATTCATTCAACTAGGATTTGTAAAATACATTTGTACATTCTAGTAGTTGGGCACATAGAGGACGATTTGTTATAATTCGAGTAAGGATTGCAGAATGGCACTTTGATGTGATCCAGGGAAAGTCATCATTAAAAAATAACAGTCTTAACTTATATGATAAATTGTAAACTTGTCTTTTCGTCTAATATTCCATGCCATTCACATCTCGATCCACCAGGAATGTTTACTTAATTGCGTTGGGAATCGTAGAGATTTTATTTAACATATTCTTTAACTTTCAATATGGTTTCTGTAAATAGGTTGCCACAGTGACGTTTAATAGAAATTAACACTTATTGCTTATTGCAATCATAAACGACAAAGCATCTAAACACCCTCCCTTCATAATCTAAGGCTGATTTGGATTGCATACGTAGATCTAAATTATTTTTATTATTAATTTATATTTGTTATATTGTTTCATATCTTTTAATTCTATTTTGATAAAATCAAGCCTCTTCGAACTTTCCTTCGTGAGTGCAGTAATTTAATGTTATTATCAAAATACTCATTTGTTTATTAAACTAAAAAAGTTCTGAAAAAATGGAAAGCTATAATCATATTAAAATTGAAATGCTTGATTTTTATACAAAAAATATGTCAACTAATATATAAATCATGCTACCAAGTGCCTGCATAGCATTCTTTATTTTGATATTCAAATTGACCCTTCCCATGAGCTTAATCACATGAAAAAACTCCCATAAACTTAGAACCATCGGCAAAATAGAGAACTCCGATGCCATGCTTTTATCCATGTTTGACCTGTCCTTTGTATTGAATCCAATCCTTCCTTGCTAAATTCTTATATGATTTCTCCGACTCCTACTTTGGTTTATTAAAAAAGGTAACTTCACCGTCAGGGATATCAAAGACCCACATCCCCTCTGTTACCTTTTCGTTTTCAGAATCATAATAAGTGCCTTATCCATGTCTTCTTTTATTGCAAATTTATCCAATGTAATAGAAACCGCCTGAATATTGCAATTTCCCCTATGTGATAGCATTTTCAAAAGTGTTTCTTGTCTCCTAGGTTCTGCCATAGTCTTTGATCGAGGCCTGACTCATGTCTTGTTGCTTGTTTCTTTGTTACTCTGCCTATTAGTTTTTAGACAAATGTTAACTAGATCTAATCATAATTGGAGATGTAGCTTAGCCAGAAGGATGCTTTGATTAAAAGATATTCTAATGCAATAGATTGTCAAATGAGGAAGGCTTGTTATAACCATTAACAAAGAATTCTTAAGGTTGATGCTATTCTAATAGGCGATGCTTCTTTAGGTCCAGGAACAATTTATTGACCATTTCATCCAACTGTATGAAATCAGGTCTCTCACTTTCATCCAATTTTAGCATCAATTCAATCAAGTGTAATATTTATTCATTAAAATTGGTGGTTATGAGATCATCTTAAACCTTCCTCAATTGGAATTCATCTATTGTCCATCTCTTCCAATCATACACTTCTGGCTTCTTGGCTTGAATCAAATAGATGATCATCAATCCAAAATTGAAAACATCTGATTTATATCGATTGTGTTTCAGATACTAGAGTATTAATATAATATAGGCATTACTTTGTCTTTCTTAGGGATAGCCTCAATTTGTGCTGGAGAAAGAAAGGCTGTCTTTTTCATTTCACTCAAAGCTTGAAATATCTTAATATATACTTTGTTTATCATCATAAAATGAGATGAACTCTTGAAATAGATTTTATCGAATTGGTTTTTAATACCTATCCACTAATTTGAAGACGTCAACGTTGAAAGGAGTTTTAACCATTACGATATCATCGATATCAAAGCCTGATGGGTAAATTTTGTTTGCTTGTTGAAATGAAAATGCTGAAACTACGCAATCCAAAAGAAATAAGATTTCGTTTTGAGTAAATTGCTATTTCATTATGACCTTCTTGTGTCGAGATAAAGGTTCTATTGGTTAATCAATGAGAAGTGTTATTTCAGTATATGGGATGAAAAGTTTCATTGATTCTATTATGGAAATATTGTGAATTGATAATAAATTAGGGTGATTGTGCTATTCACTCTTTGTTCTCCACTTCCTCACAAACTCTCTTAGTTTATTCTGGGAATCTGTTGCTTTTGAATAGATCAATCCAAAATTTGGTAAACTATTATGTTGAATTCTATGATTTAATGTTTGATTACATTTCCACCCAATCCAAGGTTTAAAATATTTTATACTCATCCGTATAAGGCATTGGAACCTAAAATTATGACATTATTTCCCTCATTCGTAAATCTTGCTCGATATCTTAAGTTGTCCCTTAACAAGAACCCATTATTCCAAAATTTTATATATTATTATTTTATAAACTATCTGTTTTTTTAAACTATCAAGAAACCAAAAAAGATCTGTTAGCAAATAGAACTTTATTTTTTAATAAAAGCATTTCCATTGTACATTAGATACTTAATAAAATATAAAAAATATGTTGATATTCAAATCTCCTTAGATGACGTAATTTTCTCAAGAATTCAATTTTATAAATACGATAATGTTATCTTCAATTTTAAATTAGATATCTCTCAATAGTTCATTCTTTTTTTAATAGGAATTTTAATGCTAACTCTGTACTAACTCCTTTATCAAAGACCTTTCTACCTTTAAATTCATTTAAAGAGTATGAAATATGAATTCTCATACTCTATGATTGACATAGAATTAAGTTGGGGTTCATCTCAATATATAAATCTCCTAATCTACTAATCTTTCGTTAGTTCTTCAGTTGCGTAATATGGAATTTTTTGATTTTTATGAAATTATATTTTAGAATCTAAACCTTAAAATTTGTTGCATTTTCAGTAATGAAATTTCTACTTTGAATTTAAATGGATTTATACAAATGCTTAGAGTTTACTTACCTTATTGTTTAATTTGAGAGGTTAAAATAAAAATCTGAAAACTAAAAAACAGGTGATGCAGATAGTGTTAATTATTAAATAATGCTGAGCTATTTTATTATACGTATTCTGCCTTCTATCATTTTTAAAATGATTTCTTATGAATATGTAACTTAACAAGGGTTCTGTATTTAATAGATCTACTCATCATTTTTATATTTCAGTCTATTTTGTATTTTATGTAAGGCTTTAAACATAAATAATATTTCATAAAATTTTGGTAAACATCAATATACTTGAAATTTGGAATACAAACATACTGAATATAAAGACATAAAAGTATCGCTTATTGTGTCTGCCAACACATTTGCCAATCCAGGGACAGTGATGATCATGACCTTCAATACAGACTCCGCATGCATCGCAGTGTTCTGTTTATTTTTGTTATCTTTGCTTGCAAATTTCACAGTATTTAGTTGGTTATATAAAATACTTATAACTATAATTGCTAACTCCTTGATTCATGAAGGCTGCCAGGAAGTAGTTTGTTAAGGTTGAAGTATAGGACACTACGCTTAAGGATAATCTAATGAATCCGAGATGCCTTGAGTATAACAAAATCAATATGATGAAGCCATAAATTGCATATGCGATGTAGGCCCACAAAAATAGTTGAACTAATGGTTAAGCCTCTTTTACAATTAGGTCCGAGGACGATTACTGGAATGCATTCGTCCATGTACAAATAAGGTTTGCATTTCCCCCAATTCATTTATTATTACATCATATTAATAATGAAAAATTATAATTATCTCTTTAAGTATATTATTGTGGGAAGCACTAGTGAGTAATTTTATTATTGATGAAGGTGTAGGAAAAAGTTGTTTGCTTCTACAATATGTGGAACAAAAATTTAGAAATGCTTACCAAGTCACCATGGGAGTAGAGTTCGGAACCAATCTTATCAAATCTAATGGGCATGTTATTAAGTTATATATATGGGACACTGTAAGTTAGTGATCGCTTATGATAGGCTGGATAAGAGTCCTTTTCATCCATGATTCGATCGTATTATAGAAAGTATATTTGGATTAAATTAAGTGCTATTGGATGTATATTGGTCTTTGATTTGACAGACAGAAAATCGTTTGAGTCCCTGGTCAAATGGTACAATGAAGTGTTGAGTTGCACTGGCAACGACATTCAAATAATTATTGTCGGAAATAAAAGTGATTTACAGAATAAGTATGTTCTTTCCATATTAAAGGCAGTCGGGAAGTTCAAGAAAGAGAGGCTTTGGATCTTGCCAAAAGGTTCAATGGAAAATATGTAGAGGCATCTGCTTTAACAGGATCTAATGTCACCCAGATATTTGAAACTCTAACTGAATAGATACTTTAGGAAATCTAAAGTGGTAAAATTGATCCACAAAATGAAGTATAACAAATCTCTATCAAAGATTTATGGGATAAAAATAGGTGATTTTGAAAAGAGAAGAAATTCAGAGTTTGTTCCTAAAACTTAAAGGTAGTCCGTTTAGGTGAGTTATCCAATTCAATCACAAAAGTGGGAGTGTTGTTGAATAGTTGATATCATAAATTTAATTTAAATGCTTTCAAATTTAATTTATAAAATTTATCCCAAATCAAAGTTAGGAATTCCATAACAATCTTATTTATAATACATTCAGAAAACCTATATGACTACACATAAGCCAATTTATTTAATATTTTTCATTATAAATGTTTGATCACAAACTCTTTCATTAATTTAAAATTCTCCATCATCATAGCATGTTCGATCCCCTTAAGTTTGATTAAATGGAATTCATTTTCTATTTTTACTAAAGGTTCTAAGGACTTCTCAGCAAATTAATATGGAATAACCTCATCCTCCTCACCATGCAATATTTATATAGGAGTCTTGTTATTGATTTCTGTGAATGGGAACAAAAAGCCCGAGTTCCCAAGTATGCCACCTAAGGATTCTCTAAGTTAATTTAAAATCATAAATAAACTTGTATCCTAATCCTGCCAATAATGACATACAACATCCTTAAGAAAATCCTCCAATGAAGATATTCCTCTTTGGGACTGGTTCCTAATCAATCAGACTCCAAATGAAATTTCTTGACTCTATAGCCTAATCTACACCCCACAATTCCTTGTCAGATTTGATCCCCCAATACTATTTCCAACTTGGGATCATTATATCATACCATGATGTCATCATTTCCCCTTAATTTTTGGTTAATGGTCTGACAGGAGCACATAGTAAAATGACCTTGGTTGTTTAATTATCAAAAGGGTTCAATTCTGGATTGTTGAAACCTGCCAGAAAACTTTCAGGGACATCTTCTAATCCATGCATCTAATTTTAAAGTGGGAGGTATTACCCAAATGAAAGTGTATTTATGTTCTTTCTTAGGATGTATATAGATGTGCTAATCTACTCGGGTGATTCCTTAGGTGAAATCTTTAGTAAGGGCTGGAATCAGTTCTTTGAGGGATAACATTATAAGATTATTAATTAAGTTAAATGGGAACTTGCTCGAATAGACCTGAGCAAAAATAGATTTCAGAAAATCTAAGACTAAGAGCAATAATGATATTTCAAAAAATTGATGTTCAAAATAAGGGTTATATTGATAAAGAAAGGACATTATAATTTTGGAAATCGAATTTTGCAAAAATAAACACAGATGCCTTGTTTTCATAGGTTGATTATCATAAAAGTGGGAACATAACAGTTTAGGAATGGTTGGCCTTCTGGGATATAGTAAAATAGTAGGGTTACACCGAATAAGAGATATCAGATGAAGTAAATATGAAAACAATTTATAACTGTTTAGCTTGATGAATTGCAATAAGGGAAGGCTTGGGTGTAATTCTAAAAGGTTGAGGCTTTTATCAGGGCAGATACTCAGAGACACAAAACATAAATTGATCAGATAGTGCAGATGGAGAAAAAAACATTACTTAAGTCAAAGTCTTTTAATTAGAATTGATATTATATAAAGATGGTTTAAAATCTTTATTATAAAATTTATAATTCCAGATTGAATAAGATTTTAAGTTATAATAAAATCTAACTTGAGATCTCAATTAGAGCAATTAGAGCAATTTTCATAGAAAAGAGTAGATAAATCAAGAGTTAAACTGTTAATAATATATTCAACTCAATTGAAATTTTTATGATACACATTCAATAAAAATTCAATCATTTTCGCTTTATTGCTATTTCCAATTGCATATAATTGATTTCTTCTTCGCTCATAGGTCTTAAATTTTCAAGTAATAATTTCAGGTTCCTACTTACTTCACCTTATTCAGGTTTTATTAAGTATGAAATTATGGCTTGACTGACTAATTTTACTTTCTAAACTGGTTTATCCTTTCCCCAACTTTGTTGTAATGTTTAATAAATTAACTCCTCTAGTTCATTGGGATTCACTTATTTTTACAAAACCAAAGTTAATATCTATACTACTTAAAACACAATCGCAGGATTGATATCACTAATGGACATAAACAGAGTCTTAATAATCTTGACCACCAATGGATTGAAGTATTCTTAACTATTCTCTACACACTAAAATAAAATTCTAACATATTAAATTTATATGATACTTAAAAAAATAGAGAATTTCTCTTTGCATTTCATATGAATTAAGTGTTAAAAATGCATCGCAGATCACATCAATTATTTTTTACAAGTATGGTGATTCAAATAGCACAGATTGACAACATCTTATACATTCTTTGACATATTCAACATAGACCTTCATTAGATCTGGATCTTTCCAACATTTGAACTATTCTATACAAAATAAATGAATTTAATAATCATTTACTTTGGCCCACTGAGCAACAAATTAATGATCAGCAGATCTACCAATAGCTTAAGTTATTAACTATAGCCAATTATGTTTTTATATTGGATCAGAATGAAATACTTAATAGGAAATTTACAACAGATGAATGACCTATTATTGATTTTAGTAGTTTGACACCTTCAGTATAATTCGAATTAATTTGAAAAATTCATCATATAAAGAACAACTTTATTACCCTTACAAGACAACAATCAATGGTTCAAATATTGATTGACACAATAGATCTAATAATTACTTTATTTAATCGTTCTCTCTGGCATTCAAATTCATCCATTAAAGTATGGTGATGACTAAAGTGTTATTGTAGTTGAATTCCTTCTCAGTTACTTAAGGATTCTTAACTTGTTAAAATTGATGATTTGCAAAATTGAATAACTAAAATTACTCCAATTTTTACTTATATTAAACACTCTGTGCTGCCTTATGTAAACAATCTGTAACACAACTTTATTATTCCCTCAATGTAGTTACTCACTTGGGATTAATTGATGAACTCACTAAAATGCAACTCTAAGAATTTGACACTCTCAGTAATCAATTAAACATTATTCAAAGTACTTAGATTGCAAATCTATTCAAATGCTCTAAAATCATATATTAATATATAAATACACTCCTGCCAAAGGTCCCAATAATGGATGGAGCATGTATTTGAAGAAGTATTAAGTAATTTGAAGCAAAATCTCACTATTCAATTACAATTGATTGGTGAACTCACTAAACATTTATAAGGATGTTTTAACGATGATGTCAAAGTTTTGATGAACTGGTAATGACAAAATAAATTGAACTATTTGTAATATGAGTTGATTGTTGATTTAGATATCAGCCTCATCTATGATTGAGCATAATGAAAACAATGCTGACTCACTTTGAATTATTTACATTTAGGAATCAGGGCTTGAAATAACTAAATTAGTTAACACAATCTGAAAGTATTAGTCTGATTGCATATTCATTTCAGCACTTTTATAGATGCTGTAAAAGATATCCTTAGAATGTTCTCTGAAATCAGAAGTCGATATGAAATGTTAGCCTCCCTCATAATACTTAACATTATAATCGGCATCTTCCTCTTCAGGCTCTCCTAATAGAAACTCCTTTGTCAATTTGATTGTTTTCATTCTACATTTATCAATCATTGTTTATAATATGTTCAAACCGAACCCTTATAATTTATTATACTCTCTCATCTAGCTCCAAAATTCGAATGTTTAAAATGCAATCTTCCTTGATGGATTACTCACAATATTACCCATCAAATTAAACACTGCTTGTTCATATGTTGAGTTGAAAACTATGGCATAGAAATCACATATAAATTTAGTTACAAAGGAGGCATACCCCTTTGACAATTGAGGACTGTAGATTTTAATGATGAATTCAAGAATCAAATTTAAATTTTATAACACTCCAGCTTCAATCGAATTTACATTCTATTATCTATTGTACTATGAGAAGATGACACCTTCATTTAATAAGGCAAATAATTTATCACTATATTCGGTAGCATTTGTTGAAAGTGTTTGATGTAATAAACTTAATATTTATTGAGTTAATTTGAGGTCTTTGAATATATTATATGAGAATTGCACCCAACATTCAATACAATACACGGTTTAGTTAAATACACTCAAGTCTTACACCCAGAGCAAATTCAGAAATATCTCAGACAATGTGTTTTCTTAAGTTATGAATTCCTATTACAATCTTAACTATTCACTTTTCTTATACCATTCCTTGCCCTATATTGCAATCTATGTTAAAATTTCAATTCCTATTGTCATTTTGGCTTTCATCAACACAACCAACTCTTATAATATTCTAGCTTTATTATAAATAATACCCCTCCCATAGTGATCGATTACCAACTATGATCACGGCTAAAGAAGAACAGACCTAATTCAGAGCAACGGTTGGTAAGGGTCTTGCTAATAATTCTAGGAGATATGGTTGGATTGCAATATTGCATTCTTCTTTCAATCTTCTGTATATCATCTAACATGCAATGAATTAATATTCTTATTGTATATTCGGTTGGTCTAACAATTCTTTTGCAATTGTGAATGCCTCATTGCTTTGTTGTAGTTTGAGAATGTATTGATTTGCTTGATGACTAATGGTTTTATCAGCATTAGCTAGGTTTTAATATTGTCGAATAAATTCCTCCGTACTAAACATTTTAGTTAATTAATAATTAAAATTAATCAATTTTTTTACACATTTTTATCCTACAATTTTTAATGACCATTAAAAATGGATTCCTCGTAGTGCTCTCAACCTAAGATAATTTTGAAAGCACATATAATTATAAAATTGATTTCTAAACCATGCTTAGAAAGCATTGAGGAGTTTTGATTTTTAAATTAAAATGCCCATCGATGTGTTTGAGTGAAGTAAATATAAAATGTTAACAATATCATTAATTTATTAAATTGATTTTTTTCTGTAATTAAAGCATCTATAAATTAATTTCTTGATTAAAATTATAAACTTATTAAAATATCTATCGAAAAACCACATCGTTTACTTTTGTCAATTTTGAAGGTAAGTTTGATTTCCTTTGTAAGTTCTCTCTACGAATGAGGCTGATTTGTAAATATATATCGTAATAATTTCTTATTTAACTTTCCAAGAATTATATATAACTGGCAAGAATCAAATATTTAATTTATTAGCCAACCCTTTCAAAAATTTTCTTTTCCCAATCTAAATTACATTTGAGCTTTCTTAATTCTTACTTTATGTTTATCTTTGATGTAAATTTCAGAATATATACTATATAAGGAGCATATTTTAAATATAAAAAAGATTTAATATGGGGAATGCTTGTTATAATCAACCCTAAAATGCCACTTAAATGCATACTTAGGAGGAAGAAAGCCTTGTAAAAGAAGGAAATTTAATAGTTATTCAAAACATGTGTCCAATTATTAAAAAACATGAATACTAACTTGAAAATTTGAATGAGGGAATTGGAGTAGGCACAATTACTGCTATCATCATTAAACCTAAAGATTAGAGTTAAGTAGTAGAAATTTTAAGGGGGATAAAAAACACAAACACAGAAATCCGATATAATAATCGATAGGATTACAATTTTGGTACTCCGTCTTCAAAAAACGATTCAAAAAGAAGCACTATGGGAAAATGTAATAGTGAAAGACACGTTCATTTTTAGGTTCCCTAAATGTAGATAGTAAAGCATGAACATAAACAATTGAAGTATTCTGTCAAGAAATGAATAATTAAGCTTTATATATATATAAATATTTAATTGGCATAGACAATCTGGAGTGAAAAATATTAAATATTTTGTGCATCCTAAAAGTATTGTTCAGTGTATGTTTGATTTTGCTTTTGCTTTTTAGGGTAAGTTGTTGAGGTATGAATTAAAATATATTATTATATTGCAATAAGTATTATGTAAATGTATTAAGATTTATTTAAATTAATTTCAAATCATGGATTAACCTTAGAAGGAAGCTCTCTGTATTCATGTGCATTATTCATAGAGTGGGATCAAATTTAAGATGAGGAATCCCAGCCCCAATAGCCTGAGTAAAAACATTACACAAGCAACAAGCCGAAACCCAAAATGCAATCCAGAGGGGAGATTGAGAGATTAATTGATGAATGTCCTGATGAGGAAATCCTACTCAACATTGTGAAATGCCATTTCGATGCAACCCTTGAGGAAGTGAAACTAGCATTTCCAAATTTCGAATTCCTCAAAGTTGAAAATTACAATCCAGGCAGTTTTAGTTTGCTCTTCAAGAATAAGGAATAGGCCAAAGAATTCCTGTTCACAACCAAGGAAACTGTATAAACTCATCTTCTATCATCAGAAAATTAAAGACAGAGGCTTCTGGATCAAATTCCCCCCTAGGTTTTAGAAGTCCTCCTAGAAATTACCTGATAATCTCAATAAGCAAAATCCCTTGCCCCAAACAGGCACCAAATTTGTAGATGCCCCATAGAAGAATAGGGATCAATATAACAGAAAAGGTATGTTTGATTTAAAATTGTAGAGCATGATGGAAAGCAATTCAATAGAAGTGATGGATAGAAGAATTACAAAAAGAAAGACGACGAGGATGATGTAATAGTTTTATGAATAAAATAAGGGTTGGGAAACAGTTATGCCTCACAGAATGCCAAAACCATACAAGCCATACAGAAAGCCATAATAATAGTAATAATAATAGCAGGGTGTTAAGAAAAATTGAGAAAATATATATCTTTTAACAAGTAAATTTATTAAAATAATTAATGGGAGTACCCAATTTCTATTCTTGGTTATCTAAACGATATCCAATGTGCAAATACCCTTTCACCAAACATCATGGGCATTAAATAGATTTCCTCTATCTTGACATGAATTAAGTCATCTATAAGTGCGCAACCAATTAAACCATTTTAAAGGACTATATGATAGAAAAGAGTATCGAATCCCTTTGGACATCCATCTTAAATTACATTGACACCATAATTAATTTAGTGGATCCACAATTAGTCATTTATTTGACTTTTGATGGAGTTGCACCAAGAGCAAAGGCTAATTAATAAAGATAGCGCCGATTCGCATCTTCAAAAGGGGATGCCAAAATCAAATAATTGCTCAAGTAGTTGGATTTGGAGTAATAAAACCACACCTTTAAAAATAATTAGATAACTGCAGGTACAGAATTTATGTATGAATTAAATGAACAAGTCAAATTTTTTATCAATCGTAAATTCAAAGAAGATGAAAAATACGCTAACTTATAAGTCATCTTCTCAGGCAGTGATGTTCCTGGAGAAGGTGAACACAAGATACTAGAATTCATGAGAGGAATCAAAAACCAATAAAATTTCAACCCAGATTGGACTCATTGCATTTATAGTGCTGATGCAGATCTAATTATGCTTGGATTAGGAATACATCTCAAATATGTGTCTATCATAAGAGAACAAAGCAATATGGATTAAATCAAAACCTAAATAGCTTGCAAGAGAAGCATTGAAACTGTTAAATTTGAGTTGATTAACCTATAAATCGTTAAAGAATATTTGGACTTAGAATACAAGACCATCCAAATGAAGATTCCTTACAACATAGATAGGGTAATAGATGATTTTCTTTTACTGTTCTTTTTAATTGGAAATGACTTCTTACCACGTGTCTATTGCTTCGATATTAAGTAGGGTACTGTGGAATTGTTAATCGATACCTTTAAATCATTCCTAGAACAATGTGATGAATACGTGACTCAAGATGGATGGATAAATTGGAAATCAATGTCATTATTAGTTTAAGTGCTGTCTAAATTTGAAATCAAGGCCATTGAAAAAAGAGTCGAAGAATTGAAAAAATAAATCAAGGATACTGATAATCCAGAATACTAAGATTATAAAATTCAATGGGAAAGTGAATTGAAGATCCTCGATGCCTTAAACATCCAATTTTCTAATAATAACTCAGTTGTGGCTAGGAAATTGTTTTATGAAAGCAAATGCTAAATCGATATAGACACTGAAGAAGGTAAGAAAGAATTAGATAAGATAATTCTAAAATATTTGGAAGGATTTTAATTTGTTTTGAGTTATTATTATCATGGAGTGCCTTCTTGGGAATGGTATTATAGCTATTATTATTCACCAATGTGTTTCGATTTATGTGTATATTTGAGTAAGAATTAAATAGAAAAAATGTAATTATTACCTTATTATTATATTTAGATAATTTGGATAAAGCAAACCTTATGATCCATTTCAGTAATTGCTCCTTATCTTACCTCCTCACAATGCTAATTTACTGCCTGCTCCTTTTAGAGGACTTTATGATTTGGAATCCCCATTAAGGAAACCATTTGATTATTACCCTGATGAATACGAGATAGATCCATTTGGAGCAATATGGGAACATCAATTTATATGCAAGGTTCCATTTATGAATTCTGATTTGTTGATTTCAGAATATAAGAAAATAGATCAAAGTCAATTGAATGAATTAGAGAGAGAAAGAAGCAAATTTGGTCATGCATATCTGTTTGTCCAAACTAAAATCAAAGGAGATTCCATTTAATCTAAATTACCAAAAATATTTAAGAACAAAAAGTATAGAACAGAATAAATTTAATTAAATGGAAATATACATTAGGATGCTTAAGAAGTCTTATCAAGAATTAAAAATTAAAAGGTTAAACAGAATGAATTACCTATTCTACCTTCTTTACATGTTCTAAAGATTAATAAAACATGGTTATAAAATAAAAAAGATAAACACAAAAATCAAAGAGTATTAAAGGTTGAGTTGGCTTCAAAGAATTTAGATTTCTTAGATAAGATTGAAAGTGCCAGTGATCAAACTTAAACATTCGATTGTTATTGCGGATATCCATAAAATTATTATGGAGAAGTGGCTTTGGTAGTTAGTAAGAAATCATTTTTGTTCCTTAAAAACTATTAGCTTAAAAATATGCAAATACTGTCTGAATTCAGAGATGACATTTTAGATGAAGTCAAAAATGACATTTATGATCATTTGAAATATACAATGTAAACTAGATTAGAGAATTAGGGGATATTTTTAGAGTCAATTAATGCCATTGCAGTTGTTTATTTTTATAAGGAGATCATAAGAAATCCAGATAGAACATTAGGTTATAATATGTTGAACGTTAGAGAGGAAGTGATGCCATTAGAATGGATTTCAGATCAGAAGATTGTTGAATTGGTGGATTACAGATTAGAGAATCAAATTGATTTAATAAATTAAAAAGTCATTGTAGTTAATAATGATAAGAATTAAATCTGTGGGTCGATTGGCTGTGTTGAAAAGAAGATTAATTAAGATTAGTATATCGTCAAGATTCTTAGATAACCAATTTTACAAACAGACAATAATAAAATCAAAGTGTAAAAGTTTTTCGATATTGGATTTGTGTCTGAAAAATTAAATATACCTCCAGAAATAATTCATTATATTTTAGGATGCATTAAAATCTTCATTGGGGATAAGAAAAAGTAAACTGACATTATAGTTTAATAAATTGATATTGGTTTTAATGCAGTACACAAAGGTAAAAACTAATTAGTACCTGAATTACTGAGAATAAATGAAGCTCAATTTGATTCAGAAGGATATGAAAAATTCAAACAGTTCGAAAAAGCTTAGCTTTCCGAAACCTTAGTAACAGATTTGGAAGAGTATGCTAAAAGGTTGCCAGAATTGATTAAGTTTCTAAAATCTGTTGTATGGTTATTTGATATATATTTAAGGGTAAAGAGAAGTTAAGGTCTCTACAGTAGATTAAAATTACAGACATTTTCAAAGATGATGTTCAAGCCGGTATTAATACTATTTTGAAGCATTACACTTGGCTTCTTATGCTCCCAACTTCACAATATACTTTATGTAATGTTGCGTCATCAACATATTCGAGTCAAACCATTAAAGCTTTAGAGGAATCAAAGTAGTCCTAAAAGGTTCAGAGGACTTTGTTTACTCATAAATTTTGGTTATTAAATCAAGAAAAGTTTTATGTTCCCCCACTGATGACTGAACATCCCAAAATCCATAAATTAGGGGATAGAGTAGTAGCATTAAATGTAAAATCTTAGTTAATAAATAGAATAATTATACAAATTTCGGTGCTTATGGAGTTGTAGTTGGCGTAATAGATAATGGAGAAATAATGATTGAAGTTCTATGGGATAAACCTCGTTTTGGATAAACAGATTTAGGAGGAAGATGCTCTCCTTTGAGAGGATCATTGGTTCGCTTTTTAGATATTTTTAACATTACACAATAATGGCAAGAATAATTAAACACATATAGTGGAGGTGCCAAAGGTCATTAAGTTGAGAGTTGGACTTATAAGTAAAAAGTATTTGTACCTTCTCATGAAAAACCTGATTATAAAAAAAAGAAATAACATCAACCAAAATAAGGGTAGACCTAATGAATAAATACAAAATTAAAGAAATATTCTATTATTTTCTAGTTTCAATGGTTCATTCAATAAAGACCATAAACAATTATTAAATTAAAATATTATATATTGATAAAAATAAAATATTTCTTTTATAAATTATGAAAATGAAGTGATTGATAATAAATTCTTATGCAACAAACTTATATAAATTTTCATGCTTATTAGGTGAGGGTTTGTAGTTCAACTACTTTATTGGCTTCAGACTATCCTTTCTATAGTAATTTCTAGGTTTTGTTCTCTTATTGATTCAGATACTTAATTATCAATATTGAGCATAAGCTTTACACTCCAATTCCACAAAGTTGTCCAAATGATGGGATTTATACTTTATATTAATATACATTTTATACATCCGAAAAGAAACTTAAAGAATATGTAGAAGGGAAAACACCAACCCAATTATGCTAAAATGATAGTTGCAGTCTCAATTGCAAATGTCCTTATCATTATTGGAAGGCCCACTATCAGGAGAACTCCTACAATCGCAAAAAATATCCACTCCATCAAACCTGGTTATAAAAGACTATTGATTATTTCAATCGTAATACCCTTCAATTGGGAAGAATAACGGAACGAAAATCACCGTCATCAATCCTATAACATGAGTGATTGTAAAAAGATTTTCACTATCCACTTTCTTAAAGCAATCTGCTGAGTAGCATAAGAACAATCCTCCTACAATAGAATATATTATTCCATTAAGTTATAAGGCCTCTGGATTAGAAGCCAATTTTTAAAGGGTCTCTGTAGAGAATGCAGCCCCAATAAATATGCCACAAAGAGGTAAGAGAAGTTCTTTTCTTAATTCCTATTTATATCTAAGGTTTTCGTAAACGTAATTCAAAGGCCACACACTTACAAAGAAGAATACGGAGACAAATCTATCATTCTATTTCAAAGAACAGATCAAAAGTACTAAAGCAATGATTAAAGAGAGTGCTTAAAATATTTTGAATTATTCTTACATGCATGTTTCACTTTCCAATTTAAACCATTTTCTTATATGTATGGAAGAATGTTGCTTTGACTAATCATTTTAAAATTTGCACAAAACATGAGCAATACAGAAATAAATATTAGCTCTAAGTTTGGTAATGTACTTAAAATAAATTAAAAATACAAGCTACCTAAAATGTTTATCTCTCATTGTCAATATGAATGTAAGAACAGCTGATACTATAATTACATATAAACAGCCTGCTATTTTGTAATATTTATATTCAAAGTTTTCAATAGCATCAAAAATTAGCAATAAAACTCTTGAAGATTAACTAGACTCTGTGTTTTCATTTTCATTGTTGAGTTAGTTTAACTTTTAAGTTAACTCCTGATTATCCATAATTTAGGAAATTAAAAATTTTAATTTATTTATGAAATAGCATAAGCCTTAATAAAGGAGAATTCATTATATAAATGATTTCGTAATTCTATTGAAAATTATTGATTAAATACGATCAGACTATTAATAATATTATAAAAACTTAATAATAATTTAAATTGATTATCAATATTTTCTAGGTCTTCTTTTTGTAGTCTTTCTCCTTGACTTTTTTGGCTATTATGCCTCTTCCTCGGGTTCTTCAACTACCTCTTCCTATAACTTAGTTTCAGCTCGTTCCTCTACCTCCTCAAAGATACCCAATTCATCAAACAACTTAAACATACTTTGTGAGTCTCCTAATTCAAAATCTAACAATTCATCAATCAGTTCCAATTCTTATTTGTACTTATTCTCCTTGCCAACACTCTACCTTTTGTCTTACTCACTATCTGATAGATCACTATCCTGAATTTAGAGATTCATCTCACTTGAATTCACATATTAATTAAATTTATTTATATGTTGAGGACATATTTCAAAACATAGGATCTCTTTTTCTATTTTCTTACTTAACCTTTTCTAGGATTTTCGTTTAATTACTTTCATTTGATAAATCTATCTCAAAGTCCGACTACTCTCACCAAAAATCTATTCTGGTTTAACTACAAGTTAATATGCATAAAATAGTTTTAGAAGTATAGCTTTGATAATCTGATAATCTTTTTCAACGCTCAATTGTTACAGCTTTTTCTCTATTCTACTTAAGAAATCATCAAATCTGTTCAGCAAAGCCTTTAAAATTAGTTTAATCTCTTGCTTTGATAAGTATTATAAGTGTATTATTTAATATAAAATAAATTGAGCTTGATTAAAGTATGTTCTGCTATCAATCTTATTCAAAAAATATGATTCATCCAAATATAACAAAAAGTCACTAAACTTTTGAGCACATACATCATAGTAAATTGAATGACATAACACTTAATTATTAGAAATTGTATAATTCTTTAACAAATTGTCCAAACCTGTAAAATAGGGTTTAAGTGAAGCGTAATTCTGTATCATCAGTTTAATTCCCTTTGGAAATTGTAATAACATATGTTCAGGTCTAACTTCAATACACTTTTTCAAGATAGGTTCAGCGATGTCAGCATCATTCATTAATGCTACTATCAAATAATCTCCAAATTAAAGGGCAATAGAGAGTTAATTATCAAATAGCAATTCTATCAATTTTAAAACTAAGACCCTTATGTTTTTGTTTGGATGTAAAATATGCTACTAGAATACTACGTTAAATATGTCCTTAATCATAAATGCCAGCTAGCTTTTATCGACTATTTGACTAAATTATTATTTCTGTGCTTAGCTATTTGCCTCTAAAATTGATTCATAAAAAATTTAATAGATTGCAATTATGATAGGTTCTTAAAATGTATTTTCTTTTAAGTTTTCTTTCAAAAATTCACTGCTTTCAAACATTAATTAAGGCAGTTTCTCCCACATCTTAGATAAGGTGAAAATAATCTCCTCCTAAGCAGCCTTTTCTTTAGAAAATTCAAGCAAACTATTGTATAAGGTCTACATTGACTCTAAGAAGGATTCTATATCTTTAGTAGTTTTCGTGATAAAATATTCAAAATATTCAAATATTTAACAAAATCCAATTAAACCAAATTAAAAGCTTACAGGATTCTCTTCAGCTTTTACTAAAATTAATTTCATTACTATTTCAAATTTTGAATAAATATTCTCATATTTTTTTGTATACCTCAAATCCAATAACGTTGAAAGAGTAAAAATTGTTTTAACAAAAGGTGTTTTCGGATGAATTTTATATATTATCTTTTCTATAAAAATAATTAAGTAATCAAGTTAATTAGTTAACTTCTTAGTTAACTAAAAAGGAATTTTATCATAATTTCTTCTACCAGTAGAATTGAGATCTTCAAGACAAAAGACTAAAATCTTAAACAATCCATTTAGAATATTGACAAAAGGAGTATCGAGAAATTCTTCCTATTTATTCAAAAAATAGGATGTAATTTGCATTATATTATCAATTTATTTAATGAAGGTTTATTATTAAGCCTAGTTCTTTTAATTAATTATGATTTATATCAGTTTTAACACGTTTTCTATTTGGTTAATTTATTACTTAGTTTCCTTAACATCAATACAACTATTCGAAAGTTGAATTAGTCTCAATATAAAAGAATGCAAAATGCCCTATTTATCAATGATCTTATTGTTGTCAGACAATTTATCAATTAAACTTTATATACGATCGTAGTCTATTTTATAATTATTAGTCTCAATAGTTAATTCTAACAATTTATCTGCAATTTCCTAATCTCTATTTTTTGCATCTGTGGCTAAAAGTAAGAGAATCAACTAGGCTGATATTTCTCCAATTTCTCCTTTTTCTTCCAATCTTTTGGAGACTTCTTCGAAAAATCTGATTTGATCATTTGATTACAATTCCTTAAATAAGTCAATAAATTCTAAACAATATTTTATAGTCTTGTTCCTAACAAATATTTCAATGTCTTGCATTCTATTAATAATAATATCTAGGCATGTTATTTTACATTCCTTCCATAACTTCAACAATGTTTGCACTATCATGGCTCTAATTTGCTTAGATATGTCCTGTGCCCTCAATTTTATCCTTTCGATTATATTCTAAGTATTAAATAAACTGAATTCTAGTATTTAAAATAACAATTACAATAATTTTTTGGAATTTGCATTTTAACTACTTTAAGGCAATAATTTTCAAATTAATGAAGCACCTTTGCTCTAACCTAAATAGAATTGTCTTCAAAAAAAGCTAATAAGATCAATTCAATATTTTAATATGTTTAAAATAACTACTAGAATAATAGACTCATATATGAGAAGTACCATAAATACATGTGTATATCTGATAATCTGCTATAATCAATGCACATTTATTCGAGAGACTATGCAATTTCATCTAATTTTTAAATGCTAATGGATTTTGATTTTTTATTTTATTTCCCACTATTTACACTTTGAGTGATAAGATAATTTTCATAGTAGAGTTTCATCCAATTGCACTTTGTTTTGCATGCATGACCATATGTGATAGTTGGCAAATACACTTAATCTTCATAATTATTGCTTAATTGTAATTGGGTACAAAAACATCCTTTGCAGCACTCTATTAACTTTTCCTTCTTTTCAGTTTCAATTTCAATTAGTTGATACATTTCTTAATCCTTATATTAACACAAATAGCAATCTCCGTCAGGTAATTGTTTGATATCGTAAAAATTGAAATAAAAATTAATCATATATAATCTATCTGCATTATATAAGTTTATTACTAATTCTAATAATTTTAACTTCTATTGGGACATCAGTTTTTTCTCATATTATAAATAACTAATAGTATTGGCTATTTCATTTACTAATAATGTAATCAATTAAGTAGCACAAAATATGGAATCTATTTTCTCTGGAAGTTGAGTACTAAATTAAATTAGAAACTCTCCAACAGCTGAAGCCTACGATTAGGCAACGTAATTCCTTAATAAATCCCTAAAAAAATGTCTATAAGCAGCCAAAATTAAATTGTATGTTTATTATGCTTGCTCCAATGATGGAGAGAATACTGAAACTATTTTAGTAATTAAATTCAAAAGTGGATGCATATCATCAATCTTCTGATAAGATTTCTTTGGCTTCGCTAATTTTAATGTCGTTGTTATATGTTTTAAGATTAATTCCAAATTGAAATTTGTATTTTTCAAAATAAACACTATTATTTCGATCATATCACTTACATGATACTCTTTCATGATATATTCAATTAATTTTGGAACAGTCTCTTCAGCCCAATCTTCATTAAATTAATATTCTTTAGAAATTTCATCCATTACAAATGATAATATTTCTGGATTATTGATATGACTAATGAAACATTATAAAGCATTATTGAATATTTGATGGGAGCTATCTAATTTATATAGTTTCATATAAGTTAGTAAGAAATCTTCATCATTTGTTAATTCTTGAAACTAATTTTTTTGTAATTTGAATTTCATTTTGGATAAAACAAGAGGAAATTTTTCTTTAAAATACTGCTATGCTTCAGAACTATACTCGATGTTTTCTTTGGGGTATTTTACTCCTTCATCCCCTTTTATTTTTGAACAAAGAAAATTGATATGCTTATCAATATTTTACATAAATGTTTGTATTATTAAATTTAAGTATTTATAAATAGGAATTACAATCTCATAAACTTACCAGAAAATCAAACCATTCATACTAAAGGGAATTCTTAAAAGAATAAAAAACAAAACTACCATTACATATTTGTAGAACTTTAAAAAAATATACTTTAATTTCATACTCTAATTAGCATAATTATAATTTGAATCATTAACAATTATTTGAGTCACAAATCTGACAATAGGATTCCAAATTATTAGCTAGCGGTGTTCCAATCCAAAAAAAGAAACATTTTTTGCATTTCTCAAATTTAACTGAGTTATGATATCTTTAAACAATGAATTTAATTTAATTTAAGAAGTATAATTCAAGAATACCTCTATTTAATATATTTCTCAATATATTGCTTTTTATTCTTTCATTGCAACTAATACAATTCAAATAGTATTATCCTTAGATTATTTATTATTAGAGTTACTCTCTTAAACAGTCCTTATGATAACTGTGTTTACAAAACAATTTATAATTATCATAATCTATATATGTAAAACATATTTTGCATTTAATTATATCCTAAACTGATTATCTTATTTGTATTCTATATGAATTACTATTACTAACATTTTGATTGATATATCTTGAAGACACATTTGGTAGTTTATAAGAATTTAATGAGCAGTTCTCACTGTTATGCAGTCTAAAGTTCTCCTTTTTCTTTTATTTCTTAAAGTTAATAGGTTTTAATAATTCCAGTAATTTATTTTGTGAATTCTATACCTGTTAATACTCCTTTAATTGTTTTTGAGGATTTTAGATTATTAATTCATTTATTGAATAAACATTTGATGCTTTATCTTTTTATTTGATTGATGATTCTTTTGCTTAAATCTTGTATTCTAAAGATTATATTATTGGTGCTGATTTCTTCAAACTTGGTTTCATATTGATTTTTGGAACATTCTAAGGTAAAGTCTTCTATTTTTAATAGCATTCATCAAAAAGTAGATCGATTAGGGTCATCCTATCCCTTGAACTATTTGGAAGTTATTTTGCCATATTTATTGATCTATACAAAATATATTATTATATTTTTCTTATTATTTAAAACAAAATAGAAACTATATTGTTAATTTTGAATTAACATAATGTAGGTGTAGTTATTTCAATACAATATAGATTAATAACAAAAATATTGTTAAAGACTCTAACTATCGATATTTAAAATACATATGACAAAAATATGTTTCAAAATAAGTTTTATGTTAAGAAATCGTATTAATTTTTAAAGTATGTCTCCAAATAATCTTAGGCTGAATTTTAATGATCACTCTCAACTTTCTACTTTAAGACAAATGCAATAAATTTAGTTGGAATGACTTTATTGCATATACAATTAATCTGTAATTATTTCTTTGAGATTTGTTAAGTAATTAATTCGTATAAGCAATTTTAATGATAATGGTGCAAACAATCTGGTTGGAAGATATTAGTTTAAATCTTTGTCTGACAAATGTAACAAATTATATCAATCTCTAAAAGTGAACACTGACTTTCGCTATTCTTTCTTGAATACTGACCAGCTACTTCTTGTTCCTCTAAGGGCTCTATAATCATCTATTAATTTATTTGTATTTGATTATTTTGTAAATTAGTTTATTATTATTCTTATATATGTTTATTTATTCTATTTTACATCCTATTTCTATTAATTTATCTATATTTTTAGTGAAGCAACTTGTTTTTAGATATTTAGTATCCCTCAATACATTTTTAAGAAGAATATCTTTTTAAATCGGTTAACTTTTATTCTTGATTTCTTTTGGGAGACAAATCACGATGGATATTTTTTTTTTAAATCTTAGGTTTTGCCTATTTTTTTAAAAAAGCATTTCTAATTTATTCATCGAAATGTTTCATAGGTTAATTACTGCTATTATCGTCATCAATTGAAATAGAAGGCTCAATAACTATCTATTTCTATATATCTTTGGGTGTATTATTTTCAAGGTCTTACTTATTTTGGATATCTATCTTTACATCTTCATGCGTTTAAGGTTATTCAGTATTTTAATTCGACACTTCTTTTGATTTATTCCGCGATTCAAAGCATCCCATGATTGGGAAAGATTTTATTTAAATTAATTACTCAATAAATATTCTGTTTTTGTTATAAAGTAATATCTTGAATATCTAGAATATGTAAATTATAAAACTATTAAATATAATTTATTATCTCATAAATATTTAGCTAGATCAGAGAATACTAATAATTAATGAAATAATTAATTATGAAAACACAAATTAAAGTAATTTCTTAATTATTTATTTTTGCTTTTATTATACTCATCTAATTTTAGCTCTTAAGGCTTCTATTTCAGCACACATAAGAACTATTAATGATTACAAATCTTATATTTATCTTTTTAACATTCTATCATCAAATGGTTTAGCATTTCTAAGTTTCTCCAATTCTTTTAACAATTCCTGAATTTGTCTTTCATAATCAGCAATAATGTCTGAAGCATTCACTTATTACTATTTAATATTATTATTAGCATTGCTCATTTAAGATTACAATAATTATTAAGCTTTAAGCCTATCCTACGCCAATTAATTCTATGCTTCCAGATCTTTGAGTTGTCTTTCTAATTGCTTAATCCTATTTTCAGCATCTCGAAGTTTATTGAGTGTATCTTATAAATTATCTTCTGTTTCTCTTAATTATTTTTACAGACTATAAATTAAATCTTACATCTAATCAACCTTTTTTTAATCAACTCCTTATGGTGCTGCTTAAACTGCTTGTTTAGCATTTTGTGCATCAGCTAATTATTTTTTTAATTTTTCAATCTCCTCCAAAGCCTTCTAAAGGTCAAGTTCAGCCTTCTTTGCTTTTTTTTCGTTTGCTTCTGCTGAAGTTCTCAAATCATCATTGGCTCTTAATTAATTATTGTATTTAGTATTTAATTCATCAATTTCCTATTGCTATAATTAAATTTTATTATTCAAACTTTAAATAATTTACTGCAATCTTATGATTTCTGTTTTTTGAATCAAAATTTATTTTAGAGCTTTTTCAGTGGGGGTTTCCGATTCCAATTCAGCTAATCTATCTTCGAGTAATTTAACCTTATTTCTTTCATCTTCTAATTCTTATTATGTTTAACTTAGTTCTATCTAGAGTTATTGGTAGTCAAGCTATTTTTTTGTTAATAAGTCTTTCAATCTTTCAACTTCCTCAGCCAATCTGGTTGCTTTAAGAACCATATCTCTATTGCTAAGTTCGAATTGTTTGTATTCTTGTAAAGCTAAATCCAATCGTTGTGCCTTGTTTTTCCATTCCTCTACTTCATTTCCTTATTGAAAAACGATAACATTCAATCTTTCGATTTCTGCTATCAAAATATCATTTCTATGATTTGCATCTCTGAGCAACGCTTCTGCTTGTGTAAATTAATTCATTCTGTTCTCCATTTGATTTATTTATGTTTTATAACTTGATATCACTTATTTGTATTAGTTAATCTCGTCCTGTTAGTCTTTAATATTAATGATAACATTACGTTTAATAATTTAGTTTTAATCATCTATTTGGGCTTAAAGATCAATCCATTTTTCATTGTCAAAAGTTTCCATTTAATTGAAATAATAAATTTTATTTAATATTTATTGTAAAATTTTTACATAATCATGGTCTTCTTTAATAATTTAAATGTGTTTATTGGATGTACATAGGTTGTTGCTATTATGGATATTAAAGCGGTTAACTTTGATAAACTTACTTTGATTAATTGCCAATATGTTTTGATTGTGAAGATTACTATTGTTATGGTTGCTACTGCTACTATTGATGTTATTATATGTAAGGAGTCTACTATTGTTAATGACTTGGGTATTATTTAATGGTTGGGTTTCCTTTTATAGGTACGTTCTGCATAACAGTTTAAACCTGAGGTTTTGTATTTTGTTATTTACTTAATAATTACTAGATCGTTTTTGGATCCAATTAGGGTTAAGATTTCACGTCCTTTGGTTATTAAAATTATTTGGAAGCACTATTAAGCTATTTTTAAAGATGTTCATTTTTTTATCTTTCTTAGTTTAATTCTTAAGTCAGCTATTCTAATTTTTTATCCTTAACTTCCAAAGCTTCTTTGAGTTTTTTTATTTAATTTTCATATTCTTTAATTTAGTGATTATCCTTATTAGATGTATTGTTGTTATTTTTCGAAAGTTCTTCTTTTGATTTGATAATCTGCCTTTCATATGCCATTCTATTTAATTCCATTGTCAATAAGAGCATCTTAGGGTCTTCTGGAATTTGTTCTGGTTATTCCATTATAATAATAATTTATTTATTGTAATAAATGATCACGTTAAAAATGATTTATTATTCATAAACATTTTCAATTGAGCTATTGAATCCACATTCTAATTTAATTTGGTATTTAGACAAACAACTAATAATATCTAGGGGATGAAAGCTTAGATATTTATATCAAAATTGAGGTTTAATAGAATTTGGACATTAATATATAATTTAAACTTTAATATTTGTTCATAATTGAATTTTGGACAAAGAGCTTCAAAATATGAATAGAAATTTATAATTATTTAATCCACTCTAAAGTTGCATTTAAATTTGAACCTATGATGAAATTACTATTATTTAGAGTTTTCACTTTAATTTGTCGTTTTCAACGATTTAATTATAGTATGTTTTTTAATATCGGACAGGTAGTAAATATCTATTAAACCATTTTGTTTGGATCATTAAATTTGAATATTATAATGGATCTTCCTATTTGTTATTTTAATGAAGTTTAAATTAAAGAATTGGGAGTAGAAACCTAGAAAATCAAAGTTAGTTTAGATTTGGTAATAAATATTTCATCTTTTAAAGAATTTCAGTTATTTTATCTAGATAACAATACTTAAGTTATTTAAGTGTGATAAGGGATCATTTGTTTGATTTAGGAAGAGAATTTGCTATGAAAAGATTTGCTAATTTGGATTCTAAAATGAAATTTATTGTTTAAACATTGATTGATTTTCGAATAAAAAAACTGGAAATTTTTGCATAATAGATTTTGTAGAATGCTTTAGACTATATGAGGAGAACAATGAGAAAGGATCATTGAGGAATAAGTGTAATTTACGAGTTTGTAAGAAAAAGATTTGAATATATTTAAGTAAATATTGAGTTTCTATTTTTTTAAAATATATTTTATACAACAACACATTTATCTATCATAACATTTAATCTATTAAATATTCCACAAATATCTTTGCATTAGGAGTCGAAGCGCGTTGTGCTATTGAATTTACAAGGTCATTTCTCTCCTAATGCAATAGACTACTGATTTTTTTTTATTTTTCACATAATATTTCATAAGACTCATTAGAATGGTGGTTTTGTTTGTTTGTTTCTTTATTTTATTCAGTTATATTATTTTGTTAATCAAGTACTTCCCACCTATATCTTAAATATTTATAATATCGGTTCTTAACCATAGCCAAAGTTTTGCCAGGGAAATGCTTATGAATTTTTTGGAATTTTGGCCCAATACTTTGAACCAATTCTAAAATTAATCTATCCTCTTCTGGTGTGAATTTTTATCCTGGCTTCCTATTGCTAAGACCTTCAGTAATTCTTCTATTATAATTTTATGATTGAATACTCATATTTTTTTGGTTATTTCTTTTTTCCAGATAAGGTTCTATCTTGTTCCTCTTAATCTTCTTAATCGCCCCCATTCTCCTGTTCTTAATCTAATTCTTTGTCTATTTCTTATTCTTGACTAGACATAAAAATTAAATAAATTTGTTTATTATTCAAACGCAATTATTTATTAGAAACTAATATTATTGAACATGTTCTCAAACCTACTCCCTAATTTTCTGTTCAATTAAGAGAGTTATTAAATAATTTAATTTGACATTTATTTTAAATAAAAATCATTTGTTTCCTAATACTTTAACCATTAATTCTCCTAATCTCTAAAATTCTGTTCGGCTTATCTTACTGTCATTGTTTGTATCCAAATAAGATAACATGTAATCAATTTCCTTTTTCGTTGGTTACTAGTGTATTTTAGAATACAAACCTGGGAATTCATTTCCATAGCCAAATTATACAACAATGTATTTAATTCATCTTTTTCAATAAATCCTGAATGATTTTTGTCATAGCGATCAAAAACACGGTTTGAGAATTCAGATAGTTATAAACTGTTCATACTAAATTTGTATATTTTTTTTATTAAATACACTTAATATAATATAAGTTTAAAATTTAGTGATTCTCATATTTTAAATGTCTAAATCTTAGTGTCAAATCTCATATGCATTTCTTATATAAATGTCTTGCTGATTTTGACATTGAGGGAAGCATCAAGCAACTCATCCCAATCCACCTCCAACTCATTATCATCAATTCGATAATTCTATTGGCTAAGAATGCAGATAATTCCAGTCATATCTTCACTCATCAAAATCTCTTAATGATAAAGGAGAAAACCAATGATCAATTGATAGATGTATGTCCAACCATACCTGAAGATACAATCGAACAATTTCACTTGTTTCTGGATTGGGATCATCATTCCAAATAATGAAAACAACCACGAGGCACAAAACATGTCCACTTTCACACCGTTGATACAGAAATGTTAGTATAGGTCTGGCATCTTGGTTAGGATGAGATAATCAATCAATTAGATATGTTTCGATAAACCAGGAGACCTACTATTATATTAACTTACATAGGCGAATAAAGATCATTCATTTATAGTTGATCCATGAGTTTTCTGAGTAGTTCAAAAGCCACATAATTGTCAGAATGATAAATCAGTCCAGCGGCAACAAAGTTCATTCCTTACATGTAACCAACAATTTTGTTGTATTTAGAATATGCACTCAAAACCTATTGTAAATCTGATAGTTTTTAAGGGTAATTCTTAAGTGGATGAGTTCTTTCAACATCAAGATTTATTTGTTTGATGATCTTTGGTTCACATTTACTTTCCAATAGATTAGAGTATTTAGACTTTAATTTTTCAGTGTCGTAATTTCCTAACCACTCCTTAGCCTTGATACAAGTATTATTTTAATAAGGCAAGCATTTACAAGGATCAACTTCCCGAGTGAATAGTCTCATTATTTTATTTATCACACTTTCCTCTTTCTCTTTTGGTCTAATATCATCATATGTTAATGTACTAAATCCTTAAACTGAACACACAGTTTAATTACTTCCACATCTTTATGGAACCTTGATTATTTATATCTGCTAAATGAACTCAAGTTAATTACCTTAGGTTATTTTGGATAATGAATTGTCTTGGAATCTCTATTTACCCCTGTCACATTAATATTTCTAGTTTGTTGGGTATGCTTTGGATTCTCGATAGTCGGTTCGAATTTCTTTTCCAATTATCCATGGGAGGACCTACCTTAAAATTGCTCGGACATTCGTTAAAATATTAATTAATTATAATATAATGCATTCAAGTCGATCAGCTCCCTCATGTAACTTATGATTTAATCTAGTAATGACTATTGAATAAATGTACAGTGTTGTGAGAGGCGAAACAGGGGCTTGGGGTATTGAAGGATACGAAGTCCCCAAGAAGTATTGCGACCCTCTAAAGCAAGTCTAAGAAAGAGAGTTCTTTGCAGGCAAATTAAAGAAACCTCCCACAATTACAAAAAGAGGACATTTTTTAGATGACATTGCCAAACCATTTAGAAATCGTAAGGTCCCTGTGCAATATAATGTTGAATACAAGTGGGTAAACGAGAAAGATAAGGAAAGAAAAAGGTAAATGCATCATCATTCCATTTATTTAGATCGAAAAGTGAATTACTCAAGAGAAATACATTCATAGATGATATATTCCTCCAGAATACTAAACAAAACTACCCTAAACCTGGGCCAGGAAAGTATGATGAGAATAGATCCATTGAGAATCAAGCTAAAAAATGGAATGGCAAAGCTAAAATTCAATATGGAGACAAACCAGACTTCGTTTAAGACTATTAACACTTAGGAGCTGTCTTACCAGCAGGTCCAGGCAGCTATAATCCACACGTATTCCTTCATTTTAATAATAAAGCCTATCCTACCCAAATTAAAACACAATAATACAAATCCAAAGGTTATGATTGCTAAACATAAAGATTTTGATAAGTTTAAGCTAGAAATGATTAAAAATTATCCTAAACCAGATTGTACTAAATATAAGCCATATCCTGTTGATTATAATACATTCGGTAGATCTTTAGAATTGCTCTATGATAAAAAAAAAATAGAGCCAGCCAAAATTAAATATTGGGTACCATAAAATCATTAGTCTAGGGTAATCCTTCTAAACCAGTGACAAGAAATAAGTCAGAGGCAAAGATTCCTCCCTAATATAACTTAATTGCTTATTGGCCTGGAAAAGATGATGGAAGTGCTAAGAATAAAGAGCAGAAAAAATTTAATTGGATGAATAAAGTCACAAAAGGAATTTAATCATCAATATATTATTGATAGAAAAATATAATAGTCATTATTTATAAATAATTTTTATCGAATTAAGCAAACCTATTATGTCCTTGTATTAGTGTTATTATTTTATCTCAAAAGTCTTACAATTCCGATTGGTGCTTAAGAAAATGATGTGTTTAAAAAATTATATAATAGACATAATTTTTCTTTCTGATAGATTAGGATTTTATTACCTTTCCAGAAGAACTATAAGGATTAATATATAAATGAAATGAGGATGATAACAACTTATTGGTTAAAGTATAGAAGAGAGTATAAAAATAATAAAAATCTTATATTTCTAATTAAAAATGTGAACGAAAGATTATTGAGATTTTGAGAAGTTATATATATGAATTGGGAAGTACTTTTGATATTCTCAGATTGATTTATGGAAAAAAATCCATTCTAGTGTTGGAGGATTTTTTATATTAAAAATGAGACCTTAAAATTAAGAAGAGAAGCATGAAACCTATCATGGTTGTTTGATAAATAGGAAATACAAAGATTTGGAATGAAAAACAATATTCATTTTTCGATAATCGCTTGAAAATTTAATATTTACTTTTTAGTTTGACAGGAGAATTATGAAGAAGATAGATGGAATAAAATGTTGTTTCATTTCATCAGAAGTGATTAAGAGTGTGTTGATTAAAATTTGAATGAGCATTAAAATAATAGTTATGGTTTATTAGTGATTTGGGGATGGTTGGCAATTGGAAATCTAAAGTAAATTCTTTATTTAATGGTTTTGTTAAGAATATAAAGTATTTTATTAAAGATTTTTAAAAAATTTAAAATAATATGTAAATTTTTGTTAAGACCCTCACGGGCAAGACCATCACACTCGATGTCGAGCCATCTGATACTATCGATGCTGTTAAGGCAAAGATCTAAGACAAAGAAGGAATCCCTCCCGATTAATAAAGATTGATTTTTGCTGGAAAGCAATTGGAGGATGGAAGAACTCTTTCCGATTATAACATCTAAAAGGAATCAACTCTCCATTTAGTATTGAGACTCAGAGGAGGTGGTATGGAGCCAACCATTGCTGCTATTGCCAAAAAGTATAACGTTGAAAAAAAAATATGCAGAGTTTGCTATGCCAGGTATTGAATTGATTGATTATTGTTAGATTACCACCAAAAGCCCATAATTGCAGAAAGAGAAAGTGTGGACATTCAAACTAATTAAGAATCAAGAAGAAGCCCAAGGATTGATATAAATATGAATAGTACAATAATAAATAAATATGTTTTATCATTCGAATTCATTTATTTAATTAGTTATGAATCCTCCATAATAAACTAATCCCGAATACTTCCCCCCTCCAACCTATTACTGCAACAAGAGTGGACATTAGTTGACTTGGAAATCAAGTAGTGGTCACCCATGTGCAGAATGTAAGAATAAAAATTGCAGATCTCGCTATTGGTGCTAGTAATGCTCAGAAGCATTCTGTTTGCAATGCATGCCTCCCCCCTTGTTTGGGATTATGTGTGGAGCAGGACATCCGTAAACTCTTAATTACTATTATAAAGGATGAAATTGAGCATTGT
The DNA here is from genome assembly GCF_000165425.1 of Paramecium tetraurelia. Classification (NCBI taxonomy): domain Eukaryota; phylum Ciliophora; class Oligohymenophorea; order Peniculida; family Parameciidae; genus Paramecium; species Paramecium tetraurelia. The sequence continues at coordinate 476,079 of NW_001799067.1, forward strand.
ACCTCATCACGTTTGCGATTACTGTAGTGAGACAATATAAAATCAAGCACATAGATGCTAAATATGTGACTTCGACGTATGTCCGAATTGTCTACTGCAAAAAGAGGATTGATTTTGTATTAAATAGTGCAAATATTTACTTATAAAAGTCTCAATTAAGTGTCTTTATGATAATTAATATTCATAATTGGTTTGATCGAGAGATAACGTGCATTAAGGCTCAATAAAAGTTTTATATAATAATATATGAATAAGTTATATATTGAATCGATAAAGGTGTCGGCAGAATTGATCCCTATTGACATTTATTTTCTCCTGAAGATCGGTGAACATTGTCAGTTTTCAAACATTCTAAGTGTAAACACGTCAATCGACATTTATATTCTAGTTGTAATAGCAATCTCAAACATGCAACATGTGCATTCAGTATTAAGCCAGGGAGAAGTAGCCCATTTCGATTGAATGTTGGGCATATGACTAGCATTTAGTACCTAAGGCATTCTTCGGCAAAGAAACATTGACGAATACTACACGCAAGATCACATTGGATGGAATGGAGATTTAAATTCGGCAATCTCAATAGGAAAGGAGCAGAACCCCAGAGATCGCTATGAAAAGAGATGCCTCGCCCTTCGGTAGGAGAGATTTAACTCCGAAAAGAGAGAAAAAATGATCTATACTCATCTTTTCAGGTGGGGTTGTAGAAGTTATTTCAATATCTTTTTTAATGTAAATATCAAATCGACAAAATTTGTGTTTTCTTCAATGTCTGTGTATCGAGATGAAAGCATTTTGAAAGGACTTCTGCGGGGTAAAACTATAGAGTAAGGGGCAGAGTTACACTTATTCATATTGGTTGAATAGAATGTGAGGAAGATCATTCAAGTGAATATTAATATGATGGTTAGGAAGCAATTAAATATCAAAGACACTTCAGAAAGAAGTAACTCAATTCCTAGGATATTGAATTGGCTATCAAGGATCAAAATTTGCTGAAGGTACTGTGACCCTAATCATTTTAGTCTGAGATCTATGGGTTTTAATATATGGATAGTATTAATTTATCCAAAAGAATGGACGAGTATGTGCTCAACGATCAAGTATAGAATCTCAATATTCAAGAGCTTGGATCTAAGAGATCTAATTTCGCATTAGATGAGGACAGTTAAAATCCCTCTCGGATTTCCCTCTCTTTCCATATTCAATGTAATGAAAGAATATTAGATGATCAATTCCCAGGAGACACAATCCATAAGTAAATTCCCTCTCAATTTATTTAAGTGCAATACAAGGACATCATGTAAACAGAGTCATTCTAGAATGTGGAGAGCAAAAAGACTTTCAATATAATAAAGGACAATGTGATGAGTATCTTGACAGTTCATTAATAATCCATCGTGAAAAATTTTAAGGATTTATTTGAAAAAGAAGTAATAAGTCTGAAATTCAATTTTTCTCAAGAGTTTGTTTAATGTAATTCGATGTTCTATGGCTTCTAGTGCTCTCTGATTTGGAAAGCTACAAGGACGTGGCTCAGATAGTTCCATTTATTGTTCAATATTTATATAGTTAGTAGGATTAGGTTTAGCTGTTTTATTACAAGCATAGATGTGTGATAATTGAATGTTTGAATAGATTGATAATCAACAATTAGATAAATCTGGAATTTTAGGTATCTCCTCTACAAATTATAAACAATAGTTGCATCAAATCCTGAAAATCTTAGTTAAATTTTTAACTGCTAAAATCATAGAAATCAACATCAAATCATAGATAGAACTTCAAATAAAGACAGCCAGATGTTTGAATTATTTGCTTGATAAATTTAATTTGAAATATTAAGCATTAAGGCAGAATATTGATAGAGTGATTCTGGAAAAGTTCGAAAGAGTCAAAAGCAAAATTGAATAGAAATGCTCTCACAAATCACTATTAAAGGCGTATTCGATAGTTCAATACTTTATTGAGCAAAATGTGAGTGTTCAACATCTGAAATTCATTGAACAAATGAGTGAATTGATAAGAAAGATGGAGCAAGGAAGAAAATCGATCACAGAATTGAATCCCGATTTTGACCACATTGCTGGACTAATATGTTTATCCTTAGGAGTATTTATTCATTTGAAATGATAGACTATTTTGATCAAAATAATTAATGGATTGGAATATCTGTAGCCCAATTATGAAAATCAATTTTATCATATTATCAATAATACAAGATAGTTGATGTAAGAAATGGGATTATATGAAATGCTTATAATGCAATATATGAAACGCTTATAATGCAATAGTATGTTTTAGGAGCATATGATTTTATGATTATTATATACCTTAATTTTATTTGAACACCAGTATTTAATAATTTAAATTAAATTCAATGTCAAGGAGATACGACTAAAAGACTAATACCTTCACTCCAGATGGCAGATTAAAATAGGTGGAATATGCCATTGAGGCAATTAATTAAACGGGATCCGCACTTGGAGTCTTAACTAACGATGGCATGATTTTAGCTACTGAAAAATAAGAAGTATCTCATTTACTAGAACATTCAAAACATTCTGAAAAAATCTATCCAATTGATCGACACATATTTTCAGTTGTCTCAGGTCACACTGCTGATGCAAATATTTTAATTAATTATGCCAGAGAAGCTGCTGCCAATCATAGGTATATTATTAATCAAATCATAGATATTAGTTTTAAGATAACATTGGTTTAGAATAATTGATCATAAACATATGTGATTATAAGCAGAATAAAACCTAAGTGGGAGGACAAAGACCATTTGGAACAGCATTCTTATTCGCAGGCTATGATAAGGAAAATGGTTTTCAATTATTCAGTACTGATCCATCAGGTAATTATGCAGGTTGGAAAGCAACAGCTATAGGAAAAAATAACTTAGCAGCCAATAGCTACTTAAAATAGGATTACAAAGATAATTTAACCTTAGAATAAGTAAGATCATCTTAGAATTTATTAGGGATTGGATATTGCTATTAAAGCACTCGTGAAAACTATGGATACATCATCTCCTCAGCCTTCTAAAATTGAGATTGTCGTTATCAGCAAACTAGGAAAAGAAGTTAAGAGTAAAACCTATAATGAAAAAGAGGTTTTGAGTTTGCTTTAAAAAAATGGTTTTAGTAATGAATAAATGCAACAGGAATGATATATCCTTCAAAAAGGAAACATTAATTTGTTCATTAAATATTTATTATATTTTCATTATTTCAAATTTGCTACTAATTTGTGAACATTTTCATTCCAATTCATCTTTGTACCTGTTATTGGTAGAGGTCTTCTCATAGCTTTAAAGAAAAAGTCAGGCATAGAATTATATAAATTATCCATTCCTGCTAATTGCTTGTTTTCTAATTTAGCGATTGTGTGAACAATCTATTTAGCACTTTCACTAGCTGTTGACAAGTCTACATTGATTCCTTCTGAAAAGGCATTTACATTTTTTAATTGCACATTACCATCTTCATAATAGTGTGCTTACACTTTCAAATCACCTTTCAATTATGTTTTTGTTAATTCCCAAGTTGAGATCCAACTTCCGCAGCTAAAATATAATGGATTAATTTTACAAAAAGTTTGGCAAATTGATTGTTTTTGCAGTAATTCCTATGTAGAATGTGTAATCGGAAGCATCACCTTGATACATAACTAATTAAATGCATTTTAAGTGTACCATAAGCTCCACAAACCTTCTCATTAAATTGTTAACTCAAGTAGAGATTTAATTGCTATTCAAGTGCATCTCTCAGTACGTTTAGTTCTGGATCTGATGGTAATTCCACTTAAGATCTGGATATTATTTCTAATTTTTCATGATCCACTTAAATTGTCTCATTGTTTTTCTAATCTACATAAAAGTCTTCCTAAGAATTCAGTACACTCGTAAGGATCTAAGTGATAAATATAGACTATTACTTGAGTGTTTTAGCCTTTAATCAAAGCCAAATGCTCCTCGTTATGATCCCTCAATGCTTATAGCATAATAGCATGCTATGGATTAATATTCCCAATGATTTTGCACAAATCCTTAATCACTAAATTAGCTTATCCGAAAGGAGTATTTTTGACAATGTACTTCACCACTTTCTCGTGTTAGTCATGTTCTGTGACTTCTCCCTCCCCTTAATTCATTATATATCTTTTATAAATTAATATATAATCATCTTAATAACATCATAAAAATATTCATTCTGTAAATGAGGTTGTTGTGTTGTATCTGTGTAGGTGTTCAATTCCTTCGAACATTCTACTAAGAGAAACACATTTACTATTAGAGATCAATGCTAACTGACTACTATAGAAATAACCAATCATCGCTTTATCTCTCACACGCAATTAATAAAAAGTTAATATTAATATTTAATATTTAATAATTATTATCTTCTTAATTAGTAAGTGCTAAATATGATGTCACCTCTTCTGCTTTTGCTTGAGTTTTGAATACCAAGATGGCCCTTCTTACTCTTTTTATTTTTATTGATTATTTTGAGCAACATCTAAAAATAAATCCAATTTCTTACTCTTTTTCTACATAGCACTTTAAGGATCAATATATGTTTTTGTATTTAATGCTTCCGACATCTCGTTTATGGCACTCCTCAAATTTTGTCTCATATCATTTTAACTACCAGTGGCAATCCCTATTAAAATATTCTAAATATTCTGCAAATTCTATCTTTTAATCCTCAATCTTTATAGATCTTCCTCTGCCCTCATGAATCTCTATTCAATTTATAAATTACTATTACATTAGCAATATCATCATTTTCAGCCTTTAAAATCTAATAATCCTAATCATATTTTTTTAGCAATGACTTATATTTTAAGATCTCTCGGTCTCTCTCTTCAATATGGGCAACTAAATAGGAATGACTAATCATTATATATAAACTATTTACGGTTGATGTGTTTTATCAAGTACATCTCTCTACAATTTGGTCTCCTCTTATAATTTCTCAATTTCTTATTGCTTCTCTCTTAATTTTATTTGTAACTCTTCTGATTCTCTTTACTTTGCTTGCAGTCTTTAAGCCAAATTTAAAGCCTGTTGAATTCTCCTTTTAGAAGAAGTAGGCACAGTGCCCATAAATCCCAATAATGGATTCATAGCATCATATTCATTACCTGCTGATTTCATAATAGCATCATCAATTTCTCTTTCAATTCCTTCATAATTTTTGAGTTGTTCTTTTGCAACTTGTAATTGAGCATTTATGCCGCTCATCTGTTCCTTTGCCTCTACTTAACATTTATAATACTCTGCCTTTAAAACATTTATTTTTTCCCTTAGCATCTCATTCTCATATTTCATAGCCTTGAGATTGGCCAAAGTATCCTCATAGATATTCTAAACTCTATCCAACTCCTCCACCTTTAACCTCAATTGAATTCTCTATTCAGATAAATCTCCATCTATTTTTCTTTATAAATTTCTATAATCAATTAATAAATGATCATATAATATTGACTTTTCCTTCACTTACCCTTCTAGATTATCTTTTCTAAGTTAAATTTCTTCCTTTGCATCCTTCAAGAATTTTATCTAAGTTTCATAAATATCAACTAAATTCTATTTGGCAATTTCCAATTCATGATGATGCTTTTCTTTAAGATCTGCAATTTCCGAGTAAATTCTTTTTTCATAAGCCTGAGTCTAATCAGTTTTAGAATTGAGCAATTAGAATAGATATTCTTAGGCTTAGTTTTTTGCTTCCAAATATTCCTTCTCTGTTCTATCCAATTTGTCCTCCAATCTCTTAACCTTCTCCAATAGCTATATGTTCTCCTTAGTTAAATACTCCTTGTCTTATTATAAAAGATCTCCCTTTCTCTTGGCATCATCCTATGCCTTATATTGATCTCTTGCCTTATCCCCTGCTTGATTATTTTGATAGAAACCAGCCTTTTCTTCCAATAAAAACTTCTCTTATTCCAATCTCTTATAATCCCTGCTCAACTCATCAAATCTCGCACCCTTCTCTCTTAAAAGGGCTAACTCTTCTTAAGACTTAATTAGTTCTAACTCCAAAGCTTTCCTAGCATTATCATAGTTTAATTTGTGTCTTCTGATATCCTCTTCTCTATCTACCATCATCTTTTATCCATGTTCCAAATCATTCAATAAGAATTAGTGTTTCTCTGTAATCTATCTAAGTTCTTCTCTCAAAGCCAATATCTCCTTTTTCTAAAATTCCCCTTCCTTTTTAAATGGATACACAATCTCCCAAACCTAAACCAGCACCCAATCTTAGATGGGCATCTCCTTCTCATTCATATCTCTCAATCTCAAATAAACAACCTCTGGAACTAACCCAGCTAACATGTCTCTGACTTATGCCAAAGCCTCCCTTATTCCTGGCAATTGAGATTCTTAATATATCATCTTAGACTTAAGTTGTTTGATTTCACTTAAAAGCTTATCAGTTTCAATTCTATGATTAGCAAAAATCCTTTGTCTATCAGCATCGTTAGCTGCTTGAATCCGCTTTATTTCTGCATTTAGAAATGCTATTTATTTCTCTTGCATGCCCACTACAGAAGAATAATTCTATTATTGAATCAATTATAATACATTTTTCATATTGACTGTGTCGTGAGTATCCCCTCCTCTATTATGTCTCTTCTATTAAAAATTCTCAATATCAGCTATGGATACAGAATCTCTCATGCTATCTGATTCACTGTCGCTCATAATCACTTAGCCTTGTTCGAATTGCCTAATATCTTCCTCAGAAAATGTAGTTGGGTCAATATTCATTGATTTCATCAGTTTTATGAAATCTCTCCTCTTCAAGCTCATTTATCAGTTAATTATTTCAAATTTCGTTTTCTAGTTATAATATTCATAGATTAATTATGTCAATCCCAACAACACTCTCCATTGATATGGTTCTAATGACAATATCGTTCAATAGTTATTTAATTAAATTCATAACCTTCCAAATATCCAAAAAATAATATAGATTTCTAAATAAAGACCAATTAAATTATTTATTATAATATTATAAATTTGTTTTTGTAATTGCAAGTTGCCCATATATTTCATAGTTGAATTTTATTTTCCAAATATCAATCTATTAAAACTGATGCAAGCACCTGTAAACCATAGCCAAAACTTAATTATGATTGTAAAGTGTAATTATTATAAGTAATATGAAAAATTCAAATATTAACAATATAATTAAAAATAATGTCTTAAACAAGAACAAGTTCCAAACACAAAAGAAAAAGTGAAACTCGTTTTCAATAACAAATTAATAGTCTCTTAAAAAATGTAAGTCATCCACCTTCCCCGCTCTCTAAACAGTGGATTAAGGATCGAGAGGGAGAATAAAAAAGTTTGTTTGAGGAAGCCAAATAATGCGAATTTAATCATAAAAACCAAACACTAACATAGTTAACAGATATTGGAAAGAAATTATCCAGAATGAAAAAGAAGTTTAGAACTTTCATTACTGATGATAATCGAAAAACACCAGTTTCAGAGAATAAAAGCAGAAAATCCACGAAGTCAAAGAAAAGTTAAAGTAAAAAGGGGAAGAGTTCACGTAGTCAATCAAAAACCTAATTAAAAAGTCTAGAACAAAGCAGAAGCAAATCATCAAAAAAATTGAAAAAGTCTTTAAAGTCATCAAACCTTTAAAACACTCCAAAACTTATTCAGAAAACCTTTGAGACTAAACTTGGAAGTTTCTCTAAGGAAATACAACAATAAAGAGATAGTTCAAGACGTAATGTGAGAATCTAAGACTCAAGAAATTCAAAGAATACTGTTGGTAGAACTTCAAGGTAATTTTTGTAATTTATTAAAGTTCTTCTCGTAAAGTTGGTTCTTCAAAAAAAAAAATAAAAAATCAACGAATTGAGTCTCCTTATGAAGAATCAAGTTCTTTTACAGATTCTAGCGATACAAAAGAAATTATGAAATTAAAAATGAATCCTTCTACTGCATAATCTAGATATGAGGTATTTATGGACAATGACAAAAACATAAAAGAATTTGAAACAGGATAATTTAATAAAGAAGAGAATCACTTATTAACAGCTAAACTGGAATCTGTCACAAAAGAAAAACTATTAAAAGAATATAGGATTTTGTACTACAGAAGTAAGGAAGTGAAAAATTTACTTACGGAGTATTATGAACAAAATTTACGTTTGACTTAAGAAATCAATGAATTACAATAAATCATTTAAGATAAACAACTTGAAAATAAATAAGCCAGAAAAGAAGTAAAATCTCTAACAAAAGAAATGAAAATTATGCAATCAGAATACAGCACTAAATTAGATCAATTGGGAAAATCTTACTAATAGTAAGAAATGAATAGTGTCCCATTAAACAATTTTGAAAGATTATAATAAGAAAATGAAAAAGTTCTAATTGAAAATGAAATGTTAAGGAAAGATTATAAAGCTATTTGTCTTAAAATTCAGCAATTAGAAAATGGAGTCTATTTAAAGAGATAGTATGAAATACCAGAGTAAGAGATTTCCTAAAGATTTCAAAGGGAATTAGAGTCAGTCAAAGATTAAACAGATAGGATAAAAGAAGAAAATATGAAATTGAAATTTCAATTAGATAGAGAATAGATTTCTAATAGAGAACTATCATAGTAAATCTAATAAAAGAAAAATGAGCTTGATGGAAATACGGAACAAAAGTAATATGAAATATAATCGTTGAAATCTCATTTATAAACGGCTAATACAAAAATTTAGAAACTAGAATTACAATTAACTTAAATGAAGTACCAATTGAATTCAGAATAGGAATAATCATTTTAAATTCGTGAAAAAATCCTTCGATAAGAAGAGGAGTTAAGAATATCTAACCTGAAAATAGAAAACAGAGAAAAAGAAATAAATGAATAAAGATCAAAAGAATTGATTTTAAAGAAAAAGATATTAGATTTAGAATCTAAAATTTAAAATCAAACACAATTGCCTTAATAAAATTTCGAACCGATCATTACATTCAATAAACCAAAAAATTCTGAATCAAGTATATTAAATTGTGATTAAATTAGTTATTAATAAGGAATTATAAGTTGAGCGGTAGATATTAGCAAAAACATAGGAGTAATTATTAAGTATTTAAGGAGAAAATGATCAATTAAAACGAAATCTTAAATAAATTGAGTTCGAATTATAATTTGAAAGGCAATAGAATGAATAAATCAAATTAAAATTCTCTTAATTGTAATAGGAAAAGGAATTTACATTTAAAAGAGCCTAAAAACAATTTGAAGAAACTGAAAGCAATCGTTTTAAGGAATTCTAATTTACTGAATAACAATATAAAAATCAAGAAAACTAATTATTATCTGCATAATAAAGAATAAGTGAATTGGAAAATGAACTTAGAACATATCATAATAAGGAGTAAGAATATAAAGATTTGATAAATGATCAATAGATTTAAATCGAAAAATAATAATTAAAATTAGAGTAAAATTCAACAAATTTAAGTGAACTTTCAAATTAGCTTAAAACAGTTGAAAATGCAAATAAAATATTGGATGAAAATAATAGACAATTAAAAATACAAACATAATAATTAATAAAAGATTTAGAACAAACTGATAAGTAAAAGGATAATTACAAAAATAAATACCTTAATAATGTGTACGAAAACAAAAAAATATTGGATTAATATCATGAAGTAATTGTAATCTAATATTTAGAAAGAAAATAATCTGAAACAGACATATACAAATGAGTTGGAAAAAGTGAAATGTTAAAAGGAGTAATTAGAAAAAGTGAAGAATCAAGAGGAATCTTAGCGATAATAAAAAGATAAAAAGCTAAAAGTTATAAGTGAACTATAGCAAATGATAAAAGGACATAAAATGGCTTTTGACAAATGAAAATTAAATTCACTATTAAATTAAGCATTAAAATCTTAATAAATTTATAATGTTTCAAGGTTTATGCAAGCCTTTTTTACAACCAGGATTGCAATCTCTACATTAATTACAGCAGGTAAAGTATTCATCCCCTCCGCATGTTCTACAGGAAAAATATTTGAGTTTGCCTGGATGAAATACGCATGTCTCAAATAAAATTTTTAATTACTTCCTCATTAAATCCTTCTTTTAAAGTTACGTTGCAACGAACACAATTCCAAAAAGCACCTGATTGTCTAAGAAGTTTAGATGTTTCTTCAATTTCTTATAATAGTCCTTAGAGCTGAATTATTGACGTTTCATCGTTCTGAATGGTTTTTACTAGGTCTTCACCCTATTGTTTTTTATGAATGGGGAAAGTCTGGATTTCTTTATAGGCAGGATTGGTGGAAATATCTATTTCAAAGGATTGATCTTTGCCACTAATTAAATCAATTAATAATGTTAGTTATTTAAGAAGAGAAGTTTTTTCTTTCTAATAGAATTCCCATTCATCATTTTCCCTTCTCAATAGCCGTTCTTCCCTTTCGAAAGTTTAAATTTTTAAATTAACTTGATGCATTTTATCAGAAACTATAGAAAACATTTTCTTTAATTCTTGTTATTCAAACTAAGTGATCTCTTTGATTATTATAATAAATACCTAATGTCTATTCACATTTTTAGATTATCTTATTTACAGGTAGTATTTCTTCTCTCTGATCCTTTGGCTTGCTTTTACTTTTTTCCTACTTCATTTAATTTTTGTTTATGAAAAATGATGAATAATTTATCAATTAATTTATATAAAAAATACACAAATTGAATGAAATCCTCGGATCACTAACAATAAAATTCAGTTGGTTGGCTTTTAAATTTGGTTGGAAAATTTTCTCCAAAAGATTTGGAAAAATCAAATCTAAAGGAAATTGGAGAAGAATATATGAAAAAGATCTTACTCTATCCTCAACTGTAATCAGGGAATGTTTTTAGTTACAACTAATAAAAATAAGAATTCTCCGAAAAACTATTTCATATATACCCTAATATTCTAATATGTCAACATGACAAAATTCATACTCATTTAATATTGAGTAATTGCAGTATTTAAAAAGAGTTAATCTAATACAAAGAAGCAAAAACCTATGGATTAATTATATCTAATAATTTAGGGAACACATATCTATTCTTTTCTTAATTCATTCAGTATCGAAACTGGTATAAATTGATGAAACAATATTGTAAATTGAATGACTTTTTTGGGAAGTACAAATTAACAGATAGAATGCTGCCTGGAATATATCAATGCTATAAGAAATCCGTAATAATTGATTATCAATTTAGAATAATGCCTAATTCACAGTTCAAATATACAAGATGGAAGACTTTGAATAATGGCCTGAGATAGAGGAGGTGGTTCATAATGAAATACAAATGCTACGTTCGATTAAGCATTCAAATTTGTTGCAACTAAGAAGAGTGTACGAAGATGACTCATATTTATTCATCCTCTATGAGCATTTCAAAGGAGAGTCCCTCTATAATTTAATATTAACAAATCCGTTACACGAAGTTCAAATAGCTTCAGTAATTAGCTTATCTATTAAATTAGATCGTTTATCAAATCTTGCAACTGCTTAAATTTTTGGATAAACATCAATTTTATCATGGAAATCTCAATCCTCTAAACATAATTATTAACTCCAATAATTAACTCCTTTAGATCTTTTTGATAAACTTATCTTTCAAAGTATTGATTGTTTTGGTATCAATAGCAATACAGAATAAATGATAAATTAGACTGGATTTTGAATAGATAGATTGAAGGATTTATAGCACCTGAGTTTTATAATGGAGTACCCCCAAACATTACTTCTGATTTGTATAGTTTAGGAGTCCTGCTTTATTTCATGACATTTCCAACACAGTTGCCAAGTGAGAAACATTTTGATAAATATGAAATCGATACAACTAAAATTTAGAGATTATTGTAAAAGAAATTGTCTTAAATCCCTAATGATGCAACCTCCCCACTTGATAAATCAATAGAGAAGAACATCAGTTTAAGCGAATTAGATTTATTATCCAAATTGCTAGAAACCATTCCTAGTATTTATTTCTTAAATGATAGAGCAAAGAATCACAATATCTGACGGTATGAAACATCATTGGTTTGTGAATATTAAGAGCAAGATTAAATAGCTGAATGTTGTGAAAAAGAAAAAGGTAGAATTGCCTTCATTAAGAACAATTATAGAATTAAGATCCTAAAGTGAACTGGACCTTAAGGTTTAATCTTAACTATCCAATAACAGAAGACAGTCAAGATTAGCTCCAATCTAGGTTGATGATTTTGATGTAGGTAATCTAGGAATGTATTAAAGTTAGTACCTGATGAAGGGCATCCTTTAGAGTAGGTTGCTGATCTAGATTTTTGTTAATTGCTAAGAAGCAGTACTTAATTAAGAAAAATGTAAACCTTAAGCAACAAATCCATTGGTTGATTTAATTCGAATGTATGATTTATAAAAATATATATATAAGATCTCAAATTATCAGCTTTTTCAAAATATGATTTTCTTATCATACATACATATTAATAAGGATGAGTTCATCATCTTTGCTGTCACATAACACACAAATAAAGCCTTATTTGGAACTAAAGAACTTCCAGATTATGGTCTAAAGAGTTTAAACTTATATTTACTTTTAGAAAAAAAAGTTATTTATTCTTAAATAATCCAGAATTATCCTAAACGGTATTAAAATCTTCAAATCATTCAATAAATTTGAGAAGATAATACCCATTGGTTTATTTTCTAAGAGACCAGCAAATAGATAATAAGGAATTGGAGCTAGAGGACTAATAACCTTGTATATAATATGTAGTACTAATTTAAATTTGGGGGAGTATTGTCTCTGTCCTAAAAATTGATTTAATTTCACATGCAATAAAGAATTGAAATTAGTTGACATAAATCCATAAGTAAAATTTCTAAAATAATTGATTTTGAATGGATCAGATATCTTATTATGTAATTTTTTACATCGTATTCATCTTATATTTATTAAAATTGCTCTGAATACTTGCTTCTGTATGAATTATCAATGAATGATGTAATGTAATCCATTGAAATGAATCCTAATCCTACCAAAGAAAATGATGCGATTCTCCCGGACAATGTGGGTTTTATTTTATACATAAATAAATTAAATATAATAATAAGAATTGTATATTATTAGTAAAATTCATATAAATTAATTAATAAGTATCATTCATTTACGAATTTTTCTTCATCATCATAATCTAACTCAAGACAATGTAATTATTTAGAAGAGAAATGAGAAGTTTCTTTGTTCTCAATTAACTATATGCTACTAATAATTTCCTCTAAATTCTTTAAAGTGATTGGCTTAATATATACTTCCTTCATTCCTGCACTCAATAAATTAATTAAATCATCTTCTCCAGAGAATCCTGTCAATCCGAAAATAGGTATCTAGAATTTCGGCTACTCTCTAAATAAAAATTAAAGTTATTTTGTTGCTTCTTACCCATTCATAATAGGCATTTAGTAATCCATAATTATGGCCTTATATCCTTAACATTTATGATCTTCAAATTATGAAATGCTTTTCTCAATTAGATCTACACATTACTGACCATTATCTGCCTTTATAGATTGAAACCCCAATTATTTCAATAACGATTCCAAGACCAGTAGATTGTAGGGCTCATCATCTACTATGACAATTTTTTAATCGCAGTTACATGGTGCCGACTAGAATAATATCCTACTCCCACCGCTATTTCTATGAATACTTGAAGTACCCCCAGAATATAACTGGTTACTTCCCTTTTTAACATTATTACTTATGCTACTATTCTAAAAATTGAGATTTAATTAAGGTGATCTCTTAACCTTATGAAAGATATTTGTACGACTACTAATTTCTGGATCAGTCCAAGCATTATATTTATGACTAAAAGTATCGAATTCGGCCACCTCTCCTTCCACTTATATTTAAGAGCCTTCTTTATTATATAAATCACTAGCCATAAATTCTGTCAATTGTGCAATTCTACACTTTAAATGTATACAAACTGTGGTTCCTTAATTAACGATTGAATCTATTGTAATGTAGTTTTCTTCCTCCTTTCCTCCTAAAAATTTAATTAAAGTATTTGATGCTCTTAGACCAAGCATAATCCCTGAAGCTGCATCAGAATTCTATTCTTCGAAAAATTCTTCTTCATTTTTCAATAGATTTTGTATTGCTTCTAATTTTTATTAATTGATTCCAATTCCATTATCTTTAATTTCTAAAAGATAATAATCATAATTATTTGTATTCGTTTATTGGTTGTTGTTTGAAAACTAGCTGCTTGGATTTATGTATTATCTAAAATTAGTATTCTTTCTTAATGGAAAATGGAAGGAACTTTCATTTATATCCAAAGAGCTTTTAAAAAGTTGAGATGGATTGGAAGGTTAAATGAGTTTTTTTTCATATTCTTTTGAATTTTATAAATGCTTATCTTAACTATCTTTACTGAGAGTGATAAATATTTAACCATTTGATCGATTAAATTTCAAACTGTTGGATATGATATGTATCAAAATACTTTAAAATTTTTCATAATCAAGCATCTCATATTAAGTTTAGTTTATTAATTTAAAGAAAATGATTTTCACATCTTTTAAGTCAGCTTCTTCCTAAAATAAATCTATCGTTTCTTAAACGACTTAAATTAATTTACATTTTTATATTTTAGTAACTAACTTCTATTCTCGAATCAAGTTGTAGTCTATTATGGAATTTATTATTAGGTTCTGTATTCTACAGTTATTAAAGGCTGCTCTTATTAATTTATTTGTTTCCTTATCAAATAGTTAACTTTTGTATTAGATTACTTCAAGAAAGCCTTATATAACATTCAATCTGGTCCTAAGTTCATGAGAAATTGATCTAATTACCTAACTTTTAAACCTATTCAGATTTTTGTAGTAGGAAGATTTGAAATTAGGGGAAATATCATAGAAGTTTAATAAAATTGCATTCTTATTCATTCCATATTGCAACCTTGTTTTAATTCTGACTTCAATCATGACAGGATATTCTGATGTTTAATTGTTTTCATATTGGCATTGCAATTGATAAATGTTTCCATTTGATAAACAATCAACATTGTTGATTATGTCTAGAGCCTAATTTAAATTTATTTAATTTAAATAATTTATTTCTTTTAACTCCTCAAATTTCTGCTGGCTTTCAACATTGAATTGCTCTTGTAATTGGGTTTAATTCAAATAAAGTCCTTAAAAAAACTAAATAATCTCATTTAATGAAAAAGTGATAAAGGATTCCTAAGAAGGCAGGTTCTAGTTTTAAAATACATTGAGTGATTTAGTTCCAGTCAAGCCTCCATTATTTAATTAATGTATCATCTTTTTTGTGAAGCTATTTGTAAAAAGGACGTCTTTGCTGTATGAATCAAGGACACAAACTGCACTTGGTATGCTTCTCAATGTTTAATCAGCAAATTGAGAGACTTTACTCAGACTAATTAATTGTTAATCCCAGAAATACAATATCATTATTATGAATATTATAATGTTTAAGGAATGTAATGATTTGAAATGAAAGGTGATATTTCTGATTGCAAAATATATGTAAAATTTCAGTAATAAAACAATTCTTAATTTTATCGTTCTTACTATTCCTAGAATCAATAACAAATTTATAAACATTTAACATATCGTCAGAATCTTACCATCAGATTCATTGGATAGGAAGATTTCTGTCAAAAATAATTAGAATGATGTCTCAATCAGTATGAAAGTCAAATTGATCAGGGTTAATCGATGCTATTCCTTTAAATGTGCAATAATATTTCTGACCACATACACTAATAATAGCACCCCAACAAAACAAATGTAAAAATAATAGGTAGTTAGTTATCTGTTGAAACTTTAAAAGTACAAAGAGTTGTAAATTATTATATATACCAGTCCAATTATCGCATAAATTTTGACTAAAGTAATAAACGCAGGCCATATTTTCTCCAGAATCATTTAATTGTGTTGAGCTATGTATCTCTGATTGGTATAATCATCAATTATAATCAGAATGTGCTCTTTTAATTTTTTTATTAACATATAAAAATTATTCATAAGACCTCATTTGACAAATATCTAGACGAATTAATTTTTCAAATCATCTCATTTGAAGAAGGATAAATTCAAAAAGATTTCCTATCAAAAAATAATAAAATTAATATGCACTTTATCCAGAAATTAAGATTTCTTAAAGAAACATGCAATTTATTTACAATATATATTTAATTAAAAAATTAAGTAATTAGCAAAATCGATATAAAATTAGCGCTTCATTTTTTTAAATAATTAATAGTACTTAATTGATTTTCTAAAGATATATTTATAAATTAATTAATTAATACTTTTAATAGCTTTAATATATTAGTACGATTATTTATTACAAAATAATACATAAAAAATATTCAAACCTTTTATTTCTAGTTTATTAATTAAATATTACATTTTCTCTGTCGGTATCAAACTCTTAATTGTTTGCTTACTTTCTCCTTCTTCTTGACATTTTAGTTTATTTAGTTTTATGATCAGAATTACTTGCCTCATATCCTTCTTCATCACCCTCTTCGTTCTATACATCCTTATCTTTCTTGCTTTTTTAATACTAAAATTGGTTTTATTCTACATACCTTGTTCTTATTTTATTCATCTTCTTCGCTTTATTGTGGAGTTCTCTCTTCATCACCATCATAATTGAAAATACTAAAAAATATAAATATTCAAACCTTTTCCTCTCTTTTGTTTAATACCCACTTTAAAATTACTCCTTCAATATTTATGTTTGGTTGATCTAATTGGATTACTTATAAATTAAAATACTTCTTGAATGGTGGATATCTCAATGAACTCTTAAATCTAATCCAACCATTGATCTTGAGTTAAATTCTTAATATATGGATTATCTTTCAAATCACTCAAAAAGTTTAAATATTAGTAGTCAAGTATTTGTTCTTAAAAGTAAGTTTTGAAGGAATCTTGAGTTTAAGAGATTAATTTCTTGTCATCGTGTTACTCATTTAAACATAATAAAGTTTCGTAATTCTTTCTGAGGACTGTGACATATTGCTAAGATAACTTAGTGGAGCAGATTTATTCGGCATTAAGTAAGGCTATTGGTCCATAAACGATTATGTTTGCAAAATATGATATTAGATTGCTTATGATTAATAGAAGATTACTTAATTGTTTACTGTTTTTGGATTAAGTATGCATCAATTATTTAATTGGACAGGGAATTGTCCTTCAATAATTACAAATATTAATCTTAAATCATTTTAATATAATTAATAATAAATAAATAATCATAAATCGATAAATATCTTCATTCACTGCTTGAAGATAGATTGATTTAAATTAACAATTTAGTCTTCCACAATTGTAAGCATTCTTTAAGTGGAATTTATTGTTTCCAACCATTGGTGATTGATTGAAGGGATTTCAATCTCAATGAAAACGAACTAGGTTAATAGAATACAGTTTATGATTTGCAATCTTTCTTGATTTGCTCAACACTCCTGCTTTCATGGATAAACTAACATCTGGCTCCATAAAAGCATACCTAATATATATTAATAGATTAACATATTCTTGATGGAAAGATCTACATAGTTTCGACTTATATTTCATATTAGATTACCGAGTTATCTTCTCGTTCTCACCATGAGCAAATTAGCATTTATTACTATAATTGCATCTGCCAAGAAGACTCCAATTCTTACACATTTCTGTTTTGAATTTGGTGTGGCTCTAAGATTCATCACTAGAGGAGGTCATTTCTTCGATGGGATCGTCATCTTGAACATAGAAGTCAGTGCTCATCGTTGTTAAGGTAGCTACGGTGCTCATGGATCCTCTTTTATCTGAATCCGACTGATCGTTGAATGAAATTCTCTTGGCATTTTTTAAACACTTCTGTGTCCATGTTGGTTAACTGGGAACATAACTATTCAAATCAGCGTTCAGTGATCGTCTACTATTATTCATATTTCAGAACCTTTCTGAATTTAATTTCTAACTTTTTGTTTGAACAGAGGTTCTTTATTTATAAGTTCTTAGCTTATTTACATCTGACATGAACAAGATGAGTTTATTTAGTAAACAGAAAGGAAAATGTTTATATAAATAATATATAGATTTTATATTAAAATTTATATCAATGATTGTCAGAATGCATTTCAATGCAATCAAGATGGCTTATGCCATTTCAAATAAATTGGCTGCAAATAAGATCAACAAACTCTCTTCAAGGATTAAATAAAAATAATCTGTGGAAGATGTTCATAATCTATAAGATTTCTTAACCACTCAAATCTAAGAAAGTATCTCTACCATTTATTTACCTTAGACAAGCTCTATAACACTATTCACAGGACATCCAAATATGATGATGGATTCGACGAATTTTTAACTGAATACAAAAAGAAGCATAAAGACATTTTAGATCTCACTCATTATGCAGCATCTCCTCTGAATAAAACCAATCAATTGAGAGAAGAGGAATTTAGATAATTACAATCATTTCTTGATAAAAGAAAGAGATAATTAAAAAAGGAAATTATTATCGATTAAAGTTAATTGGAGTCTGATCCTGCTAATGATAAATTTGTAGAAAAAAAACTAGGGTTCCAATACCCAAAAAATGTTAATCGTTCAGGATTCAAAATCAAAGATCAATTTTTTTGTATCCTTATTGATAGAGACACTAACACTTAAGTAACTACCTTATAAAGAATCAATTCTTTCAGACAACT
Organism: Paramecium tetraurelia; assembly: GCF_000165425.1. Lineage (NCBI taxonomy): Eukaryota > Ciliophora > Oligohymenophorea > Peniculida > Parameciidae > Paramecium > Paramecium tetraurelia. The sequence continues at coordinate 494,859 of NW_001799067.1, forward strand.
GATTTTCATTGGAAATGGCAATGGTGTTATAGGATATGGGTATCATATTAAATTTTGAAAATAGGAAAGGAAAGGGTAAAGATTTTGAAACTGCATTAAGAAGAGCTAAAGTAGATGCTTAAAGAAATCTAGTACCAATCAGTCTTGACTTATGGCATACATGTCCAATCCCACTCACAGGAAGATTCAATGATGCAGAAATTGAAATTAATCCAAGACCATTAGGATTTAACGCCTATGGTAATCCTCAAATTGCATCTATGTTAATGCTAACTGGAATACATCATTGCAGCTTCAAGGTCAGATCAAGGAATTAGCTTCCCTATTCTTTACTTTATGCATTCATGCAAGCTGTGACAAAGTAATAGCAATCTTATTCTTTTAGTAATGCTACAGCTGAAGAAGTCAGTGAAGCTAGCGGTATGAAAATATATAGATAGAATTGGGGAAAAAAAATTGGAAGAACAGCTCCATTAACATTCGACGGAATCTGAGTTGCTTGTTTTTACAATATTCAATATGTAAATTCATGTATTTTTAATTCAAAAAATTATTAAATCATCTTTTCCCTATTTCTTATATAGTCTTGAATTGAGTAATAGTATTAAGTTGAAATATCAGAATGTTGATACTCTTTTTAGATTTTGATTTAATGTTGGTAATTAATTTATTCTCATATTAAAAAAAAATACTTCCCTAGAACTAAAATTATTTTGTTAACTTTTAAGTTCTAATCTATCAAAAAAAATTCAAGTTTTCATTATTTTTCACTTTCCCTTTAAATCATTCCTAAAGTCTTAATTTTTAGAATATTTTTGTTATTTTTAGTAATTAAGGTAACAACAATCATTTTTTTGGAATACAATTAAGTTACTTTTTCTATTTTTTTATTTATTTCACTTTGCTATTATAGATTTTCAATTATTAATAGATTTCTTGGATGCTAATTTGTTTAAACTCTTGGTTCTATAGACGTCTAATATTTTACATTCAAATTTGATATTATGTAATCTTTAATCCATTATTATTAATTGTGATGAACGAATAATTCAATTAGGCTCATTATGATATAAAACAACAGATTACACATTATGAGCATGACTTGGATCATTTTTGGACAACTCTAACAGGGTAACAAATACAACATTAAATTAAGGGCTGTTGTTCTGATTATGCAGTTGGGGTTTGCATTTCTAGAGGGTGGGTGTGTACGATATCGGAACATTCAAAGTATCATTATCAAAGTTTATGCTAACACTGCAATTAGCATTATTATGATGTGGATAGTATGAATAAGTTAAAATTTAGGTTGGTTATGGATTGATGATGGGTAAAACTAACGACTCATAATTTAATGGGATAAGTGGCTTTTCAGGTTTCAGATTTAAAGATCATCCTGAATCTTATGCCGATTTTGTATTTAATACTGCATTAGCAGCTGCAGCAAACAGTATTGTATCTGGAGGAGCAGCAGAAAGAATGTCAATACCTGGTTATATAGCTTTGAGTGTATTATTTTCTGGTTTTATTTATCCTATTTGTATCCATTGGGCATACAAAGGATGGTTATATGATTTGGGTTATCATGATTTTGCTGGAAGTGGAGCAATCCATTTAACAGCTGGAATTGGAGCTCTTGTTGTCACTTTTATGCTTAGGCCAAGAACTAATAGATTTAATCCATAGTTTGAATCGTAATTTAAACCTTCAAATACTACTTTTATTTGTTTATCCTGTTTGACATTATACATGGCTTGGATGTGCTTCAATTCAGGATCTACTTTAGCATTGTCTGACGGTTCAGTCTTCACTGTTGGAAATTCAATTGCTAACACAATGGTAGGTGGTGCGAGTGGAGGATTATTTGTTTTCTTTTATCATTATTTTACTAACAGAAACACTGATAGTCGTTTTAGTTTAGTGATGGTTTGTAATGGCAATTTGGCAGGCCTAGTAGCAGTAACAGGGTAAAAGTTAATTATAGTATTTTTAAGATCCAATGATGAAATAGAATAATGGGCAGCCTTTGTGATAGGGATTATTGGAGGAATCATTTATGTCTTGGTGGCTAAAATATTACATAAATTGCAAATAGATGATCCTGTTGATGCCATTCCTATTCATGCTGGATGTGGTTTAGCAGGAGCCATGTGTCCAGGGTGGTTTGATAGAAGAAGAGGAATCTATTATGAATGGGGAGCATATCAATGGGGAGTTTAAGTGCTTGGTTGTGTATGTTTTGTTGCATGGTAATTCTTTTATAGTAATTGATAGGTCTGTAGCTTGGCATTACGTGGCTTGCAAAATATTGGAAAGACTCAATTTGCTTAGAGTCCATAATCGCATAGAAATGGAAGGGTTAGATCCAACGATCTGTGGAGGACATGCATTCTTTTATGAACCCGTAAGAGAATAAGAAATGAAAGAACCCTATTCATTTTAAAGAGATATTCAATAATTAGAATAAGTAAAATTAAGCGAAATGGAAATAGATGAGAGAAATCTATCTCTTTTTAAATAAGCTGATAAATGAAAAATATTTTGGTGAATTAATATTCATAAATCTATTTTTATTTTTCTTTCTCTTGCATTAACAACATAGGTACTATTTTAAATAAATGTGTAATCTGGTTAAAATGCATTAAAATCTATTGTTTGATTTTTACCATATGATTTTAGTACCCAAAAATGATCACTATTATTTGTGATTACTGTTTCAAAGATATCATCAAATGGTCTTCCTGGTAAATAAGTTTTAGATTCCTCTTCACAATTGACAGTTCTTATTCCCATAGCACCGTCTCCGAAGTACACAGTTCCTTTATCTGACTTTTTATTAGCCTTTAGAGGGTAAGTTCTCTTATATTAATGAACGTGATTTTCAAAAGCCCCCACAAACTCATAGGTATCAAATAGAGGCACCCAAACAGCTCTAGCCTATAATAAATTATCCCAAGAGTTCATAAACGAATTATTATTATAACAAGTAGGGTAAATAGGAACATGATAATGAGCAAATTTATTAAGTTAGGCGTAAGCTTCATTTTATAGAATTGAGATCATCCAATTTGATTGTGTTCCATTATGAGGATATAAATAGCCAGAGTCTAATCCAAAGAGCAGGAGATTTTGCATCTTTTAAATATTGAAAGTCACTCTATGTTTAATTGGTAGAACAGTATTGTTAGCAGACTTTCTCTAGGGAAAGTAGGTGAAATATAGAGGTCCCCTCTCATCAGACACTGTAATATTGTATTTAGCATAATCATTGAATCCCACATCATGATTACCAACTGAGAAAATGAATGGAATCAATCTTCCAACCTTTGTAAACTGAGTTTCAAAGACTGATAATAGTAAATCAAATGAGTAATAGCAATGTACGTTGCCATTATCATAAGCAATGTCCCCTCCAATCAAAATAGCATCGGGATTGACTTTGGTAATCTAATCCACAATCATCAATCCTTTTTTTTAATAACCCCAATCTCCTCCGAACAAAATCACAACATCATCATCTGAATACTATTCTGCTATTGTTCGATACTTTGTAGAATTCAAGACTTTCTCCTTGTAGATTAGATCCACATCATAAAGAGTATATGATTTTAGACCTGTTAATAAACAGGTGAATACATTTCTCTACCCTCTTTCCTCAACAGATGATGGAAAGGGTATTTTGTCACACTTAGTATTTATTTTCGAATCTTAAAACTTGAATTATGCATTCAATTCCTCAATGTCAGTTCCAGAATGCACATTGATAAAAACTTCCGATGATGTCTCTTCAGGTAAAGTTGCATATATATGACATAAGGTTCCTTTTGGGCATACTTCATCTGGCAACCAATTTGATCTAGTCCATTTTGATGAAAATTGTAAATCCAAAAATGTATCTACTCCATAAGCTTTATTATAAACACAGAGGCATCCTTTTTGAAAGGCTAATGGAAGGAAGATGGAGAAAAATACAACAGTGGTCACTTCGAATGCCAAAAGATACTTAAAATATTAGGCTGCATTAGTGCATCTCTTTTTAAAAGATTTACCTAAAAATATATTATTATATTATTTACTTTTCCAAAAATTTGAATGTCTCCATATTTATACTAAAATTCCAAACATTCCAAGCAGAAATATTAACAGTCCACATACCCAAGAAGGGATCAAATTAAAAACTGCGTAACTAACCAAAGCCAAAGCCAAAGGGCCTATAATAAACCAAAATAGAACTATATTGATTGATTCCACTATAATTGCCGACAATGGTTTTTCTTAAAATCAATAAGATAAATTTTCTTACATTCTTTTTTTACCTCAAAAAATGAATCAGTAATATTAATCTGCCCCACTTATTTCTACTTCTTAGGCTTTAGTAAATAGTACACTATAACACTTAATATCACATTAACTACGAAAATCCCCATTGAAACAAGCACAACTACCTAAACTTATATGTTTTAACTACCTTAGCAACTTCCATTGCAAATGAGTGATCATATGTCATACCCTTACCATCCCAAAGCAAATCAAAGAACGTCATATTTTGTGATTAAATATGTAATATTATATATATATTTTTAAGACTTTAATTAATATGCGTATGTAATTAATGCAATTTATTCGATTTGAATCGTTACTTCAATTAACTATTCTTAAGGAAGTGAAAATTTAGATATTTATTATTGTCTTACAATCGTTCATTTTTAGGGTTACTTTTTCTGAAAAATGCAATTTACACATAAAATTACTCATTTCCATAATAATGTCTTCTGCATCCTTAAAGTCTATATATTGGCTAATATTTAATCTGTAAACACAATATTAGGAAAATATAGAATTTAATACTTTCAGAATAATTTTATAATTAATAAATACAATTTACAATAATGAGCGATAATTATTTTTCTATTGAAGAGCAGGTTCGTATTTTGAACTTATATACGCAAAGTTAGAAACTTTTGGCCTTTCAGGTTCAATAACTATCAGATTAAATCTAAATGCATAAAGAATAAATTAACAAATATTCCTAATTGGTTGGGGACTTTCTGCAATAATTATAAAACATAATGCCTCTTAACAATGAAAAGTTAAAAAAGAAATCAATTAAACATTAATGGATTAAATTATATATTAACAAATTTAAAATGCAATGTTGGATTCATGAAGATTATTGCACATACTTAACTTATAATAAAATTTCTATTACAAATTCAAATATAAATAAGCTAATTTTAGAGGATGAGTGTAGCAATTTTGAAGAAAAGACTACAGATTACATTATTTTAATAAATGAGTTATTTGCAAAAAAAATGTTAGATGACCATCAAAATATTCAATAAAAAATACAAATGGATATAGATAATCTTCAACTCTTTGAAATAATAGAGAGAATAAGTGATTCAAAAGAAATTTTAACATAGGAAGAGATCGAATAAATTTATCTTAATTTTAATAAATACAAGTTAGATATAATAGAAAAATAGTATTAAAATGTCTAAGCTTTTATTTAAACACACTACACAGATTTTTTACAGCAATCTGTAATACAGTAGCCCTAATACCCTTAAGAATTAAGGTATGAAAACTATGGTAATAATTTGGAAATATTAAAATCTATTGAAAAGTACATCAAAATACAAGAAACAGATGAAACTAAACTGCATAATCTTCAAAGAGGACTCTACCATTTGCGCTTAAAAAAGGGGAAGAAGATGTTTATCATTCTCGAAATTACATCAAAGAAAAAATAAAATGCATATATTATTAACTACTTCCAACATTATAAAGAGGCATCTCAAATCATTCATAAACTTCAAAATAATTTTAATTGTTACTATATAAGAACAATAAAATTGCAAAAGGCTTAAGAGGCTTATTTAATTTGTAAACACCTAAAATTGAAAAATGAATTTTAGTAAAAATAGAATTAAATCATAGAAATATATCGAGCAGAGAGTTTCTAATAAATTAATCTTGAAATAGAGAATATAATGAAATTTATTTTCTAAACTTAGCAAATGATCAGAAATTTTATGTCAAAAATAATTAACAATTCAAAAGATGTAAACTAAATATATACATTAAATTTTGTAAAGAGTTTGAGGGAGAAAAAAGCGCTTGAGATTACACTCATAGAAAGAATTTAATTTAATTAAAACATTAAGTCCATATAGTATTAACCATCAATGCTAGGGGCCATTTTGGAAGACTAAAATAAAATTACATAAGGAGTAGTACTTTACTTCAATCGAAGAATAATATTGTTCTTTCTCAACAACTTATAATATAATTATCAATAAGAGTTAGAGAAGGAACCTAATAAATTTGTAAAGATAATAAATACTAAGGTCAAAAATATTGAAGCAGAAGCTGCTTAATTTTATATTACATTATTACTCAAAAATTAAACAAAGAATGTGGCAAGGGATATAAAGAGTTTTTTAGAATAAAAAACAACAGCTTGGGTTAGCATTTTGAAGTTTTTAGAAGAAAAAAAATGATTTTATTTTTTATCGTTAAATAATGCATAACAACAATTCTTTTTTCTAGAATGACATAAGTTAACAGTAAATTGATTAAGCACTCTTAAGATTGAATGCATTACTCAAGGATGAACCTCCAAAATAAGAAAAATAAAAGTTTAAAAAACCTCTACTTATTAATTAAGAAGATGCTTCAAGTATAGTTTCATCATAACCTAACTATACATATTAAACTAAAATGACATCTGAATAAATCAATCATTTTGTTGATAGAATGAATGATAAATTTAAACAGTAAATAGTATTTTAAAGTCATTCATAGAACTTAGAATAAAATAATTGAGCTGAGAAAAGATAAGATATATTCTCCAATTAAAGTGAATGAAAAGAGTTAATCAATTCTCAAATAAAAAATACAAAATGGTGAATATTAATCATTATATGAAAGAGCTAAAATCAGGTAAATTGAAAAATAAGAGAAAATCAAAGAAAATCAAAGATTAAAACTGTTAGATGAAATGATGAGTATGAAAACTAAATGCAGTGAATCGAAATCAGTGGATAATTTCTTACAAAAAATGGATTATTGGTAAGAAAAGAAGACTCAATACATCTAAAATTAGTAATAAGAAAAAATAGAAAAAGAGTTAGAAGGAGTTACATTTAAACCTAACCTTAATCCATTATCCACTAAGATAGCCAAACAATAAAATAAAGATAGTGACTTATTAGAACGCTTTTAGAAATCCAATCAAAATAAATAATTGAATGAATAAAGATTATTAAAGGATGAACTAAAAAAAACACCATTTACGCCTAAGTTAAATAAAAACTCAATTCTAATTAACAACAAAGTGTAAAAATAATAGCAATTCAAAAATCACAATTATTTTTTAAACTAATAAGCATTGAACTAATCAAAAGACTCAAGTTTAATTAATTTTAATAGCACCGTTCAAAAATAACAATTATCAAATGATGCATTTCATTCAAAATAATCTAAATCATTGACTCCTGATAATGTTCGTTCTAGATATTCCACTGAAAAAATCAAAGATGATAACTCAATTAAAAAGAGATCGACCACTCCATTAAAACAAAATAAAATAATCCCAAATGTTTAAGAGGTCAAATATAATCCCAATCTGAAGTTTTTGATGACATTGGCCTAAAAAGATTTGAATTATTCATCCTTATTTTGATTTTATAGATTGACCATCTCCAATTTATAACAATTCAATAGATATTATATCTTTAATTATTCAATTTTGATTTTATAAGAATTCAATTCTTAATTAAACTTATTTCTTATACTATATATATATATATAATTATTTTGATTGTTTTTATATAGAAAGAAACATTAATAGTAAAATAAAACAAAATGCCACAAAAGTTAAAATACTAATTAAATATACATCATTTTATAATAATATAACAAAATCCATCTGGGTTGATGAATGTTGACACTAATAATCTGACTGGGAAATCCAAATTTACCTATAAACCTAAGACATTGACATTTAATTCATTATAATTCAAACTCTAAAATAATATGTAATAATATACATCTTCAAAAATTGGTTATAAAACATTTTACAGAGTTTCTTTCGCGTCCTTTAAGACATGGGATCTTTAAATCATATTTCCATCAATAAATATCCTAATTGGAATACTGAGTTATTATTCCTTCTTTAACATGGTTAAATCCCAGATTTTGTCAAAGAATTCATAAAATTGAGGTCTATAATTATGGTCAGAATAGTTTTGGAACATTTTATACTATTATTCTATAGTAATTGTCTAGAAGATTTATCGTTCCCATTTATGACCATACCTAATCATGCATGCCTATTTTAGATTCCAAAAGTATCTATTTTTGATATCAACTTAAATGTTCTCAGAAATAGGTAATACATTTTCTGGTCTTTTTTTAAAATGAACAACCATTTCTACCTCCTCATTAATTCTATCTATTTGTACAAAGAAAGGAATATGCCACTAAATGGGTTAATCATTAAATGATAACCACAGGGAGGATCTCGCTTTATTTGAGTATCTTATAAAATGATTGTAGATTGATTCAAAATAGAATCCAGGATACTTATTGTTGTAAACTATGCAAACAAAGGGGATGATATCCTCAACATCTTAAATGATAAATTTTCCAAGAAAAGATTATTCATTAATTTATTTGCGAATATCTTCTAAACTCATTTCTTCTAAGGGTTAATTATCCATACTATTTTAATAATATATTATTTATATAAATATTTTAATATAACTTATTTTATTGATCATTTATTTATATGTAATAAAATGTCCTATTTGATTGTTGTTTAAGTGAACTAAAAACAAGAGAGTTATAATAAAAAATAGATAATTTTTTACAATAGGAAGTTAAATAATAACTCAATAAGAGTAGATCGTGAGCAGAGGATTTACAATTATAAAAGAGGCTTATATTTTAATATGAATAATAATTTAGAAATTTGTGAGCTATAAAATAAATATTTTAATGATGTTAGAGTGTGAGGGATAATGAATTTGAAGAGCATTTGAATAGATTTCGTATAATATAAGTTTGTATTCTATTGTTTATCTAAATTGGGTGAGAAATTAAATCTTTTTTTAAAATATAAAAAAATGGTTAAAAACTCAGCACAAGACCCTTAAGATAATTCACTCTAAATGAAAGTAATTGATAAAAGTGCTATTGGCTTAGACTAGATAATATTTGGTTTCCGGAAGAAGACTTCCATCTAAGGAAGACCCAAATCCCAAAGTGATTAGTATGAGAATCTTTGCAAGAAACACAGTCGCTGCTAAAAGCAGATTCTGGTATAGCATGAGTTAATGGTTAGGTGGAATTTAAGAAGACTCAATAAACTCAGACCTTCACATGGATAGATCTTAGCAGTATAAGAATTATTTGAAAGAAGAGACACAAATGTCAAAACATACGGAATCGTTCTTAAATATTAATCCAGAACAACCATTCATAATATGTACAAGGAATTCAGAGACACAACTTTAAATGGAGCAGTCTCTTAATTATGTAATAACATTTGCTGAAGAATATTTTAGATCAAGAAATGGCTGGAAATCACAGAGCTCAACCATAAACAATTCATATTCTCAGAACATCAGTTTTAACAAAGAGTGCTGATATCAAGAGAGGAAAGACTAATTAATACAGAGTACAATTCAAATATAGTTTTAGGGTGACTCAATCAAATTCCCAATTGTCAAAACAGTCCCAAGAGCTAGTCACAAAAAGTTCAGAACAGTGTTCAAAGCCAAAAGACCCAACCTCTACAGATCATGAACATGTTATTTTAGTACAATAATCATCATATAATAATATTTAATATTAATTAATCATTCCCATTAAGCCACTATTCAAACATCATTTGAAATTGGTTCATAAAATATAAATTTTAATATAATATATATTATCATTATTTATTAATCAATTTTTTAAAATTAGGCAATTTTTAAACAGGTTCTTGATTATGATGTATCTAAATGGATAAAGATCCAGTAAAAGTCTGAATTTTCATCAAATTAAGATAATTTAAAGCTTCGCTTGCGCTTATCCTATTTTATGGATTTTCTTCTAACATTTAAGCTATAAGATTTTAGTAGTCATTTGATTTTATTTTTTAAAGTATCTAAGTAGTAACGGTGAAATTTTTGTTGTTTTCCATAATTTCCTTTTAATTGCTTCCTATAATTAATTTTAGGCCAGTCAACCTAAATTGTTTTATTATTCTTACATTTGGTATAAAATGGCACCACATGCAAAGATATCCACTTTTTCTGATACTTTTTAAGAATTATCAAATAATTCTGGTGCCATATATCCAGGAGTTCCAAATTTCATGTCTTTATCTTTATCCAACTCCTATAACTTTCCCGCACTTGCAAAATCAATTATGTATAATTAGGAAAATTAACCCAAATCATAAAATAAAATGTTTTCTGGTTTTATATCTCTGTGTACAAATCCATTTTTATGAATATGATTAATCCCCTCCAAAATTTACTATTGAGCTTAACATTATATACTGTACATGTAATATGATTATAACTTCTTGACTATTTAGTTTGCAATATTTGAGACATTGACTGAGAGAGCCACCTCTTAGGTATTATAGCACGATCTAATATGTGGAATCTGATTCGAAGATTTGGATTAGCTTGACTATATTTTTGTGTTTTAGTTATCTCAAGCTTTCAACTTCGTTTTGAAATAACTACATAAAAAAGACATGGTACTTATTAACTATTTTTTTTCAGTTTTTTCATCTCTTTTAAAGCAAATATTTATTCATGATCAATTCTTTTGATCAATTAGATCTTCTTTATAAATAGATTTAAATACAGAACTTTATTATTTGGATTCAGGTTTTTTTATTGCTTCAAAAAAGAGATCCATATTATAATAAATCACTTTTCCATCCATGTATTCTTTAACTCGGAGCAACACATTCTCATCAGCATAAAAATATCTCTCTTATCCGTTCCAAAATATCGCAAAGGCTACTAATTTCTGATTTTCCTCATTTACTTTCCAATCAATCATGGTTTGCGAATTCATTGGAATTACATACTTGATTTTTTAAGTAGACTTAACTATAAACTAAAATATTACTTCCCCAATATCAATACTGTCCTGTTTAAGATAGATAATATAGCTTCTATCGAACAATAAGTGCTCTCTTATGCAATACATCAATTTGAATATTAATGAATTAAGATTAAAAGATTCTATCCGCTCTTAAATCCCTGCTTCTAATTTCATTAACCAACTAGTAGAGCATATTATAGAAAATGAAAAACTAATCATACAACTACCTGAAATATTGTAATACATTTATTTATAAGATGTATCCAAATTTTAACAATCAATTGATAAGATTGCAGGAAGAATACCAAGTCATTCCGATTCCTTTTTGTCTGTAATCAAGAAAATGCAAGCGAATATGGCAGAAACTATTTAAATTACATAAGAAAAAGTTTAAATTTTAACTTTCAAATGAGCTCATTTTATGTTATTTATTTAGAATCTAATAGAAATACACATACGATCGACGAAGATTTTTGATATTCGAGTAGCAAGTGCGAACTATTTCATAAATCTTACTATTGTGTTATTATCATATAATTAATTATAAATAATATAAATCCTCGGAAATTGATTAAAATTTTATAAACTCAAGGGAAGTATTCGTCTTTTATAAACTTCACCATAAAGATTTCTGACTCAAGTCTTTTGTCCAATGGCACCATATGTCCAGCATTCCTTATTGTTAATAATGTGAGACCATCCATATCCATAACATAACCAGCATTTTAGTCAGGGTCAACATCTCTCATTGGTGGAACAAACCAAGGTCTCCAGGGTTTCAAAGTAGCCAATTCTTGATATAGTAATTTAATAATACATAATTCTTTCTACAATTTATCAACCCAAAACATTGTTCCTGTCAAGGGGACAACTGCATCAACATCACCGCTGAATTTCAGAATTCTAATTTAATTTTTAAGAATTTTCGGATATAAATAGTAAGATCCTAAAGGATTTACATTATATTAGCCCAAGGTTCTTGAACAAACAGCCCATTTGGCAGATTCTGTTCTGATTTTAAGGAGCTAAAGATATATTTCAATATTACAGCTCTGACTTCAGCAGATCTTAAATGATGGTATAATCCTTGAACATCAGCACAAGGAGGAATATCAGAATCTTCCTTTAGTGATCTCATTCCGCCAAATTTCTAGCTCATAGTACTACCTTCAGGAGTATAGGTGAAGCAATAGCCGTAGATATTATAAGGATTGAATTTAATATTGTCTTCCTTTGTTCCACTAACTTCAACTTCAACTCTATCAGCTAATTCCTTGCATATTCCATCTTAACTTCCATAACATTCATTTTAGACAGCCAATATTTTTTCGTATAATTCTTGACTAATAAAATTATGACGACCATAAAATTTATAAACATGAATTTAGAATGGATCGGCTTCATCTGTGCATTCAGTAGGATCAGTACAGCCATTTCCTATAGCCAAACCTTATAAATTAATTCTACTATCTGCTGCCTTTCCAGCGTTGTAATCTATAATTTCATTTGCTAAAGTTGGAATGTAGATTCCAGCATATGATTCACCTGATATAAAGAATGGCAATTTTTTAAATTCTGTAAATCTGTTAAAAAAGTCAACCAAAGCATTGATGTTATACTTTGCCGTAGATTCGTCTGATTATTCACCTTGTGGTCCATATGAAAATCCTACTGTGATTGGAGATTCAATATAGAGCATATTGGCCTTAGATATAGATATTGATTTATTACAAAATTTGTCCAAGAATACTTGTTCATTTCAAATTCAGAGGTTCCAGCTTTAAATACGAATGGACCATTCTCATTAAATGCACCTTACAATGATGAACATCCTGGACCACCATTCAACCAAAGAATTACAGGCTTCTTTAATGGGTCTTCTGGTGCTGGATAAAACATATAATGAAACTATGCTGTTCCTTCAGTATTTGCTTTAAGATAACCTGAATAGCTAAATATATTCTTGTGGAATCTTACACTAATCCATTGTAATTTATGTTGAACAATCTATTTAGCTCTTTCTGATCGACTTTATCTGCATCATCAGCTAAAACTTAAAGAGCAAAAGATGTGGAAAGCAAAGCCAAGAATAAAACAAAATTGTTCATTCTTTATTTTTAATATTTTGTTCTAAATGATGATTTAATTGCATATGTAATAATAATTATTAATATATTATTAATGGGAAATGGTACGATTATTTTATATTTAATAAGATGCTTTGAGCTCTTGTACAAAAAAACAAAAATCCTCCTTAGTTTAAAGAGAATCAAATATTACAATAAGTAGATAGTTCAACTCAACAATGTGTTCGATATTGCAGGGAGATATATATTGTTAGTGGATTGAATATAGGTATTACATTTGTCTATTATAGTAAATTTGTTCATATGAACCTGCAGATTCTTTAATCGTTAAAACAGTATTTATTTAAATTGATAGTTTAGAGATCAGTATATTAATAATAGATAGAGTGATGAGATCAGAGCAAGTATATTCTATGTTCGATTTAGTGCATGTTGGAGATGTTATTTTAACAGAGAGATAGAATCTATTCCTACTTCATGCTAAATTACCGATGTATTCCGAAATTAAAGATTTATAAAAAGTATATTCAACATATGAAAAATGGTATCTAAATCTAAGATTTTAAGTTTGGAGATTGCTGATGAAAACATTTTGTCTGAAATCACTTTTACAGAATAAAATGCTTTAAATTTTGCTATTCCAAAATAGTATAACGCAGAATGTTTAATTAGATGTATCATAAATTATATTAGTTTGAATCCTTAAACTAATTTAAAATAAATAAATTTCCTTAGCAATGATTACACAACAGTAAATTCAATCATTATTTTAGATTAACATATTTAAACTTGAATTAGATAATATTTTAGAAGAAATGAAAGTCCCAAATTTGGCAGAGAAAAATAGGAAAATCTTTTTTGAATTTTTAAACTCAACTAATTGTGAAGAAGCTCCATATTTTCTAAGTACAGGCTTGACAACAAGTTTTGCCCATCTAACTGAGAAAAGTGCTGAGTGATTTGAATTTATTTATACTCTTATATATTGAAATTTAATAGAAAGTTATTTAATTTAGTACTAATATTCATTATCAACAGTTTTTCATTTTATTTTTTCCATAAAATTGATAAAATGATCATAAGTAAACTATTTTTAAATTAAAAATTATAAATACCCTCCATTTCAAACAATGTTTTTCGAATTCTTTATTTAATGATTGCTAATCAGTTTACATAAGCCTCACTAAACTTTTTTTGCTTATATACTAACTCTTATTTGATAATATCTAGAATCCTTTCCTAAGATTCTCTATAGTGAGAACTCTACTTAAAGTGCTGTTCATTATTAAAAAATCTTGAAATGATACTTAATCATTAGATTCTATCAATTGCTAATAATCAGTTCCCACATTTTAATCTTAAAATAAGTCTTGCAGTAATTTGCAGAGGCTTACAAGATTCAAATTGTTTTCTTCATTTTTATCTAAACTATCATAAAGTTTCTTCATTATTAAAAATTAATGAGGAACAAAAGATTAGATCAAATAAAAAGTAAAGCACTTTTATAAATAATTAATTTTTTTATGAAGATTTTATGGTATTAATTTTAGTTGATGCAATTTTAAAAATTCCTAATTTCCAGATTACACAAACTTGTTCTCTTTTATCTAATCAATTTTAATTCTCTATTAAGGTGCCAATTAAAGCATTGCCAATATTAATGATCTTAAATTGATTCCAATTATATTTTATGGGAGCCTTAAATTGGCTTTTATTGACTCTAACCATATTTCATTATCTTAATCCTTATAATTGCTAATTTTTGTAGCATTTAACTTTGCAATCATAGTGTAGATTATCAAGCCTATCTACCATATATCCAATTCTGATGATTTATTCCTATCAATTATATCAAAATTTGTGCTGCTGAACTCACCTTTCTTTAGATGAAATATTCCATTTATATTAGTTAATTTAAGGTAATGATATTTTGAATTTACAAAAAAATGAAATGATTGCATGTCCAAGTTGTTATGATATAGCTGTTTAGAATGTAGATGACTCACAATAGAAATAATCTATGAAACAATTATTGAAATTTGTTCCAAATTTATATCTTCATGTTTATCTAAATAATCTTATAAGCTTTCCTAAGAACAATACTCGAAGTAAAACTTGTCTTTTTGCTATGATTCCTCATTTTCTACTTCTAAAATTTCAATTATGTGTGGGTGAGACTAGACTTAACAAATAATTTACAAGTGCACTTTTATTCAATCTAATATTACTATATTGAATTGTTTCTTCACCTTAAGAAGAGGAACTTGTATAATAAATTCTTCCAGTAAATTTATTTGCAAAGTATTTATAAATACATTTATCTGCTTTATTCAATTCTTCGGAAGGAATGAAATCACTTTCCTGCAATTTATTCATATCAGCATTTCTCTTACTTATAAGAAGAGTTTAATGTGATCTTATGCTTCTGGGTGAGGAGATAAGTTTTTCTTTTTGCATTTGATAACTTTCTAAAATCACTGTCAGCTAATGTTAAGCACTATTAGGCTAGGACAAATTTCCAAATCTATTATTTCTTTGAAAATGAGAACCAGGAGGTGATTGTTACTTTGAACTTACATTTTAAATTTTCTAGAATAATTGTTTTTTGTTTACATCGCTCTCACTTTATGATTTATTATTTTTTGAGGAGTTTGTCTTACCACTGCATAATCCCATTTGTTAAATACTAAATTATAAAATGATTAAAATAGGATTTAAAACATAAAAATAAATTATGCTCACTTCTTGGATTATTATTAAATACAATAAAATAATTAATATCTAATCAATATACAATAAAAATTAATACTGGAAGTAACAAAAGAATATCTTAGATTCCTGATTATCTTCTTTTATGTATATAATTCTTAATTAAATCATAAAAAAATCATTTATATACCTATTTTTAAATTTTTAAATTTTTAAATTCACTAGACATCAATTACAACAATTATTTTGATTTTTAGAGTCCATTTAAGAAAATAGCCCTTGTTATAAATGAATAATTAATTATACTAATTAATTAATCGACACAATTTATTTTAATTAAATAAATAATTAATAATATGTGTTAATTTATCATTAAGAGATATTAATGTTTTTTATATGAATTAAATTACAAATATTTTTAAATCAAATCAAATCAATTCTTACCACTTAAGGAAGAGATTATTTTTTATGATTAAATTGAAATTTCAGAATTATATCGATATACATATTTATTTCATCAGATCTTTTTTAAACAATATAATTAAAGATTATTGTCTAAGTATTCTTAAAATAATGTATATGTATTCTTAAAATAGATTACGAACAAGAATCTGAAAAAGTATAAAACATATATTTAGTAAATGAACCTTGCATTTGAGTGATAATTAGAATATTTACTAAAATATTAAATAGATACTAGTACCTTAGATGCCTAAATTTATCTTCGTTCCTCATATAGTCATTTTATAAGGAGAATTAAAGCAATTAATTATGTTTGAAAATTATGCGAAAACTGAATTGCTAATAAGATAGATGAATTACTACCTTGATTTTATATTGAAAATTCACATTTTAAAGTATGCAAGTACTTTTTAGAGAGGCTTTTCAAATTTTCCAAAAAATGAAGGCTCAATGTTGAATTTAATTAATTATTCACATTATTAATTTGAACTGAAAAATTGAATTAAAATTGCTTCAAAGAACAAAAAAATCCTAATAATTAATAATATAAATACTCTAATATTGAAGATGCATTGATTCTTATTATAAATTATTATTTATAAAATATAATAATAAATATTCATAAATTCTAATTCAATTATGCATTAGATTAAAATTTAAATCAAATAACAGAAAACTTTACAATTTTCAAATGCTAAATTTTGTAACACAAATTCATAGATCGATATTGAGGTTTTCTTTTGTAAGGGGGCACTTTAAAGTATGGAGCTAAAGAATCATGCGAGATTTAATCATAATCTATTTAATGAGTTTCACTAAATTCTTCAAACTCATTTTCATTTGCATTAACTAAAGCTTCGTATTCTGCCTTGCATTTTTTATAAAACCTTCTGTACTGTCTCCAGCAATACTGAATCAAGGTTTCATCAATATTTTGGTCTAAAGGTTCAACTTCATAGAGCATTTTATTTATTAAATTTGGTGCTAAGTATCGATGTTATTTCGTTTAATGTATTACGAAACTATTTGTATCATTACTAGTGAAAAATTCAATATTTAAATTCTTTTTGCATTTTTCCTCAAGCTTCATTGTCTTTTTGAGTTATTTCATTCCACTCAAAATTTGTTAAATATTTTTGAAATCTGTGTTTTTATCGTGGATGATATTGCATTAGTATATGTTGTATTTCTATTAAGGAGGCTTAAGGTTATTCTCTAGAATTCATATTTTTAAGAATACTTTTAAGTGCTTCTTCCTCAAGGAGAAGTCCATTTTTATTACAATACTTTAGATAGTCATATATGTCTGTGAACCCTAGTGACTCAAGATGCTTGATGAAGAGGAATTCGTTTTAAACACAGCTTTAATATATTGGATCTTAGATTAATTGTTCATATAGAGTTTATTGCAAAGGGGCATTTTTTCGTTTTCTCAAGATTCTTTCAGTAAGTCCATCAAGCGGTTTATTCTACAATGAATCCTCTTCATGTTCTTACTGGGAATCGGTCAAATCTATAATATTACCGGGAAAATTAAAATCTGTCTTAAAAACTTGTTCCATTTATTTGAGTATTAAAAAATAATTAATTCTATATATATATTTATATGTGTTTAAAATTATACTTCACTTCTAGTTAGGTATTTATTAATTGATGTGAACAGGTTTAATTGTAACAGAATTATTATTGTTATTGTTATTATTATTATTGTTATTATTATTTGTATTATTATTATTATTGTTATTATTGTTGTTATTATTAGATTATTATAATCTTTCAGATGTCATCTCGTTTCCAGCATTCTTCAAATTTTCTGCTATGTCTTCTAAATTAGGTAATGGCTTCAAATCCTATGTTATTAGGTTTGTTATTTTAAGTTCTTTTAACATAAATTTGGAGATGACCCTCACTGATTTCCATGCGTAATCTTTCATATTCTTACATCTTTCGTTGTCAGCTATTTTACGATTTTGATCTAATTAATAAAACACTTCATTTAAATAATAATTTAATCCAGGTTCAATAGGATTAGTTTCAATTTTATAAGGTCTTCCTTGATCTTGGAGAATGTATTGAAATGCATCAGTCTATTTATATTTGAGATCGTCGTAAATTCTTTTCTGAATTTCTTATCTTTTTTTTTTGGCTTTCTCAGATGCTTTAATGCTAAGTTTTTCATAGCCATCATCAAAACATTGTTTTTCTGTCACCCAAAGTCGCTGAGATATAACAATAGAATACCCAAGTTCGTTCTGTATCAATTAAATGTTAAACTTTTTCTCCTAATTTATCTCCTAATTCATCTAATTATTTTTGAACTTCAATTTTCAAATTTTATATGAATTATTTCTAAAATATTAACAGGATTTCAATACTTCTTGATTTTCAAGTTCTGCTACAAAAATAAACAATAAAACTTAATTTAAGAATAACTTTCTAAAGTAAGGATCATTAAGTTAATTTTTGAATAAAGAGTATTTTGTTAGGAACTTAGGAAACCTTTTCACAGTTATAATCTCAGGTTCGATAGGATTCTCTTTGAAATATTGCAATGCTCTCATTATTACTTTTATGACAGCTTATAGATTCTTTGTCCTTTAGGGTTCAGACACATTCTAAGACACTTAACCAGCTTCTTCTCCAATATCATCGAATTCTACTTTGTTTCTAAAAATTAATTCAGAGTTATTAAGGTATTTTTGTAAAGTCCAAAAATTTTTATAGAAAGAATATGGCAATGAAGCATTGACTTTTACTGCTTCCTCGTCAAAGCCTCTATCCCTTATATTGATTGGCTTCTTCCTCAAGGATGGATGTATTGTTGAGAATATTTGGGTCAAGAATATTTAAACTTATCCTCTTAAAAATGTGTCATGTGTTGTTGATAGTCTTTTGAGCATGGAATTACAAATTCTCAGCAAAACATATTTGTTTTCGTCTTAGAATTTTGATATTGTGGCTATCTAACTATATAAATTATTAAAGTAATCCTGAAGTTCTGAAAGAGACAAGCATTCATAAATATCTTCACTAAAAGCTTAAATTAGTAATGGAATTTACTAAGTGGGTATGATTTGAGATCTGGCACATCTTTGCAAATTGTATAAGATAATTCAGCCAAAAAAATATTTACTTTAAGAAGTTCTAAGAGATCCTCATCTAGAACTTTTTTAGTAGTCAATTTCTATCGATTAACATATTATCTTACTAATTTTTGATGTAAATAGTCTCTACAGTTTTTTAGGAAAGCTTAGTAAAATGGCTACAATTAATCTGCGGATTCTTCCTCATGGAGCTTTTGCAATTTCTATTTTAATATTTCTGTGTGTCTCACTTTGAAATTTAAAATGTACGACTATGAAATATTCAAACAATACTTCAATTTCCATTAGTTTAAATTCACTCATGTTAAAATGTTTATTTAAATAAAAATAATTTTTATATTCTAATATAAATCACCTACGACCGTAATGGCCATCTCCAGCATATCCAAATTCATCTTGTTAGGCTAAGATTTTCTAATTCTTTGGATTTGGATTATCGACACTTTATTACCTCTTATTCCATTCAGCTAAAGCCTTATGCTTAGTAATCGGATTTTCTCTATCATAATCAGTATCAAAGTTTGCACTTCCTTCAGCGTATGGTTTTATCTAGATAAGTAAATTTATGTACTTCCTCATTGTTTTCTACTGGAAAAAGATATTCAGATATATCTTCCATAGGTAATTGTTAATATAAAACTGCTAAAATAATAAGTAGAATATCTATTTTGCTAACTTCTTTGAAAAAAGTGTATGTCATGATCATTTCTCCAAAAGCGCACCATGCAATAATATATTCTAACATTTCAATCATTTCTAAAATCAATCAAAATGCATACCTGTAGAGAGCTATATGCTTATAGATTCCTTAACTGTCCTTCTTCTAAGGATGTTATAATAATCTACAAAATAATAGATCAGAATTCCGAATGCACTAAATAAGGTGCCTAATGGTATTGCAGTACCGTACATAAATGTAAACCACATAGTTTTCATAACATCCGAATATCGTTTAGCAGAAAGATAGTCTGGTTCTTCCATTAATTTGTTGGCTTCTTATTAAGTTAAAAGTGCTTTATCACCTTTTGACATGATATACTTTCTCCATATGTTCTTACATAGGCTCCATGGATCAACGCACCAAATAAATGGAGGAAATATTGCATTAAGTACAAAGATTTAGCTTTCATTTTAGATGAACCCTCCTGCTCCTTTGACATTCTTTAATATAACGATATCCACTAAAAAACTAATAATGGCTGCATTCAAAAACAACGCTAATGCATACTTATAAACGAAAGATATTTAGAATTTCGTTTTGTTTGATATTTTTTCATCATCAACAATATAATGAACAATTTTAGCCACTCCAAATTTATTGAACAATACGATAGTCATTGAAATACTAAATGACATTATATTTATTTTTCTTTTAGTATCTTCATCCAATTTTCCTTTCAATTCTTCTTCATGAGCTTCATCGCCCAGTAAAGCTAATCGATGAGATATTAAATATATAATAAAAAAGGCGGCACTTTCAAATAAAATGTAATATACCCATGCTCTCAGCCTTTTAAATATCTTCTCACTAGTAGTAATATGAATGAATTCCCAATCGACATCATTTGGTTCAGGTGCTTGTTCTAAAAATAGTTTCTATCCCTTCCACTATAAATCATTGTTTGTGAGACTCTTTAATTGGCCTCTATTTATGTGAGATTTCATTCTTTCCCATTAGGTATGAGGATTATCCTACAAAACTACTTGTTTCATAGATTCATCATCAAAAGATATGAAGGCTATTCCTGCAAAGTTTGTGTTATGAGTTTCATACTCCTCTTCGATTTTATGGATTTGATGTTCTAAGTGTTCAATTTCTTCATCTATCTTTTTAACGCTTTCATGATGAAAGTCAAAATTAGACTTTTTTATGGCATCCTTCTTTGATTACAATAACTAATCCAGTTTCTTTTCGAGTTCAATTATTTCTTCTATATCATAAACTAAAACTACTTTTCTAACTATAATTTATTTAGTTGAATCCAAAACCGAGTAATTTTCAAATATATTTTTTAGTTCGTATTTATAATCCACATTCAGTCCTGTGGGAATATTCTTAACACATATGGTGTAATCTGCAGGAGTCAACTGCTCTTCATCAATAGTAGTATCGATTTATCTTTGGCTTTTTCTGAAATATATTAGAACAAACATAATTATGAAAATGCTTATGAAATTTAGGAGTTACATCATTTCAAGGGCTTCTCGGTTACTACTTTAAGTGTTATTAATTACTCTAATTTGTTTGCCAAAGATAATTGTAGAAAAATGCTGTCTGGACAATATGGTTCCTCTATAAAATGTCCTTCCATCTTTTCTCTTTTTATGTGACTACAATATGAACCATTATAGTTAGTGTATAAATTGTGCAATTACTTAATCAAAAGCTAGATGAAGAGGATTATTATGCAATATTTCAAGTAATTATAAAATAACGTAAAACCTGATCCTAAGAAAGATAAAGACATCGGATCCGAACAATATGGAATATCCTCCCTATCTACTTCGAATCCGCAACATGGACATGTATCAACTAATTATTAATAACCCAATTCTACTTTATAATGTTTTCAGAGGATCCTTCTTTTTTTCTTATGCCGTTCGTCTTGATAATGCATGTTTTTTTGCTATTTCCCAATTACAAGGCATTTACAAAGGGTTATAATGACCCTCATGGTGATCAACGCCTGAATGATGAATGTCATGATCTCCATCCATATGACCATGATTCGAATATTGGTGATGAGACTAATCATTGTGAAGATATTAATGTTGAGAAGGCTTTATATTGAATTAAATAGACTTACCTATGATTGTTTTTGCATTTCAGGTTGTGATTGCTATTGTTACTATTTTGGTATTAAAAACTATTACTTTAGATTAATTTCTTTAACCATGTGTTTCTTAGTCGTTGCAATCATCCTAATCATTTGCATGAGGCTAATGCTAATTTTAAGATGATTATTTCATTCAATTATGATTAATTTTAATGATGGATATATACTCATATATAAAAGTCTTTCAAAATCAATATGCTAAAGTACCCAATTACATTCAGGCAAGTTCGATAACTTGCTTAGAAAAGTATTTGAACAATCAAATTCATTTCTTCATTGGGAAAATGAGTAATTAATATTCGTATTTAGAAATCCCAATTAAATATGCTTATAATTATTGTGTTTTAAATATTATTTTGAATTTTATAATTTCTAGGCAAACTTAATATCAAATTACATCAACAAGTTATATGATTTTTCTTTTGGTAAGAAATAATGTTACTGATAATTGTTATTTTTGTGATTATTATAATAAGCAGGAAGATGTTCCTAGATGTTCAATTTTCATTTGTTGAAATAAAATCAAATATATCAAAATTTTGTTAACTACATAAATAAAATTGAAATCAAATTGACATTAATATTCAGATTTTCAGATATTAATTTTAGAGTGAAAAATGAAATTTCAAAAGAATTTTTTGAGTACCAACTTTTTAAATACTGCATCTTAACTTATTTAATATGCAGAATCCAAGTTTGATTGGCAAGAAAGTTTTGGACGATATAATAACTAGTATTAAATTATTAAATAAATAATTATATTAATATTTTATATTTATGTAATAAGAGTTCAAATTGCCATAAAAGATTATTTAACTTTATGCAAAATATTAGAATAAATCATAGAAAGTGAAAAAATTCCAGCTTCAAGAACATACTTTTATGTTAGAAGACAATTATTCACCAGTTGAAATCAGTAATAATTAATTTATTGTTCAAAGTCGGAAGTGGTGCATATGGATGTGTTATTTAAGCTGATGATAAAAATGCAAAGGTCGAGAAGGATAGATAAGTAGCTATTAAGAAAATCGAAAGAGCATTCGAACATAGATTGTATGCAAAAAGAACTCTAAGAGAATTAAAGATTCTCAGGTTGATGAAACACGAGAATGTATTATCATGAAAGTGATATAGATCGTGGAATTAAAAACTTTGCTTCTTCCAAAATCTAGAGAAGAATTTGAAGATGTTTATATGGTTACTGAATTATTGGAAACAGACTTGGCCCAAGTGATAAAAAGCGATTAGGTATTGACAGATGAACATATCCAATTATTCTTATATTAAATCCTAAGAGGGCTCAAATATTTACATACTGCAGGAATATTGCATAGAGATTTAGTAATTATATGTGAAATCAATTTAGAAACCTAGAAATTTATTGTTAAACAGGAATTGCGATTTAAAGATCTGCGATTTTGGATTGGGTAGAGCAATGGCTGATCCATCCTCATCAAACAATGCAAACATTATGACTTATTATGTTGAGACTAGATGGTATAGAGCACCAGAATTGTTGGTGAGTTTCAAGAATTATACTCCTGCAGTTGATATATGGTCAGTCGGATGCATCTTGGCAGAATTGCTATTGAGAAAACCCTTTTTAAGGGGAGATTCCAGTATTGTTATTTTAAATAAATAAAGCTAAAAGATAAGTCAAGTTAATATTTGAATTGTTGGGAACACCGAATGAGGCTTACATATAATCATTCTAAGACGAAAAAGTTTAAAATAATTTGAGAAAAGTCATTAAAGAAACAGGACCCAAATAAGGTATTCCATTGGAATAATTATTCAAAAATGCTTCTAAAAATGGTATAATGTACAATCATTTCTGAAGCTTTGGATTTATTAAGGAAGCTGTTGACATTTGATTACAGATAAAGAATCACAGTTCAGCAAGCCTTAGAACATCCATATTTAGCTCAATTGCACTTTGAAGCCGATGAGCCAAGTGCTTAACTTGTTAATTAATTAGAATTCGAATTTGAAAAGTATGAAATGACAAGGGAATAGATTAAAGGTGCATTTATAGATTTAAAATAGATCTTCTTTATGAGGAAATATTATTATATCATTTTCCTGAATTCTAAACATCTTATGAAGCTAAAAAGAAATCTGGATAGAGTTTGATATCACATGTAGTAAATAATGAGAACGCTAAAATTGTAAATAACTTATTTAATTAAAGTTTGATCCCACAGCTGATGATGATTTAGATAGGGATTGAATATAATATTATGATAAATTCAATAGTATCTTATTATTATATCTTGAAAAATATTCTATTAACAATTAAGTCTTTGATAATAAATCAATGTATGAAATCTATTTACATTTTACATATCAGTTTCATTAGTAGCAATATCTTGATTATTTATTATTATTAAGTAACTCTTATTTCTTATTTGATATCACATCAACTTTTGAGTCTTATTGAAACTATAAGTTAATATTTTATTATCAAACTTAAAAAGATGTAGAAGTAAAATCTAAATCTTTAAATTAGACACCTCTTCCCAAAAGGAATTCATATTGTTTAAATAGTCATTAAGCAGATAAGTTTAAGCTCATATCATTCTGGTTTACATTGGATTTAAATGGATCCATATTTCGATTAGTTAATTCGACTTACTTAAATAAGATAAAATGAAAATTTACTCATGATTAGTTCGTTATCATCTATTTTTAATGATAAATCAAATAAGACAATATTTAGGATCAACTATAAAAATGAGATCATCATTTTTAATATATCACTTCTATTTACTGTCTAATTGTCCATCTAATATATTAGCAATGAATAAGGATATTCCATTCCATACGTTGAATTATAATTCTTCTTATATTCTTTTTAATCTATCTTGTATTCCAGTTATTTTTTTCAAATAATATTAATTATTCATTAATTATTTTTATGGAAGACTTTGTACCCTCATTAAATAGCTTAGTCAAATATTCAACACCTGTTTTAGTATCTGTAGCTGGAAAAAACACTGGTAAAATGTAATAATAACAAATAGGCGAAAAAAAAGATGCCTAAGCTAAGCAATAAGTCAGAGTCAATAGTCCTGGAAGAGTACAAATTTATAACAAATTATGACAGCAAGAGAAGATGATAACCTAAGAGATTTTATAATAAAATCTACCACCTAAAGAATACAGATTGAAGAATGGACAATTATGGGTGCAAACTGTTTTATCTACTCCTGCAACCAGAATTGAAGTGGTCTAATTATAACAAGAGTTAGACAAAAGGTTAGTATAGAGAGGAGCCAGAGAAACAGGAATTTGCCCAATAAGAGAAGAGTTATACGAATAATGCTTTGATGAATTGATTCGATAGATCACAATTGATTGCAGTTAAAGAGGATTATTATTGGTGAAGTATGAATTTAACATTTAACCCTATTTGAGTTCGAAACGAATTCCGAAGTTAATTAAATTCCTACAAAACATTATATGAAAGTTCCATAGCATATGGTATGAGAAAGATGATTGATGCTGAATAGAAAAGAACAGATAAATCTAATAAAATCATGTTTATGGACAGAGAATGTTAAGAATTGTAGAAAGCTGTGGAGGATTTGGAATAAAAAATCCAATATACAAAAAAAGTTGAAACTGAGAAATTATAAAAAGTAACTATTTTAAATGTTCTAACTAATAGGAATCTGAAAACCATAAAAATGAGATAGAAAAAATTAGAGCCTATAATAACTCCCTTAAAGATGAGTTAGGTAGATTGCTAGAAGGTAGAAGATGACTAAGATATAATATATATAATAAACCGATATATATATATTATATATCACAATGCAATATATAATTAACCAAATAATGATTACATCAATTATTTAATTATCCTAAATAATATATCACACGATTCTAAGTTATAGTTTTAAGAGTTATTTTTAGAAAAGTAAATAATTTTCTTTTGAATACAGATGGATAATTTCTAGTACAGTATTCTATGGAATTATGACTTGATTTAAATGAATTTTGTTTTGAACAATGAGGAATAATGGAAATATCTTAGTAATAATTAGAATTAAAATATTTACTTTATTAGGAACAGCTGTTATTTAAATTGTGATTAGGGTATTTTGAAATTATAGATAATATATATATCATCAAAGGAACTAAGGGCAAGGGATCTCCTAACATTTAGGACCAGCGATGAAATTACTCATTGCATAGGTCTCTTGGTCACTGAATTTTCGTGATTTCTTTCTGCTTTTAGTCTAAGAAATCACTTATATCAGGTCACCATTTAGGACTACCTACAACTCACCACATGGTTCTTTTCCTTTTGGGCAGTAATATACAGGACTTAGATTTTCTAATCGTTGACTGCTATCAGTCGAACAGTTAGAATCAATATTTAATTCCTCAATATTAGTAAGTGGGTTCTAAAACGATTAAAAATAGAAATACCTTATATTTCGAAGGTGGAGTGATATAGTATTATGGACGTTCCTTATTTTTTGGAACAAAGAGACACTTAGAGCTATTGTAAGTCTAAGACTTTTTTAAAACTCGGATTTTGTTACTGCTCACTAGATTATTTTAGGTGTTTACTTACTTTTTCGATTCTGGGGAAGTCTTTTGTTTTTAAAAAGCTGGTAAGGCCTTTTTTTAAAATTTTTATTTAATTAATATTATAATATGGCCAACTGGTCTAATAAATATTCACTCGTCCTCCCCCTATCTGGGCTAAGTGTCCATTCCATTCAGACGATCTTTGTACACCTCAAGCAAAAATTTGTAATCAATGCGACCGTTTTTCTTAGACCAGGAGATAAGTTGTGGCCACTGTTCATCTCTGACGACAATCCCTTAGGATCTCAACATTTTATCCATCTCTTATTTGATGCGCTATTTAAATTACTAACATAACTTACATCCTCAGTTAATGGAATTTACCCATTTGATGTCAAATGTTTAAAGATTTCCAAAAGGTACTTTCTATTTTTGCCAATTGCATTTATAGTTTTATCAAAGTCTTTTGAACTCTCCCAGATACCATTTTCTACATTGTTAAGATACAAAACGTTACCAACATATTAAAGAGCACTTTATTTAGCAGGAGGCTTTCTGAGAAATGTTTTGAATTTATTGGCAGCATTAATCAATCCATCATCCGTCAACCCTTCAAATTATTATTGAGAAGGTGATCTTTATTTGTTTAACCAATTCTTATCAGTTTAGGCCATTAATGACTTCTAAGAGTTTTTCTTAACTCTTATATTAGCACTCAGGGGTCTAAAAATAAGATAAAATTCTAACCTTTTCTTTTCGTTAGGATTGGAGAACTTTGAAAAAGCATCCATCCATTCAGTCAAATCAAGATGTCCATCCCTTCTCTTATCTATAAATTCAAATAGGTCTTTGATTATTGCAAAAGGTGGAATGTCTTCGGTAGCTAATCTATATAACATTTCAATCATGTCCTTAAATTTATCAAAGGTAAGAAACCCTGTGTGTTGAGCATCTATTTATCTGAATGCATCCTTAGGGGACAATAAATAATGATAAATGTGATCGTTGACTTTTTGTAAATGAATACCAGCTCTCTCAAGAATCTTATTATCAGCTTATCTAAAATCTAATTTCTTAGAAAACTCCTTCCAGTTGACCATGCTATTTCTATCAGTATCAAGCATAGCAGATAATATATCGACATCCTAAAAGGTCAACCCCATATTCAAACTTCGAATGACTTATCTGAATTCCAAATTAGTGATGAATCCAGTGTTATCTGAATCGTACTATTTGAATAATTCATTAATGTTTTTATTTGAATTTCTCAAGAATCTTCGAATTTTATCTAGTAAGCTGATATTAACTTAATTTCTTTCATCCAAAGGTAATTCAGATAGTCCACTAACATAATACACAATAATACCCTTATGTTGCTGGACGAATGGCCAATTGTTGTGATTGTCCTTCAGGTTGCTCATAGATTTTACCACCTTTCCCGAATATAAGTGCAAATGCTTGATTACTTAATGAACCATTCTTTTAGATTCTATTCCATAGAATTTCGATATCTCCATCTACAAATCTCTTTGGGAATAATGCTTACAAGGCCTTATAAAAGCTCTCTTTAGTAATGATGTGGCTGTGTTCCATTTAAAAATAGTGGATTGCATTTTAAATGCTAGAGAAGTAAGTTGATAGTGCATCTTGGATCTCCTTAATCATCTAGTCTTACCAATTGTATTGAGCAAATGCATTCAACCAATCTGATTCTACCAAGTATCCTTTTTTATGAGAATCAAGATCTGAAAAAATCTCATAAACTAACTTTTCTGTCAAATCAAATCCTGCCAATACATTTTTTTCATCTAGCCACTTTTTAAATTTCTAGAATACCAATTTCTTACGATATCCTGATACAATATCAAAGGATTCCTTCACGTTTGGATAATGTCTGCTAATTATTAAGCCTATCTGTTATCTTGCATTCATCTTCCAATCAAAAGATGATCTAGATTCTTGTTATTATTTTGCAGCTAAAGTAGCATTTTATCCAAAGATTTATTTGTTTTTCCCATAAAAGAATCCTTCCTCTACAAATCTTCTAAAATCCATCAATGTTATTTTCCCTCTCTTATATTAATCCATTAATTTGAACAATCTATTAATTTTGGCTTCAGTAATCTCTTTCTCTTCTATTTTCAATATGTCTTTCAAGAATGTCCTTAAATCGGTTTTGTTAATCTAACCATCAAAATCTTTATCAAAAGTTCTGAATGCATCCTCTATAGTAATATTCTCTCTTTGACACCAATTTCTGATCTTAAATAGGATTTCCAACTCCCAATCCCAATCATCTTCTGATAATTAGGGCATCTGCTATATTATTGATTTGCCCATAAACTTTGCAAAGGTATTTAAATCAATCAAACCGATTCTCTACTTATCCATAAAGGCAAAGAATCCATCCTTAGCAGGTTGACTCAAAGTGGTTATTTTGTCAATATTATAAAATTCACTTATTGATAGGAATCCATTATGATCAGTGTCTAGAAATGTGAATAGTTCTTCATAAGACATTCCCTTCCTAGCTAATTTTATTCGTAAGTCCTTTAGAATTTGATCAAATTTGGCTTCTGGCAATTCTTCAATGGGGAAAAGACTTTTTTATTAATTCATTCCATCTACTAAAGACTAAAACATTTTCTTTTGCCCCATGGTAACCAAGTCAATAGATTTGGATTAAACACAAGTTTTCTCAATGGCCGATAGGGTATCACCAAATTAAGGTTTGATTTTCATACTTTCAGCAATTTAATCGATTTGAGATAGATCTTTTCTAATGTTGAAATACGAATATCGTTTAATGAAAATATTCATATCTTCATCACTTACAACTCCATTTGCATCAACATCCATTTCTCTACAATATTCTAAGCATTCCTCATGTGGCAATTGTGTGAAGATATTTTTTTCAAGATATTAAGCAGTAGATTCAACATTACATGACCCATATCCTGACTTCACTTATTATAAAAATTGTATGACACTAAACTTTTTTTGAGCCAGATACTTGCTTATTTTCTAAGCAAAATCAATGAGGTCTTTGGCAGTATCTTTTTAATCCATTTGTTTATTGACATCCATTATCATCTAAATGAAATCATAGTAATTTATCAGAGACTCTCTATTCTTTGGAAGGTATCGAACTAATCTATTGATGTCCTGCACATTCAAACCCAGCTAACTCTCCATCAATACAGTTTTAAAGTTGGCTGTATCAAGATTACCTTCTTGATGCTCATCAAAATATTCAAACGATTATCTGAATACTTTCAACTTCTAAGGATTAATTAAATGATCTCTCATCTTATGAAGTGTATCTTTGAACCACGAAAGATCATATAACTTATCCTCTTCCTCTACAGTGTTAAATAGTATTAATATGTCATTCATACTGATGGTTTCTCTTCCATCCAAAATTTCCTTGGCCACTTTTAGAGCTTTATGTTAATTTAATGATTCATCTAAATGCATTAATGCTAGTTTCAACTACTGAAGGTTAATTGGTGGATGATCTCTATTTAAATTCATTCTTTGCAATAAATCATCAGTGTGAATTTAGAATTTAAAGACTACATCCTTGATATAATTCACATGAGATTCTATTCAATTAAATAAGCATTGTTACATACTTTTATCTACTACTGCTTTGAGCCAATCAAATTTATCAATAAATCCATCATTATTTACATCGAGTGTCTAAAATAATGTAATAATTTGAATTTCATTGAGAGGCAACTAAATCTATTGGACAGCTCTTTTGAAGTCATCAAAATTCATGCGAACCTTCCTTTCACTAGTTTTCCCAAAGGCTTATTGACAGAGATCTAAAAATGACTTAGAATAAACAATTGATGTTTACATCTTCTATATTTAAAGCATGATCTCGAATGTAGTATTTCAATCTTTCAAGAGCATATACTTTATCATTTACAGATCTGGAAAATCCTACTCTTGAGTTTTGCTGTGTAGATGGTCTAACATCAATCTAATGAACAATAAGGCTAAAATTTACAGTTTTACTCATTAAAGGTCCTTTTTTGGATGAATATTAGGAGTGCTTGGCTGTTTTAGGTCTAGTTTCTGGCAATTCAATTCCTAATGAATTAGTGAGATAATTTTTTGCATTGTCATCAATTATAAAATTATTTTCCTCTGGATGGGAACTTTTGCTTAATTATTGCAAGTATTATTGAGTAAGTCTCATGTCTCCCTTTGATTTTCTTTCTGACAAGGGTCGTTTGGTTATTTCCTTTGTTTAAGTGAAATTGGGTTACTTTGCAGCCATCCATCAAAGATTCAAGGAACTGTACAGCTGCAGAATGAGCTTTGACAAAGAAGGTTCCAACACATGGAATCTCTACTTCAACTACATCTCTCTATATTTAATTGATCGCCAAAATACGTTGCGCACAATATCAGATAATGATTTTAACACTCTTTCAACAGCCATCTTAGCAGAGTCCTTATTCTATGAGGCATAGAGTGCAATCTCAGCCCAATTGACAATTGCATGTTAAATTTTTCCAGATGTTTAAACTTTGTAAGGCCTCAATTATCGACCAATGGCTATGCCAGTTTTGAGATTAAAACCATTAACGAATTCCTTGGATTGTAAGTAAGTTTAATTACTTTAGCAACAAGGAATACTGGTTAACGAGGCTACTTATCTCGATCTACTGGATTTGTTACTCCATCCAAAACTACATCTGGAGCACTAAATGAAAAAGTTCCAAATTTATTGACTGCCACTCCTCTGCCCATACGTAATTATCTTGAAATATGAAGACCTTTATAATAATGGGTGAGCAAATACCAAATGCATTCCAAGCAGCCGAAACAGTTTCTTCATCCAAGGCTGCAATCAAGGAGGAATTGCTAATATTCAATTTGAACTACTTACTCAGCTTATCCATTCCGAGTGGCTATCTTGGAAATAATTGATTGTGCATTAATTGTAGCTTTACTCTAATAACTATCAATGCTATTCATTAAATTAATATATTTATTATGAAGGCTTATTTGAGATATGAAGGCATATCAAAGTAATAGTATCCTCAGTCACCTCTCCAAGTGGAACCAAAGCCCTTATTCACCATGATGCCACGTCGTAAAACTGCACAAGTGCCCTTTCGTAGAAGTTTGCATCAAAACAAATCCCCCACGAATTTCGACCGATAATTCGTAGTTGAGGAATTGAAACTCGCCAATGCATCTCTTCAAGAGGTGAACAAGGAATTACAACAATTGAATGAATCTTTACAGGAGTAGGTTCAAAAATTGTAAGAAACTAACAAGGTCTTGCAATTGCAGATCAATTAAATGACCATTCAAATTGATGACTTGAAAATAAACAACCGACACTTGAGATCACAAGATAGCAGTGTGCATTTTCAAACCAAAACATTTGATTAGAGGTTCAAAGTAATTGAGATTTAAGATTACAAGATCAAAATAGCCATATCGGGTATCTGTATCTGCAGTTGCAATTAAAGAAGCTAAATGATTAATTGGAGCAAAAGAGAGTACTAGAAAGCAAACCCATGAAGTTGCAATAGCAAGCCCTCAGGGAATTAGATAGCATTTGCGTAATTTGATCATTATAAAGGATTAGTTGGACATCAAGAGTTTTATCATTTGTAAGTTGTGTCATTAGGAACTCAAGGATCCAGTAACTGTGATTCCTTGTGCTCATTCGTACTGTCGATCATGCAAGAAGGGTTACATGGGAAAATGCTTCATTTGTGGACCTGAAGAACAAATTGAAGCCACCTATGCCAACATGCTGTTGATTCCCATGATAGAGCTATTCAAGAAGAATTGTGAAATAAGGGAATTATTTAAATGATTTTGATATACTTTATATTTAGATATCAATATCTGAGGGCAAGGAAAGCTGCCACTCCTGCCTTAATCCAAATGTCTTCTTCTTGATCTGAAGCAAATTCTAACCACATCACAAAGTTTGTTGAATGTCCTGTAGTCGAGAGGGTACCTGCTCTTGATACTACTTTGTACCTAAAAATGAATAAGAATTAAATATTACAAGGGACAATTATAGATTCCAGTTTTGGGAATGACTCTATTCTTCTTGGGTATCAACTAGACAGCTGGTAAATCACTAAACAATTCTTTGGGAGTAGATTCAGATAGCACATGCTTTATTGAGTCCCATTTACATCCTTCTAAATAGCAACCATAGACATAACATCCATCACTGGGTTTGTCTACTATTTTAGAGATTTCTAAATCGTCTCTGACTTAATATTCAAATGAAACAAGATCAACTGCGATGACATGTTTACGAGCATAATTCTAAGTGATACCTGCTATGAATGCTTGTGGGAAGAAGAATCCTGAGAACCAGAATGTTGCTGGTGTTCCTCCGTCGACCCATTTTTATAGGAAGGCTACTCTGTCATTCAAGTCTTAAGTCCATGAAGCCAATGGTTTCAATGACAGGAATCCCTTTTCTGCCCACATCTTAGGTACTTGGTTATCATAAAGAGAATTAGATAGTTTCTCCAAGTCTTCAGACATCACAACCAATCCCTTCAATGCCTTTTTCACATTAACCAAGGACTCAATCATTACCTCTAATAGCCTGTTGTATCTCAAGACTTCTTAAACCAACACAGTATTCATACTCTCCTGATAATCAGTTGGATATTTGATGAAAATGCCATCATAATCGAAAACTGGAGGTGTCTTTCCTTAGACAAAATTAGCCAGATCCTCAATCTATTCTTCTCTGGTCTTTCCTGCAGATGAACTCGTTCTTGGTTGAACTGAGAGAATGGTTTCAAGAAGCATGATGGTTTGATTTTGGGCATTGGTGATGTCTGCATTCTCATGCAATCCGAAGACTTCTGGAGCAGGATTCAGAGGAAGACTCTCAATATAGTTCATGTAATCAGCCTACAACCCAGAAGGAGGTGAAAAGTAAGTGCCACTTTTGGAGAAGGAGAAGTTATCAAGTAATGCCTCTTTCTTAATGTAGGTTCTCAAAATAGTCTTGATCAATCTAACATCTTTATCATCTGTCACTCTGCCACCATAATTGATTTCACTACCCAAATAGTTTAACACTTTGTAGGGGACTTCTTCGTATTCATCCAATAACATAACCAATTATCTCTTGCACACATTCAAGTCTTCATTAGTAAATTCGTAGGCAATATTCCAACCGATGGGACCAAATTTACGTCTATCCTGAATGATAGCATGGAAGAAGCAGAACCCGAATATCAATTTCTTGAATATTTCAGGTTTCTTGCATCCACTTTACAATTCATTGTCATCTAATCTAGCATAAGATCTCAACAAATTAGATCTCAATCCTGAGGGTGGTTCTAAAGTCATCTTTACACCATTCTATAAAACTGAGATTGGGAAGGAATTAGTTGGCATACTGGTTAACCATAATCTGTAATCCTTGCTTGCACTCTCATCGATATCTTCACAGATACGTTCCAATTCACTCATCCAAGATGCTGCCAAGTGACAATTCTATAATAAAACCCATCCTCCTTTTTGTCTGGCTGCTCTGATCATCTTTTCAGCTTTGGGACCTTAACCTTATCCCAATGAAATCTATTCGTATCTTTTAAGCATCTCCTTCTCTTCTGCAAACTTCAAGAAATCTGCCACAGGATCTGATCCAGCAGACAATACAAAGATCAATGGAGTCTACATTGTGGAATCCTTATAGCATTTGGCTAAATCGAATAGAGGTGGGACAATGAATTGCTTACCAATTTTGTGGGATATGAAATTCTACACACATGGAATTACCTTATCTGGACGGAATGACTTAATGAAGATCAGTTTTTAGAACTCATCCAATTTAGAATTCCACTCTCCTGGTAGATCCATAACATGGGGTTCAGTCGAATCATAATGTGGTTTAAACAATTCAGTGTTGGTTATCCAAAACTCTTCAAATCCCTTAAAGGCTGGCAATTAGGACATTCCATAAACCTGTCTGTACATGTCTGGCCAAGTGTTTTCAGCTATCCATTTAGTTGGATTCTACTTTATTTTGATATCACCCATCGGTCCTGTCAATAGGTATCTCCACTCCTCTTCATTCAGTTACTTATATCCTTAGAGAATCTTTATGGTTAACATCAAAGAGAAGAGTAACTTGTGTTTCTCAAAGAGTGATCTACACACATTCTCATACAAACTGAAAGTGAAATAATCATTCAGATTTGTCAATCTAACTTCGTGTTCTTTGGCTGCTGGAGCATTCTCAACTCCCATTGAGAATAAATTCATAAACCATTGTAATGAGTATTGATACATTGGGTCGATTCCTGACAAATCCACAATGCAAAAGAACAATTATGATGCTCTAAAGGCAACTGGTCTGTAACCCTCTCTTGCTTGATCGATTTACTCCTCAGTAATCTTAGAATCAGCCACTCTCTAATTGATTTCTGCTGCGAATTTCTTACTGTTTTACAATTTATTAATTAGAGTCTCATCCATTAATACTTCATTGATATCGTTGGCACCTTCTGAAAGTGATTTGAGAATGTCATCTTCGATTAATAATAATTGTTTCTTATCCTCAGCATTCTTTCTCACAATTTACACTTTATTAGCTTCCAATTAAGGGTTTTCAAGAGCCACGATCAATGCTAACATCTGATCTTCCAATCCACTTGGAGTAATAGCGAAATTGATAATAGTAACCTTGACAAAGGTCTCAGGAGGATAATGAGGATTCGGTATGGTAGTGGTGAGGAAGAATTTAAATTTGTCATTAAATGATAATGTCTTTTCGCCCAAAGTAATAGTGAGAGATGATCCACTTTTAACAATTTGTTATAAGAGAATGGGATCGAAAGAAGGATCCAAGTCCTTTCCCACATTTTCAATCAACACCTATTTACCAAATTAGACAGCCAATTCAAGAGTTCTCATAAGATTGGGGTCGTTCACCTTCAACACTTCAATACCCTCAGCATGTTCCTTACCCATATTCTTAATGAACTTATTGGCCTAATTTTAAGGATCAATCATCAGAGGATATCTTCTGCTCTTATCAATAATGATACCATTTTCAATGGATGTATCATCCTTAGGTAATCCTGCAATATTCCAAGATTATATTTTAACAGGTACTCCCAAAAATTGAACCATGGAGATATGTTCAGTATGTTTGATGGCCAATTCGATTAGGTTCTTTCTCCACTTATTCTCTAACCCTTGTCTATAACTAGAGACAAATGGTCCTGCATAAGCAAGCATAGCAGCAGACAACAAGGAATTACCAGGAATCAGAGGTT
Organism: Paramecium tetraurelia; assembly: GCF_000165425.1. Taxonomy (NCBI): domain Eukaryota; phylum Ciliophora; class Oligohymenophorea; order Peniculida; family Parameciidae; genus Paramecium; species Paramecium tetraurelia. The sequence continues at coordinate 531,017 of NW_001799067.1, forward strand.
CCTATAATTAGAGTTTATCAACATCGGCTGTCCATCTAGTTTTTTCATCTGATAATCCACTAGTCAATTTTTAGGCTCTGACTAATTTAATTTCACATTCTTAGATCTTTTTTGATAGATCTTCCTTAAGTTTGACTTTTTCATCGAATTCCTCCTACAACCTCTTGATTTTCGCATTGACTGCATCTAATTGCTCCTTTTTCACTCTAAGTAAGGCTTGTTTCTAATCCACAATCTTCTGAGCTTCTGCTAATTTATCTCTCAATGGTTGAGTTTACAAGAAGATCTTATTGTAATCATACATGGCTTGGCACCAACTGTACATATATTTGATGGCTAAACTGCAAATATTAGCTCTTTCTAGTTTGAAATCTGGATCACCAATAATCTTCTGTTCCAGTTTTCTGATGTAGGCTTGATTAATATTGTCTCTCTTGTAATCCAATAATTAATCTAAGAGTTATTTTGTATCATTAAGTAAGTACTTCTTGGCTGTGCTGAAATAATCTTCGACTTTCTTCATACCTGTTTCATCTTTCATCATTTGTATTTCACCACCTTATTCTTTGATGAAATCCTATAACAAAATGACACAACCTCCGAGAGTGATGATAGCAGCTCTGGGAGGATTTGGTAATGACTTGACTTCTACTAAATGTTCTTTTTTCAATTTCTACACTTCAATCAAAGTAGTTTCTAAGATTCTATTGGCCTCAGCCACTGATTCTTCTGCTTCTCTCTTAATTTCATTAGCCTTCTTGGTTTCTATTTGAGCCTCTGCCTCTTCGACTGACACAATCTTTTGAGTTTCATCAGCCTCCTTTTTGTCCACTTCCAATCTGGCCATGACCTTTTCTGTTTCAATAGCAGCTTCTTCCAATTTCGGTTGCATATCCTTAAGTTGAATCTGCATTTCTGAGACTGCCTCATTTGCAGCAATTAGTTTATCCAGACCACTCTTGAGACGGTTGATTTAAAATTTAAGTTCATTCTTCTTCTCATTATTGACTGACTTGAACATTGTGATTAATTCTAAGAAACTTGTTGGAGTGACATAATTATAACGACGCAATTACTATTGATATTGGACTGAAACTTGTTCGACTGACTTATGCATTATCTTACACATTTCAACGATCTTCTCTAACTATTCACTAAAGCCAAACTCAGTTGCATATTCAGTCAGCTATCCTCTTCCTACACCTACCAAGGCTTCTTCAGGCCATTCTGTGAACCAATCTATGGTACAGCAATTGACAAGTGAAGGGAACATACGCAGACGAGTTTGGAATTTATCACTCAATGGAGACATCGCTAATATTAAATGGATGTTGTTCTTCACTCTTGCTAAATATTAAGCAAAAATATTATTGGGAGTTGGCTACAAGTTTCTCTTCAGACACTCTCCTTTACATGATGTAATAATTTCATCCATGTCCTTATCTTAATAGAGATTTGTGACATCTCCTGAATTCAATATGGAATTCATATCCTCTAACATCTATTCATTGATGATTTAAGTATCCACAAAAATAAATGACACTCCTTTGTTCTCAACTCCTGCCATCATCAGTACTTTCTTAACATCTTCTCTCCATGATCTCATGTTGTATGTCTTAATCACCTCAATCTAAAACAGTCTATAATATGAGATGAATGTGGCCATCTTTGCTAGAGATTATCTACCACTACCTCCTACTCCCAATAGCAGTGCGTTTCCTTATGGTTGTCTGAGTACTCTACTTATACGGCATATGTGTTCGCATGCATCCAAGAATAACACCAACTTCATTGACTTTTTACCACCCAATCCTGCAAATGAAGGATCTGCATTGTACTCCTACTAGAACTCATACATCTAATTTGATAGCTTCTTTAAATCATTAACCAAAAAGTAATGTCTGGGTTCCACATCTCTACCTTATTAGAAATCTGCAAAGATTATACGATCCAAACTGAGGATATTCGATTTCTCTTAACCAAAACGAGAAAATAATTCTTCTAAAATCGATATCAAATATTCTCTATCTTCTGTATTGATCAATCTGTCATGGAAAACTCTCATGTTCTCATGGAACCACAATTAGATAATAGATTTTGCATCTGTGCAATATTTCTATGAAGCTGAACAAATTCCTTAAAATACTTTATTAATATCTCTTAAGTTAAAAGTATAATGAGACTTCTTAGGAGTTGGTAAGAGTTCTCTCTTGACTCTTTCATACACTTATAGTACTGTGTCTACCAAATTACCAATTTAATTTCTTATGTCTTCACTGAATCTTCTCAAAAATGAACTCACAAGGGTTCCAAATATCTATTTGATTGTTAATTAACCCAATTCTGTGTATGCAATGATGTTGTAATGTCTCATCAATCTATTTGTAATAGCACTTCTACCACCTCCAGGAGGTCCCATTGCTGACAATAAAATTATGTCTTACAAATTCATAAAGAATAATTCCTTTCTATTATACCAACCTTTGTGATCCATGTATTATCTCAATAGTTCAATTGGGGGTTATGCTCCATATTCCTCTTTCTTAGGCATATTCAGATCATCCACAAAAATAATGCATTTCTTAGGAGGAGGAGGACCATAATACCCTTTTCTTCTCTTTGTCAACTTTGAATCAATTGTGTCTTAAGTCTAATTGGCACTGGTCTATGCTGAGAATGACAAAGACATATATTGATAGTCTTCACCCATCCTTTAGATCAACAAATTCATAGCATTAACGGTTTTTCCAGTTCCTGTGGGACCTGGGAATAGACAGTGATACATGTTGGATAAGAGAGTTTTCATTAGATGCATGTTTCTAGTTGAGTCAGTGGTGGGAATCAGAATTTCAGAGTAAGATAATTTAGGATCAACTTCATAGGATTTGAATTGGTCATCCCAATGTGTCCATTGTTTGGTACGCTCATTGAAGAGATAATCAAAAATAGATCCTTCTTATGGGAAAGTAGCCTTTGATTTACTAAACTACTCTTTAATATAATTGTTGATCTTCTCTCTGCCATCTTAATCTACAGTGCAACACAAACTCCAAGTCAAACAAAAAGCAAATATAGGTTCAATTTGTTATTCTAAATTGTCGATATCTTCTTTAGGTACCTTTTTAATTTCTGTATCCTTATATTGATGTAAATAACAATTAAGTAATCTACATAGTGATTAAGTGAGATTATTATTAAAAGTACCAACTACTTCTTTAAGATTTCTCCTCATATATTCTAAAGTGGGTTCTAAATATTGCTCAAACAACATGCTTAATTGTGTTACTATTTTAGGTCTATCTCTGCAATGTGGGGGTAAGGTATTTAACCAAGATTTAATTAATGGCTGTAAACCCAAAGAGACAGGCTCCATGTAAACCATACCACATCTACTAACAGTGGCAGGGGATGCAACAGCCAAATCCTCAACCTCAAACATCATAGTCATGTAAGGAGTCAAGGTCAAGATCTATCCTGAATTCAAGCATAATTTCTTATTGTCATCCAAGACTGTATTCATAGATTCGATCCAAATAGCATCAACAGGGCCATCGAACATAATCCAGTGTCTTTCAGATGTTTGATCTCTACAAACTTCTCTTACTGTATAGGCTAATATACCATCATTCCATTCTCTTGTTTATTCATTGAATTGACCATACAACTGTCCCATGGTAATGGACTTGGGATTCAAGATGTGAGTGTGCACCTTATAATACAAGGTGGTTTAGAGTGCTGAGAGGGCACGAGCCAATACATTGTAATTACTGGTTTTGCCTCCCCCTGTTGGTCCCACCAACATTAATCCATGTCTAACTTGGATTGTATCGTACAATTAATTGATTTTAACCAAGAAGGATTCTGTACACTGCAAATTCATTGATTTGCAAGCTTCCTATATCTGCACCAACAATTCTCCAATGTCAACTTCTGGTTTTTCAATGCCTGGAAATAGATCTTTAATAATGTTGCTAAAGAGTGGCAGATCATCCTTCAAGAACTTAGGCACATTGACATCCATCAAGGCTCTCAACAATAATCGATCTTCGTCTTAATCGGGGTCAGCTGCCTTCAATAGACCTGCAGCATTAATAACAGATCGCACTGCTCTCATACCATAATCGTAATGATCTTAGGAACTCAACTATTCTGAACTCAATTTAAATGTGTAAACCATCTTCTTAGCCAATTCTCTACCTTTCTTAAATCCGAAAGAATAAAGCATAATTTCTCCAATCAAAGCGTAATCTGGAACCATCATAGCCACTGGTCTGAACAAGGCTTTAAGATTGTCAGGCAATTCAGTTCTACCTGCATAACCAGGATTCATGGTAATAAACACAGAGAAGGTTGGATCTAAACGAATAGAACTGCCTTCAAAGTCTGCAGATGCAGCACCTTCAGCCTTCTTACCAAAGAGAATTAACAATTACTGTGCAATAACTGATAGCACTTCAATGTTGATACGATTGAACTCATCAAAGCAAGCCCATGCTCCTGCACTTGCCAATCCTTTAAAGAACTTTCCTACCATTATGTAATCCATCTAATCTGAACAATTAAACACCACACATTGTTTTGCCAAAGCCTTAGCTAAATCCTTAGTAGATTCAGTTTTACCAGTACCTGCTGGACCAGCTGGTGCACCACCTAAATTCAATTTCAATGCTCCCATCAATGTCATATAACATTTATCTGTCAATGGAGTAATGACCAATCTCAAAGTGTTTCCTAAATACTCATAACCATAAGGGAAGTTAGTTTAAATACATTTCACAAAACAATTATCCTATTCCCAATAATATCTCAATTATGATATCCATTCGAATGCTGAGACATCTTCAACGTTTTCTTTTTGCAACAACTCCACAACATCCTTAGCATGCACATCAATAACAATCAATGCATTTATAGTAACCATTTGCATCTTGGTTAATTTAGTTCTCACCAAATCGACTAAGTTATTCAATTACCCTTATAATAATTCCAAATAAGTCTTAACATTCTAACCCTTGATGGCAGTTTCAACTTCCTTTGTCCAATGAACCTAGGATCCATTCAATACACATTGTCCTGGATGCATAGTGACCCATTTGATTCTTGGAACTTCCACATACTAATGGACAGAATTAAGTAAAGCAGCCCTAACACTCTATTTCATCTAGTCTTCAACATCATTCATCCAGTCTTCTACATTCTTATGATTTGGATCAATGACTTTAACAAAATTGATCTTTTCTCCTTCTGCTGAGAACATCGCATGAATCTTCTTGCTGCCATCGAATTCAATTTGATTAACATTCTCAAACACCTTTCTTAAATGTGGTTGCACTGCAGTTGGTTCTTTGGTCTATGACAATATTTCCAACAAGTCATCATTGGATAAGAAATAAAACCTAGCGAATCTTTCTCTTTTTCTCTCCAAATAATTGTTCAATTCCTTTTGAATTTATTCCAAACTATTATACCCCTCTGTCAACTTCTCTAACAATCCTTCAGCAGAACAAACCTTCAAGACATTCAAAGTATTCTTTGAATTAATCATAATCAACTTCCAATTTTGATCAACAGCCTTGAATCTCTTTGATTCCAAGGGCAATTACTTTATGATGTCTTGACTGTCAAAAATGGGTTGCAAATACATCCAATTCACCTACACCTTAGCCCAAACTTCAAGAATATCACTGACCTTCTTCAAAGTGCTGTTCCAATCATTCAGAAGTCCTTCAAAAGGCTTTTTAAAAGGCGAGAAAAGCATAGCCTAAGTATTGACAATATGTTCATCCAGGGTATTGCCTATATCATCGAATCCTCTAATGATAAAGGAGATGTTCTTATATCCGACTACATCGAAATTGATCTATTCCCATTAAGCCATCATAGAGTTGAGCATTGTTTCAATCTAGAATTCCTTATAAGCTCTTTCTCCTATCTCCATACAATCCTCAACTATCTTCATCAAACCCATGTCGATGGCCTTAGTGAATGTAAATCCAGGAGCAGGCTTGACTTCCTACCCCAACTTCTAGGATACCTACTCCCAATGTCTTTCCTTCATCCCCTGCTTCCTCAAAGCAACCATCAATGGAACCTTTGGTCTAAACTCCTCCAAGTAAGATCGGATGTTCTAACCAATTTTCAAAACTGGCTGAATATCCTTATCATTAAAATGCTTATTCACTAATGCAGTCGTCTTGTAGGCTTCCTCCATGAATTTTTCACAGTAATCTGCATCCAACTTTTCAAAATCGTCATTCCTCCAATGCTCAATATTCTTAAACCATTGATTGGTAGTCAACCACAAATCTGAATATGGTCTGAACTCCTTAACCATTTGCTATATTACACTGTAATCAGTTTATTCCATTTCAAACAACAGTTCTCTTGAATTGAATTGCCTTGCATTCTCTTAAAACTTTTGTAACTAATCATTGATTCCTCTAACTCTCTAAGCAACACTCTCGTGATCATCCATATTTTAATATGAATAGAATGTTGAGATGGTTATCTACAATGATTTCACTTATTCTAAAAAGAAATCCTACTCCTATTTCATTTTGTCTTAGAATATGCTCTTCTCCTTTTCTAATGCCTACGATCTCACATCCACTAATTCCAGGATTTCTTTAGGCCCACCATAGACCTACCATCTTCTTTGAATGTCCTCAGGCTAGAATCTCACTTTGAATGGCTCTAACAAATCATATAATTCACAAGACTTATCAATATCTTCCTTCATCTTTTCCAATTCTTGAGGCAGATTAGCCATATATTGTTTTATTTCTGTGAGCTTTTCAATGTCAACTGGAGGTTCATTCAATCGCAATTTCACCTTCTAAACTTCATCATACAAAGCCAATGTTGATTATTTCGCTCTTTTCACTATCACTTCTATAAGCAATTTGTACAACTATTAATATTTTCCTGTCAATAATTAACTGATCTCTTTGCAATTCACCTTGAAACAGCCAACTTAAATAGAGTCAGGTATTTGTAATTTCAACTTCTCTTCCTTCTTTTACAATTCCAATACTTCATCTCTGATCAACTCTGTCTCCTTTGGTTTTTCCTCATTATCAACTGTCTTAATGTATTCTTCTGGTCTTATCATTAGGATCTCTTTGTAAACTTAGAAGCACTTCAAATACTCATCCAATGCCACAAAGGATTTATCCAAGTGTTCACTGAGTGCATCAAACAATTTATTCACCCAAATGTTTTCATCGAAGAAATAGGGATCTTAATTACCAAATGGATCATTTGTGATCTGAGACTTCTGAGGAACCTTATAATACATTTCTGATCTTGTTCCTTTGAATATCTCCTTCATTAATTTGGGCTCTAAATCAGGAATCTTGGCTAAATCCTCCAAAGCCTTATTAAAGATAATCAAAATTGTAGTTGCATAATTTCTGATCATTGTAGAGTAACAGAAGTTATCCTCATTGATTGCCTTGAGCAATTCAATTGTAAATAAGGGTTTCACAGCTCTTGGATCATAGAAGCTGTCTGGATTTTTCTGACTTAAAACCAACCCATCTGCAAACTCATTTATTACATCATCAGGTCCATTGATAATAACATTATTAGGTATGTAACTTCTAATATACTTGTCATAATTGTTGAATGACTTTTGTGATAAATTTAAGATAGCATCTTGAATCATCAATCTAACACAAGCAAAAAATTTCTTGAGTCTTCCTTTCTCATAATTATTTCTATCTGTTTCTTTTAAATTGAACCATTTATATTGGGTGTACCAAGATTTGTATTTATCTTTCTCAACCTCTTTCTCTTTTTCCTTGTCCTTGGGTTTTTCTTTGTCTTCCTTTTCTTTATTATCTTTTTCTTTTTCTTTCTCCTTTTCCTTCTCTTTCTCCTTTTCTTTCTCTTTCTCCTTTTCTTTCTCCTTATCCTTATCTTTCTCTTTATCTTTTTCTTTCTGTTGTTATTCCTTGTCTCCAAATTACTTAATGATGATCTTCTCAACATCTTCCATAAAATCCTTCCTCAATTTGCTCATAGATGTAACCAATTATGAATCATTATTTTATTTGAATTCCTCCAACTTATAAGGAGATTGACTTTATCCATTGATGTAAAAGAACTCCAATTCCTGTAATTGATTGCACTTTTCAGTGATCAATTGTAAACATTTCACTGATTCAGGACTAGCCATGATACTGTTCAACAAGAACTCTTTGAATATCTCTGTGAAGCTCTTAGGCTCATTAAAGAACACTTCATGAGGTGTCCACATGTAAATTTCCTTCGCCCCTTTTTTTGCTTCCAATGCTAACATTCCATAGTAATTTGGGTCCTTTTTGGGGGGAACTTCAGGGAGCACCAATCCATGAGGCACAAGATCTGTTGGATTGGCTGTCAAATGATAATCGAACAGAATTCTATTCATTAACAGTTAATAATCAATGGCAGCATCCATCATTAAGGCACTTATTTCACTGAACTCAAGTTTCTTGTTCTTCCTTATTAAGTCTTCGATTTTCTTTTTCTATTCATTGGGCATATCTGGCAAATGATCTCTGGGCATACATTGGATGAAGGCACTCTTCTTGAGAAGGGAATGAGCAACTATTCTGTGGTACCAGGCGTAGGCAAATCGATCAGCCCACTTGTTATGATTCTCGTGATCGAAACACAAATAGACTCTTGGTATCAGGCGTTTCCCCAAAGAGGGCATTACACATTTGAATTTCCTCTTTGCTTCATCGTATCCAATCACCTACCCTCTTTCAAATGTCACATCGTTTCCATTACAAATGACAATTTTAGCTGTTACTTCGTAAGGCTACTCATCAAATAAAACATTCTCAAACTCTATTCGGTCATCCACAAACACCTGCTCCAATCCGACATCATCATGTATTTGTAACGGAAGCTATCTTAAGTGTTAAGTCGGGTCATTAAAATCAACTCCCTAATCTAATTTTGTATACTTACTTTGCTTAATAGCAGTTGCTGCAAATCAATTGAGTTATTCTCATCTCTTTTCTGAATGAAATATTCTTCCTTACTCAGAGCCACTTTTTGATTAGCATTTGGATCATAATCTTCCTCTATCGGCATCTCTTGTTTATAGAGGCTTCTATATTGGAATCGCTCCTTGCTAAATTTAAATTAAGCCTTCTTTGAAGGAGAGGCTATTAGATTTGACATATTAAATAATAAATTAATAAATAATCATTTCCCTATTGTCTTTATTCGCTTATTAATTGTCTTCTCACACATTTTATGAGATTTTGAAGATCTTAAAATCTCTAATAACTCTAAAAGTTCCCATTAGAGGCTGATTTAACCTTCATTTTTAAGCTAGTGTAATACCAATTTGAAAATGTTTCGAGAAATTAGTATAAATGTAAATTAATTGTTATTCACAGAATTTATGAAGAAATTTAAATTCTAATTAAGGACTTTGATTAATATGACCTATTAAATTGTTAATGAGAAATATAAATGATCCATAGAATAAAGAACCTCCTCATTATAACTTGTAAATTTAAAAATAAATTAATATTTAATTTAGGGATTCCTCTTCACAATAAGAGAGGAGCTTATCAATTTTGCTTTATTTTCATCCTCCTCTTGATTATATCATTTTTAGTATTTTTTGGGTTAAGAATTCCTTTGGAGAGATATGAGCTGGCATATCAGCGATCATATCCATATAATGTATCATAACAATTTATGTGATTATGACCATCAGAGACTCAGAGAACTTCCCAAAGGCAGATTAAGCGAGAAAGTAAATGGATTTAAGGAAGTTAAAAGCAAATTAGCATTAAGTAATACCATACGCAATAACATAAATGAATAAGATAGCGAAAAGAAGTAAACTTAATCAAGTTAGGATAAATTGAAATAAACTTGAAATATCGTAAAATATATATATAATATTTTTCAATTATTCTTTTTAAATTCAACTTTCATCAATTTTCCCATATCAATTATTTACTCTTAAACAAAAACAATCTATATATATAAAAACAAAATGGTTACTTTCTCTTCTATTTTTTAAATAAGTTCCTTCTCTCGAATTCCTTTATTGCCGTCTAAATCTACCAATTCTCTAGCTTAATTAAATGGAACCCAACAAAGGTCTTCCTCTTTCAATTTCTAATCAACATAACTCTCGATTCCTGAATATTCTGTCTTCTCTTTCCATTTCAAATAAGCGAAGAAGTAAACATAATTCCACATGTAATGATTTATTTTTATGTGTTCTCTAAATCCCCCATTGCTTTTTGATTGTAATCGATCAAAATCAGCTCTAATAATACATACAATATTTATACTTTAGATTTCCACATATGAAGCAATTGTCAACCATATCTTTCAATTTATTCTCTTCCTCCTCTCTCAAACTTCCGAATGTGTCAATAATAATACCAGCCACAATATTAAGCATTATAACACCCAAAGTAATATTGCTAACTTCATCAAAGAAGAATCTGTCAACGCCTAATTCTCTGGCAACATTGTTCTTTCCAAGTTCTTATTAGACATAATCTCCTATTGAACCTCTAAAGGTCCATTCAACGTTCATCATAAAACAGTATAGTAGAGTATCGCAATATCCTGCAAAATCATTTGATAATCTCCAATAAGCAAAAATAGTAAACACATAAACCAACAAAAACAGTAAGAAGAATGTTAAAATTAATTAAGTTCTGGGACGATAAACTGATAAGATGATATTTTTCAGTGTTGGATATCTAAATAGAATTTCAGTTAAATGAAATATGAAAAACAAGGGATGATAAAAAGTTCCTAAAATTGCAAATAAACCGTATGCTATGTAATACATCACCTCTACTTCTTATAAAAAGCTTAAAATGGTTTGAATAAATTTGTAAAACATGTCTATTAAAATAAACAGAGGATTTGGATCTTGATCATCGAATAACCCTTTTTATAACCAAGCTCTCTTCAGAATTAAAGGCGCATTCTTCAGTAAGTAAAATGATACAACAAATAAGGATAAGCAAGTCATAACAATACCAATAATATAAATAATAGTCTTCGTAATCATGGGATTAAAGCTTTCATATTAACTAAAAAAGATGTAATCTTGAACTCTGTCACCTACTGTTCCATCAAAGCTGAAAAGTATAAATAAGTTTAAAAATAAAGTCAGGAAAAATGCCAGTTCTCTCCACAGTTTAACATAATCAGTCAACAAAGCTAAGTATTTTTATCTATCAAATAGTCTCTTCAAATATTCTTCATGTTTGCAAACTTCAATCAAAGTAGGTGCTACGTTCATTAACCCTTAAACCTTTGATTAGGTAGTACTTCTATCCACCTGATCATGAAATAGGATTTTCTATTCTTTAGGTAGATATTTGGTAGATGGTAATTTAATAAAATAAACTACTTCTAGATTCTCATCATGCATAACATCGATATGGGCACTATTCTCTTGATAAAAGTTGATGGCCATTTGCAAATCTTGTCTATATTGCTCTTCTTTGATTCTTTATTTCTCCTCCTCTGACATATCTGGTTAAACTTAATTATTTTTAAATTAATCAGTAGCCAAATTCTTCATTGAATTCAAAGTTCCAAATAAATTGCTGATTAAGGCAATTGTAAATTAAATTAACATATAAATAAACGAATCTTTGAATATTTGCCAAACTTCATTGCTAGTTTATGTCTTTAATATTTTCTTTTTGTACGTCCTTGTAATTTTAATTATTGGACTTACAATGTAGGGATCGCATTCCATATAATAACTCATTAAGAAGAATAGAAGAAATCCATTTTGTAAGATGGTTTCAAAGTAAGGCTACTATTAAGAGATTTGTTTTATTCTATCAAATTTGCTTTCTTTCATTTTCCTAAGTTTATATGGATCAACTGAAAGATGCTCTAGAGATTCGATTTCGTATTTATCTCCGTATATTTTGACATATTTATTATATTCGTTGACACAATGCTTTTCTAATAAATTTATTGGTAGATTTCTCATGATTCTTTTTAAGATAGGATTATTTTGGCTTATTTCGCTTCCTTCCAATAAACTCATGATCAAATTCAAGATTTTGTTCATTAATCTACAAATCTACCATCTTTATAATGGTTAATCCAAAAGAGATTTTCGTTTACCAATTTATTCAATCTCCGCTGGAGGTGATAGTATATACTATTGAGAAAACAAATCAGCAGCTATATCCAAAAATTTCGATTCGGAAATTGCTTTTTAATTGTCTGAACAAGGCCCTTAAACCAGTTCATTTAAAGTATCTAAACATTTCAACATATTGTCATAGTTTTTTTAAATACGACCATCATAATAATAAGTCTTAAATAGATCAGTTATTGCATTAGTTAAATCATAATTATTTTTGGAGTTAGTCTGTTCTCTAAAGTAATTTTATAGTTTTCTATAATGTCCTTCAACAGCATTTTGCAAGAATGTTAAGACTTCCAAAACTAAACTTAAATCTTCTTCAAATTCGTGATAATCTATCTAAAGTAATCCTGCAGATTCATCTTCAGATCCTCCCTTAGATTTAGATAGGATTTCTAAATTTTCAATTTGCTTTCGAATTATAAAATAGATTTTCTAGAAGATATTTTCAGATTGACTGAAATTTATCATAAAGCTGTATATAGTTCCTTAGACTTGATCATTTCCTCCATCTAACAAAGTGTTAATAAATTAAATAAAAGACTAGAGATATGATAAATATTAATACCATCATTAATTTCTTGTCTTGGTTATTTTCACTCAAGACTAGCAACACCATTTATGTTGCTCCTAATTTATCAAATAGATTTTGCATCTCCACTTTTCTTGCTGGATCAGTGTCAATTATTTTTTTTAGAATATGTAATAATGTTTAGATAGACCCCTTGCAATTAGGATCCGAGAAGGCTGATTAAAGATAAGATATAAGTTTCCTAGAAATACTTTTAACATCAGGTTTATTTGTTAAATTCTTGCTAAATTCTGGTTTTAATAAACTAGATATGTTTAAAATGGCATTGGCAATAGTTTCTCTTTCTTTTTCAGCTTCCTTAATAAACTAATCCTTATTTAGTAATTCTTTCAAAAATAACTTCCAAAGCTTCTCAACTTTGATTGATTTAGTTGAATCATACCCTTCTAACAGTTCCTCTCCTTCGTCTTTATCAGAGAATACATGTATTTTCTTTTTATCAGGCAAGTATTTCTTACTTGATTTTTTATCATTCTATTCATCAGGATTACTAAATTATTTTGATGTCAAACTGCTCTTCTTTGAATGGTATCCTCCAATTATTTCAATGGCTGGCTTTGAATTAGGAATATTATTATCCTAATCAAATTAAATTTAATCCTAATCTGTTTCTTAAAGTGAGTCTAATTTAATCTTTACTTAATTCCAAATCGGATCTTCTTTTTAACTCACTGTCTTCTCATAAAACACTTTGCAAAATGTTTATAAACATCTTACTAATATCTTTGCGTCTTCACTTGTAGTAATTATAGGATGAAGTATGTTTGATTCAGAAGTTAAAGTTTTTACTTTTTTTAACCATTCTTATAAGAATTTTTCAATTGCTTATAGATCTTTTCTTAAATCTTATTTCTCTATGGTTTTTAAGAATCTATCATGATATGCCAGAATAAATGGGAAAATCCCTTAAATGTGATAATTTTTTAGATCTTGAGTGAATAATTGCAAGTCAGTTATTTTATCAAGTCTATTGATTTCAAAGGTAATAAAATCAATTATTTATTATCGGCAATGGAACAGTTAAGAATGTTATACCTATCCTCTTTCAGAAGAGATGTGAACCAATCTCAAAAACTCTATTACTTATAATTTTATTAAGGAAACCCCTTTAATTTTGTCATTGCTATCAATATATTGAATTTGAGATTTAGTTGTAATAGGCATCTTAACAAATGCGTCATTGGTACATAGTATTTCAAGGAGATAGGCTGCTGTAAACAATCTTTTTAGCTTACTTACACTGATGTTGAAATTCTTTTTCACATCTTCTTCTTTTGTGTTGGCATTAAATTTTCTCTTTTCTACATTATTCAAAGTTGTCTAAATGAGAATGTCTAATAATTATGCATGATAATAGAAGGGTTCATCTCTAAATGTATCTCTATAGTCTATCTCTCTAAGTTTATCAACAAATTTTAAATCAGGCTCTTAAATTGGATCATCCAAAAATAATTTCAAATCACTATTCCTTGAACCATCACAATACAATATCTTTATATCCTTTTCCCCAAATTCTACTGGCAACAGACTATTTTGTATTAAAATTTAATTGTCAAAAATGTAATTTTATTAATAAATCATTAATGACTCAAATACTTTTAAAAACCTCCTTTGTCTACCCTCTTTTAGAATGAGTTATAAAATCATGTCAATTAATTATTAATCAACTTTTTGAACAAGCAAAGTCTTATTATTTTAAAATATAGATTCAACCAATTCTAGTTAGCCTAGATCATATTACATGTATCGATAAAAGTTTAAATACTCATAGAGTATAATTTAATTTTCATTGTTGTTGAAACAGAAATTTTTGAGAACATCAATAGCCAGTCTAAAAAACTCAATCATATAAATCTTTTTCTCCTCTTCTAAATCTCTATCCATTATATATTCATGAATGTATCTTAATCCATTGGGCAATAAATTAACTACTGCTATATGAGCTCCCAAATTTGCATACAGTTATTGCTTCTTAGGATCAATAACATCTAAACATGATATCAATTCATTCTCTTCTAATTTAATATCACTTTTCAATCCATGATAAAAACTATTTAAATATTTTTATGCCTATTCAAAGTCACTACTGACTCTATCCTCAAAAATATAGTTGGATATCCATGTATCAAGACGCTCATTTAAAGTTTAAAACTTTTCTAAATTTGTTGTAATGTATTTGTGCAGTATAGTCTTTTCAGCATCAAAGATAACCTACATGTTTTACAGATTTCGTTTGAATTCCTCTTTTTAAGTAAATAATCTTAGGAGCAATTAAAGACATCTCTTTTCTAATTCTTTATCCTTCACATGATAGAACGTATGTAAAAATGTTGGCAATAAACTAGCTACAGGCTAATCATTTGCATTGATATCCCCTAAGGCCAAACTCAAATATTGGTCCAGATCTAAGATTTCTGGGATTTGAGGATTGTTGATATAATTGTAAAACCTTGCTTTTGCTTTTTCTTCCTACTGATTCATTTTCATTAAGTTTTTTGTAAAGGAAGTTAAACTATTTTCTTCTTTTAATGGTTCATCTATTTCTTTAATCCCAGTCGAGGCTAAATTAGGCAATAATCCCAATGCATGATGTTTTAACAATCTCTAAATAATCAAGAGGTTCTTTTGTCTTTAATTTAAATCTTCATACTATATTCTATGACTACGAGGTTTCTTTTTATTTTCCTTTTGTAAATATTAACTATAAGCAATAGGATTATTCTCTATGTGATCTCCTTACAATAGATAGGTTTTAAAGAACACTATGCAATTTTACATCATAAAATCTTATCTTAAGTCTAATAAATATTCCATAAAATCACATATTTTGATCTTCAATTAAACTTCATTTTCTACATATTTTGGATCCAAGAAATTGATTGTTTACATGATTGATGATAATTTTAAATACCCTCTCATAACTGGATTTAAGTATATGTTTTAATCATTTGTTGTTTGACTTTCTCCTCTCTGTTCCTCATTATCTTCTTCTTCCTTATTTTATTTCTTCAAAAGGTTCATAAAATTTGGAGCTGTAAGTTTATGCTGACTTTGCTTATCTTATAATTTCTTTTAGACTTTTTGTCTTTCTGTTTAACAATGAGCTTGAATTAAATTCAGTTCGTATTTCTCATAAGTGAAAATATCTAAACAAGACTTAACCATAGATTGAATGAAATTTTAGGGTCTTAAATTGGGTTATAATGTTTCACCTAAAGAATAATCCAAAACCCAGATAAGATTCAATTTCATAATCTTATCCAAAATTCTCATAGTGTTTAAGATTAATTCTTCTTATAAGAAATCTGGCCCAACCTAGTTTTAGAACTTTTTCGAATCTCTATCTTCGCCCCCTTGATTATTCGCTGGAGGACACATTACTTCATAAATTTCACTTCCCTTCTCATTCACATAATTCATCAGATTATTCACCAAATCTTTGTAGGTATTCAATTCTTAAATATTCGAAGATCCAGCTTTAGTTGAACTTTTGAATAGAATATAATCCCTAGGCTTTTCACACTCACTAAATAATTAACACATAATTGGTGCTTTCTTTATCCTCAGAGGTTCTTAATCAATATACAAAGTCAATGCTAATCTGGCAAATCCAGGCTATAAATCTATATATTTAGGATCAATAGGATGTTTAAACCATATATTCCTAAACAAAAATGATTTTTCAAATTAAGCACCAAGTTCATTTTTCCATGAATAATTTCTTCCTAAAGCAACCTCTGAAAAAAAGGTGAGTTACTCAATAATATACATAAATTTGTCCCTTGAACTTTTATTAATGTCTCTTAAATCGCAATCCTAAGGTATGATTAGTTAACCTGCTTTGGATGTTAGTCTTACAGTTCCATCATTACTTTTGCTTTCTTCAGCTTTAGTTTCGACTCCCAATTTTGGTTACTTTGTATTGTTCTTCTTATACAACTTAAAGATGTTTTCTTAGTTAATTTAAATTGGAAATTCTGAATGACTGCAAACATTTCTTAAAAATTTTAAATAATATGAGTTGTTTTTGGCTTCGTCATCCCATAACAAATTAATAAAGTATTCAATTAAAGGGACAGGTTTCTTCATTATTTTTTCATGTTATTTTATCTCAATTTATTCTTCCTTATCATCAAATTAGTACAAATTAATTAAAATCTTTATTTGTTAATTATCTATTTCGTCGTCCTCATAAAATTCAATCTTAATATCTTCACTTAATTTATATAATAAATATTTATTGCTTGATACAATATTGATGATAGCTTCGATAGCTTTTGGTAAATATTTAGTGTGCAATTAAAAATATGGTATTAAGTCATAAGTATATATTTAGTTTTCTCTGTTTAATTTACATACAGATCCTAAGAATTAATAGATCTAATCAACTAATTCTACTTTAGATTTAACATAATTATAATATTAGGTCTTTAATGTGTTTTCAGTCTTTTATTCATGCAACATCAAGGCTTTGTCTTCAAAAATAATGTTGCTTTCAATTTCAAATATGTTTTTGGATTGTTTATCACCTTTTTCTAACTCAATTTCTAATTTCTAATAAAATTCCAATTCTCCTTTAGTAATAATTCTTTCTAAAATTTTAATCAGTATATCTATGTAAAACTATTCCCTCATTAATTTCTATCTATATTAATTGATAGATCCAAATAACTATTCTGCAGATGTGGTATAAGACTTATTATTAACAAAATTCTCTAATTCTGCAATGCAACTTTTTAATTATTAAAATACTCCAAACCATTTTCTTTTAGAAGAGAAATTATCAATTCCAGGATATTTTGGATCTTGAATTTAAATAACAAATTTGGCCAATCTACGAAAACAAGATTGCAAAAATTAGATTTCCCAAACTTCATTCCTAGTAGCCATATGTATTTTAAATACTGCATGTTCAGTCTTTTCATTTGGTGCTTTCAAAATTGGAATATATTCATGATTTTACTTATCATTCTAAAAATCCATCCAATTTTAACTCTATCTATTTTATAGATATGTATAACTTCCTCCCTTTAAATATTTTTAATTTGGTTGAGTTTTGAGATCAACAAAAGTAAATATTGTCGACTTATCCAACTCCTAAGTTAAACGATATTTATATTGTAGTTATTTTTTATTTTATTTATTATTCTTATCCCCTGGGATTTCTACAACACTTAAATAATATCCAGTAGTAACATTCTTAAGTCTATATCCAGCCTCATACTTGACAAATCCTCCTTAAAGAAACTCTTCCCCTTCGATTTACCATAATCCATTAGTACTGCCCTGATATCCTTAGGCACTTTCAGTTTGAGACTTAGTAATCGCCACATATAAATTTTTTATGGACAACCATTCAGAAAGGTGATAAAATGTGAAATTGGCCTTGTCTACTGCCTCTTGATATTTCTTCACAGAGAGTGTAGCTTCCGCTTCACTATGATACAACCATATGCAATCCCCCACTCTTAAATTTCTTGAACTTTCAGAGATGTATTATTAAAACAAAACTATTTTCCAAGAATGAGACTGTTCAACACTAGCATTTATTTCTTTCTTCTGGATGTGTTCAGATCTTGAAGAAGCATATCCTTTGATTTCAGAAATTTCCAATTAAGAACAATTGATATATGCAAATCGATTAGAGATAGGCATTGCTCTGGTTATGGCACACATTTCACCAGCATTCACATCCTATTCTCCATGACTCTAATACATGTAAGCAGGCACTATTTTAAACACAGTGTAATCACTTGAAAAATCATCCAATTTAACCAAGTAATTTTAATTCTCTAATTATGCTTCATTATCATGACATGCTAAAAATCTACCGCTTGCGATATGTAATAATTGGAATGGTTGATGGTATGTTAATTTTTAGCACCTCGATTTATCAATCGCATCAATATTTTGCTTATACTCATTCATTAATTGACTAAGTTCTTCATTCATCCTTTATGTAGTCATTTTGATCTTATCCTAATCATAAAATTGTTAATAATACATCCTTCCCATCTTTGTCTCCCTTCTTAATATCAGTTACATTATAATCTTACAAAACTCTAGTCTTCACTGTATCGGAAACCCTGGGCAAAACCTAAAATAGGCATTTGTAAAAGGAATCATTATCTAGGCCATCAAATGTTTTTCTTCTATATCATTCTTAAATACTTTTTTTATTCTTTATGAACAAAGTTTTTTAAAAATACTTCTGGTTTCAAAAACCCATCTGAAAATAAGAATGCTGTTTGATCAACAAAATCAGAGATGGCGATTATCGACCCAAAAGTGACCATCGTTTAGTCTATTTATTCATCTTCGTCCATTTTAATAATTATAAAAATTAATTGTTTAACTAAATTTGAAATTCATTTATTATGCAGTATTTTTGCATTCTGTAGAAATAACAAATAATACTCAACTCAAGTAGATATCACATTCTTCCTACAGAAGGTATCAAAATTTAATAGAGAAAGATGAATTTCTTAAATTTATATGATCTAAAACATTATTTGAATTTTAATCATAGAAAGATGGAAATAGGTAAGTTTATTGAGGGACTTCATCAACTAAGCAATTCTAAATGTTTTCTAAGAATTCTTATTCATAAAATTAATTAATATTTTATTTAATATAAAAGGGATGAAATCTATATATTAAGACATGTTAAATAGAGCTTATAACACTCTATTCCACCCATCCGTGTAATGGTTTAGGATTCTTACACCAGTGAGCAAATTTGTTACGATTTTAGGGTTACAATATTTTCAGATACCCTGCACCAGCATCAGAATAAATTAATCATATCGAACATGACTTTAAAACTCCTTATCGTGACTCAAAATATTATGTCAGACATGATGAACCTGTAATCGAAAGAGTATCAAAGTTTACATTCACAGACCCTTTGAATGAAACTCCATCTGAAAAGTAATTGATATTCATCAAGAATCTAATAGATTAGTCAGATTAAAATTACTTACTAAAGATCAAGTCAACAATTCAGAAGCTGTGTAAACGGCAACTTAGCAATATGAATAAAAATACGGATTGCCTTTATCTTAAAGAGGTAAGATATAATTATCAATAATTAGTGTATTGTAATCAAGTTGGAGGTGGAGACGCCCTTTAAGACTTTTTCTAAGGTGAAAATATAAGAGAAGTCATGGCTAGCTTTGTGAGACAATAATGGGAAGAAGTCAATGAAAATGCGCTTGAAGACTTAAACTGTACCAATTTAGATGACGATTACCATCCAGTTTTAAATGAGAAGGTTGGATTCAATCTCCAAGAAGCAGATCCACTTTTTAGATAACTAACTGTTGATTTACACACTTTAGTTAAAAATATTGGGGTAAATTTATTGATTTAATGATTTATCAAATAGGAAAAAGCAAAATAAGAGGGTCATCTAACATTTTTCAGGGGAGATCCAAATTATTGGCATGTCCTCGATAATAGTTTCCCAGTAGAATCCATTAGATTGATATAAAATACTTTGGGTGATGAAGTCTCCTAATTAGGTATTACTATCGATTACTATGTTTTATTTTAGATCCAAAGGCATTATAAAAACAACAAAATAGAGAGGATTATCACATTGAACAAAAGGTGTAATTACCCATAGAAAATAAATATTATTCATGAAATCATAAATAAAATAAAATATTTATTCAGTATAATCAATATTTACATCATTGAATGGCACAGGAACAAGAACATTTTTTCTTCTATTATTGGTATTGTAAACGTTCGACAATATAAATGTCTTAGATTGGTGTACCTTCAATCTAATCTCTAAATGTGACAGCTTTTGCTGACACCCCTTTGAGAATAGGATAGTTAAATTTATCAAATCTTTTAGTTTTTTTTTTAATTTCTTGTTACGCCACCCTATCTTGGTTCATTTTTATTAATTTTATTAAAAATGGCATTATAATATCAATTTAGTAACAAATTAATTGAATCTATAAATAATTAATCAGAGAAGAGAAAGCATTAACTCTTTAAATTAGCTAAATGTCATCTACTTTTTAATGGAATAATTACATTATTGTTTTAATCTTTGGATTTCTTATCAAAGTTGAATTTCACACAATTATAATCTAAAGAACAAATGTTTAGAATTTCATCTATGCTAATCTTTCCACTATGATTTTTATCTATCAATTTGAATGTCACTTATAAATGTTGATGAGTTAAGAGAGAAGATTTGTCAACAGATGCAATAATGAATTCATGAAAGTCCAAAAATCCATTTTTATCAAAATCTACCTTTTTAAACAATTCAATGATCTCTTCATAATTTTACCCAGGGTACAGTGATCGATATGCTTCCTAGAGCTCCTCAAAACTAATCTTTTAGTCTCTATTCGTGTCAAAGGTATTGAAAATTGAGGCGAAAAATTGCTTCTATTGTTAGTTGAAATGATTCACCATCAATAACAAAACACAAGCTTAAACATTATTGATATTTTTTAAATTTTTAACCTTTTTCATCTATTTGAATGCCTCAACAGTTTTTTATGAATTATTAATAGACTTTATCCAATTTGTGTCTAATGCCTATGAAATGGTAATCCTTTGTTTGAAATCATAGGCAAGCAACTTTTTCATGAAATTCTTGCAATTTTCACTTGATCTTTCAAAATCAATACAATCCAACCTCATGCCTCCGCGTATAATATTCTTCATAATTTGCTAAATCGTTAATAGAGTGCCAGTCTTTTGGGGATGATAATTAATTAATAATTAATATCCTATCATTCCTATGGCCCAAATATCACAATGTTTATGCTTTTATTTTGTTTTGCAAAATTCTGGAGAATAATAATATACTTGTTCCCCTTCTTTATGGATGACGGTTTTTGAGAATAAGGGCTCAATGTCAACCAGTTTCAAAATAGGATTCTGAGATTCATCTGAGAACATGAAGGACTCCAACTAAAGTTCTCCATGATATAAATGTTAACTGTGTAAATACTCAAAAAGAGTCAGCATTTAATACATAATTTGTACACACTTTTATTCTGAAACTGAACCAAACTCCCTTAGATAAGCTGATAATGTATTCCCACTACAATAATCCTCAACCAAGTAATAATGTTTGGGATCGCTATAGATTTCGTATATTTCTGGCAAGTTTATGTGTTCCTAATTCAAAATAAAATTGTACCAATTTCTTTTTCTAGACATACTCAACTACTGCTGGTTTTGTCAGGCAGTCCCAATTTAGTTATCTAACGTATCTTACAGATTATGTGAGATTATGGTTGACAATAAAATAATTGATAAGTGAGTCTAAGCTAATAAAATCTTTTACTCTAACATCCTTTGAACCTGGAATCCATAAGAGTGTAATTTTTAAATATACTGCCATCTTATTCGTTTATTTTCAATTCTAAATTACTGCCTAATTATTCCTTCTCCAGACTCTTGGATATTTACAAATTAAAGCTGTATTTGCTAGTATTAAGGTTATTTTCTTAGGTTTTTACTCTTATTTCTGCTGCTTATTTTTTGCTTTGATTAATCTTCTTTTTTAAAGAATCTTTAAAAGAAGTACCCGTTTTATCTTGTTTAGAGAACAAACAACCCATTTATACTTTATATATTAAAGATAATAAAAATTATAAAGAGAAATATGATTTTCGATAATTAATAAGATTCTTCTTAATTTAAAATGTTTGAATAAATCATAATCATTCTAACATTAAATATTGTTAAATCCATTATTTTTACAAAGGGATGATTCATAAGGGCAGCATGAGATTATTATATTCTAGACAATGAGATAATTACTTTTTAGATTGAGATAATTTTATTAAATTGTCTTTAGATTATTAATTTTGGAATTATCATATAAAAATTGAATAATCACTAGAAACTAATCAATAATCGAGAGTTAGATAACTATTAAATATAAAGCCATTTCTGGATTTGAAAATCAATCAAGTATCTGTCTATTCAAGAACTGTAGGTTTATTTAATTCGCTTTTATTTGGTTTTTCTGATTTTGTAATCATTTAAGAATGTATATTCTCTTGCCAACAGGGAATAATTTAAAAGCGTATGATTAATGCGTGTTAATTCTACAAATTCTCGAAGAATAATCTAAATGCAGGGTCGATAAATAATTAAATATCAAGTAATTTATATCTCCTTTCGATTTGAGTGAAGATAAACAGCTTAGAAAAACACACTTATCTAATTAGATTTATTTCTTGGACTACCATTTGAAATCTTAATGGTATACTACCAAATCAAATTAATATTTTATCAAAACATAATATTATATACAAATTCGATTTGATTTTAAATTTGAATAGTGTCAACATGTATTACCTATTGAATTAAACATGAATAATAAACATATTTAAACATATTAAATACATAATAAATTAATATATCATAAGTCTGATTTTTATGAACGCTATTGAAGTCCTAAAAATGATTATGTAAAATTAATGATTCCATCCTTTGTAATTTCACTTAATAAATTAAAGCTGTCTGAGATTGGATTAAATGCCACAATCTAAGGGAGGTAATCTATAATGTAAGCATACATTTTTACCATTCTAAATTCCAAAATATTGCATAAGTCTCAACCCATATTTGTTGTCTGTATTAGCTATGCAAATAAGAATCTAATCTTTGATTTTAGATAAAGCTAATCTTAAGTGCTTTTCAGCTTGACTTGTTTAAGAATTTTACACTAAGATAAGAGTTGGTTAATCCCCTTTGAATATTCTTTTTGCTGTCTAAACAATTTAAATTCTATATTCCTACTTAAATGTCGAAATTCATCAACACAGGATAAGAATGTTTTTTGACAAATTATTCTATGTAAGAAATCTCGAAATTATCAAAAATTGCAGCTTTTCTTTCATCATATGGTTTATAAACAACTATGCTGGGTACTTAAGCTCTCATCTCATTAGCGAAGTTTTAGTTAAATGTGTGCAAAGCTGGGATATGTTTATTCTTTCTAAATAAATAAAAATATAGTGATTACTGTGAGAATTAATAGTATTACATGAATTCGTATGATTCTTTCTATTCACCGAAGAATACCATAACTAAATTAGGAGATTCTGAGAACTTCTTCAATTAATCTAATGATTTGGCTTCAACAGATCCCTTATCTAAGATGTACTCATAAATATAATGTTTACTTGTTTTCTTTCTCATCCAATCAACAATAGCTTTTTCTGTTCTATCGCCTTGGTATTCCATCAATAATTGACCATCACCAAATAATTTTAAAGTTGGGAATCCAGTTACTTAATATTTTCTACATAAATGTTCGTATTAAGGACAATTGATCTTAAATTTATCAAGTTTATTACTTTAGCAAATTGAACATTTTGATTCCTGACTTATCTTGCAGATGAAGCAAACACTGGAGCTAGATGATGACTAAATTTTATTTATGATTATTACCAATGTCCACACCAATGAGCATAGAAATCCACTAATACAAATTCATATTTCTTCAGAACATATTCAAAATTTTAATCGCTCAATATTAAAACTCCATTCTCCTCTGGCACTTATTATCCAAGGACAAGTGAGAAAAAAAGAAGTGTTAGTAAATATTTCATTAGAAAATTCTAGATTATTTATATTAATGATGTGTAAATTAGAATTATTCATAATTAATATACAATAGATTATTTAAGTAATTGATGGGATAATAAGATTAAATTGATGCTTTTCAGATCGATACCATACTAATTATATACAAAGTTCTATGAAAATTATAATTAAAATTACAACATGTAATTTTTATGAAATCAATAAAAATTAATTGAACAGAATATTTTCATTAAAATTATTAAAGTTTTCTTAATCAAAAAAATTTAGTGTGTGTGTATGAAAATACTCTTTTAAAGTTAAAATCATATATCACTTCCAAATAATTAAAACCTATTATCAATGAAAATATACCCTAATTTTAGGGTAATTAGGGCAATGATCTTAGGAAAGAGTTAATTTCATCATTTTGTTAAAATGAAGGGAATTCTTCAATTTTTTGAGGATACTCCTAAAATAACGATCTGCTTGATAGATATTTACTAGTTGCAGAGAGAAAATTATTTTTTCGTTAATTCACTTTTTATTACAAATGTTTAAATTAATAACTGATAAATAAAATTTAGTATTAACATTAAAAAACGCAATATTTCTTTGAAAAACGAATATATTTTGCTGAGTTCCTGATTCAAAATGGAGATATCAAACGATATTTTTCATTATTATTATTATTAATGAAGACCGTCATATTGGCTTTAGCACTTATTGTCTTAGCTTCATCCACATAAGCTGATGTTATTGCTACTATTAAGAAGATCGATCAATCACCATTCGGCAGAACATTGTTTGATACAATCTATTTAGAACTCTAAACAGGAGACCCATTAGATAGATTATTGTCAACCTTGACTGACTTGGAAGATAGATATGTGGCTGAATAAAAGGAAGATGATGCTAAAAACTAAGAATACTAAGGTGCTTGCACAGTTGTAAGAACTTATGCCTATATTTTAGGATATCTCAGCATTCGATAAGGATTTGGCTGAATCTAACAGAAAGAAGATCGAACTTGAAGCCAGATTAGAAGGATAATTATACCCATAAAGATCAATCTTGGAAGGCTTAGTTGCTTAAAAGAAAGCTGAAGTCAAGGGATACTAAAAGGATTTGGATGAACTCGATGCTTAAAGAGCTGAAGAACACGAAGATTTCGAAGAGAAAGTCTTAGAACACTAAGAAGCAACAGCTATCATCGCTGAAGCTAGAAGACTCTTCGCTGATAACATCGAACACGGATCCTTCATCTAAAAAGGAAAGGCCACAAAGCAAACCCACAAATTCACCAAGGAAGTTGCTAGCATGATCTAAAAGCATTTTACCACATCTGCCAAGAAGACTGCCAAATTCTAACACAGAAAGGGATACAGCAAGTTATTCAAAGCCTTTGCAACAATTGCCTCAAAAGTTGAATAATTAGCTGATGCTGGTGCCGTCTAAAAGATCATTGACTTAGCTGATGAATTATTGGCCAAGATTGCTGATTCATTGTCCTTATTGAGATTCGCTGAAGACAAGAGAGTTGAAGCATATAAGAAATCAAGAAACTTCATAGTTATCTCTTTGAATGTTGCTGGTTCCGCTCTTGCCAACGCTACTTCTGACTTAGCATCATTGAACGATATCATTGCTTAAGTTGAAGCCTCACTCGATACAACTGAATAAAGAATCGAAAACGTTTCAGCTGACAGACATGACAGATTCACTTAATGCGAAGAGGCTGTTTAAGATTACTAAGATGCCAGAGCTGCCAGAACCTCAGACAGAGATGTTGTTTCATAAACCATCGGATTAGTCAACAAGGAATTGAGAACCTTGAGAGAATAATTGGCCTTGAGATAATAAGCTGGAGAAGAAATTTGATTTTTATGATCTATACAACATTAAAAATGATTAACATTTCCTTGCAAGTTTTAATTAAATTGTTTTATAAATTAATTGTAACATGTAATAATTCGACAATCAAGAAATATTGATGAAGCTCAAGTCTTCCAAATAATTCTGGGATATCAAGAAGAAAGTACTTACTTTTCTCTATCTAGTTAAAATAAGGACTCGGTGACTAACAGAAAATTGGAGTCAATGACATTCAAAAATTAGCTCAAAGTTGTGAAATTGAAGACCAATTAATTAAATTGATATCTCATATTCTCAAAAAATCTAAGAAACGAGAAACTCTTAAGGAAGATTAGATTGAATTTCTGAACACTTCAAAAATAAAATGGACCGAATTGTTATTTAAAAATTTAGATATCGTTCATTAAAAAACAAAAAATTAAGAAGAAGATGACACTAATACCGATTCTAAACTATACATCTATGATGAAAAGAACCTATTGGCATTTTTATAAACTTTCAAATAATAATAATAGTCCAATGCCCTATACTAAAATGTCCAATTTCAGTCTAATAAACTGTTAAATATCAATATACCCTTAAAGTCATCACAATCAATATTGGACAAATATTAATATTTGTTACTCTAAGAAGAATTGCAGGATGATAAAATCAATAAAATCAGAAAGCAAATTGAAAATGAACACTTAGATATTGAATTAGAAAAGATAGCCCAAACCTTTGTACCTAATGGAGAGAGGTGTCTTCTCTACTTAAAATATTTTGAATTCGATCACTAAGAAACAGTCTTACAGTAAAATTTTGCAAAACTCTAAAAAGAGTGTTTAAATTAGTTGTTTTATGATGAACTACTCGAAATAGACGGACATGAAATATCTGAAGATACATTCTATTTTGTGTTTTAAGAGTAAATTCTAACATGTTTAAAGTGCTTTATTAGAGACAGAACAATAAAAGAGAATATAAGGGTATTTGGATTAAATATTAATTAGATTCAACTATAAAATGGAGTGAAGAAAGAACATGCAGAGTTTTAATTGCCAGTTACAGGATTCTTTCCTTTCAAAAACATATCAAAATATGTTGCACCATTATGTTACCTCTCTACAAAAATACACATAATCTATGCATTGTTTAAGGAGTTTTTTTGTAGATACTTTTGCTTTTTGCATGCCATATCGTCAGAGAACAATTCAATTTTATCTCTTTGCATGCAAATCGAAGAAATTGTAAGCACTCGATCTCCTAAATTATTTCATCATTTAAAGGTAATTGGATGTGACACATTAAAATTGATCATTCATCAACTAGTGTATTGTTTCATAGGTGATATGGATCCTCCACATATTTTAACTATTTATGATTA
Source organism: Paramecium tetraurelia (assembly GCF_000165425.1). Lineage (NCBI taxonomy): Eukaryota > Ciliophora > Oligohymenophorea > Peniculida > Parameciidae > Paramecium > Paramecium tetraurelia. Next base: position 558,578 of record NW_001799067.1, read on the forward strand.
AATTATAGGACACGATAGTCTAGAAATTTTAGTTATATTATGCGTAGGTTTTTTAAATAAATACAAACCTAAGTTATTATTAGCTAAGAATTAAGAGAATGTATAATAAATCTTTTCAGAATTAAGAGAGGACAGATTTTAAGAATTAGTGCAATTTGCATATAAATAATGAATTCTATAACCTAAACTAGTTTTAAAATTTTATTTCATTAAAACTAAAGTTGTATAATTAATCGTTCACTTTTTTAGTCCTCCCTATAAAATCTTAATTGCCTTCTATATTTCTTCATCTTTATGCAAGGCTAATTCAGCAAGAGAACCCCCTTAGGTTCTTTTATTTTATTTCACTCTTTTTGTCCCTTCCTCAGGAATCATCGCTATATAAATTGCAAATAGTACTAGATTTATGGCTTCTTTAATATAATTAACGAACAGATTTTTGTTAAGATAAATATGGCTTTTCGTTTCTTTACAATTAATTTTAGACATTTGGGGATTACCAATCCATGAATTAATTTTATGTTGGTAACACTATTTAAAGATCTTACTTTTAACCATCAATTCTATATTCCAGTAAATCCTATTACTATTCTTGCAATAGTTATTCAGTATATAATCGTTGAATTGATGGATTGAGATTATTGAGAGATTTAATCTATTTGAGTGTTTAGATTTGCATATCACTAGAAGGATGATTTTTGTGTTATTCTTAGGACATTTTCTTTTTAGTATTCAACTACTCTTTAATTGCTTAAGGTTTCTAAAGTAATTTGCCAACTTCAAAACATAAGCGATCTATTTCATTTGCAAAGTAATGAATAGTTCCAACAGCATTTGCTTCATTACCTTAATCCTATTTCTAAGGAGCTTAAGGATTAAGAATTTGTGCTGGATCTCCATAAATTGTTTTTGGTGGATCCAAACCTCTCTTTGTGTAATACTCTAATGGGTTTCTATTTAATCTTTAAGTTTTGGAATGAGAGTCTGTATCATTATAAATGGTTAAATATGAGGAATAGGTTTAATATTTAGCAAAATGATTTAGATCTTCTGTCATTTATTTTAATTAAATTAATGAACTAAGCTACTTGATATAAGACACTTAGAACTTGAGATTGTACTGTCCTAAGTTAAACCTTTATTTTCTATGTGATAAATCATTAAATTAATGGTAGACTATTAATAATTAAATTGAAGATCACTGAACATTACTACATTAATTGAGAATTTGAAGTTAAATTTTAATCCCTTAAAAAGGACTAGGGAGTAAAGATACTGATAAAGATAGAGGAGATGGATAGAATCAAGAATCAAGTTTAGATCAGCTAGCTCTTCTGTTATTTTAGTAATCATATTTCAAACTTATTGATTTTAGAATGATTTATATAATAAAATTAAATAAAAATATTTAAGATTATTTATGCGAATAGGAATCAAAGAATAAAAATAATTGATTATAACAATAGCTACATTAATATTCGGAAATGTAGTAATTGAATTTAACATCTTAAGGTTAAAGCATAAAAGAATTCTTGGTATAAAGAATATAAAAACTGAGTTATTAGTATCAATTGAATACAGGATGTCTACATTAATTAAGTCTTAATTATAAAATGTATAATTAACCCTTTGCTTTGATTTAGAAACTTCTTTTTTTTCTTATTCTGCAGCTCATCTAAAGATTGTTTATATTGATTTTATAATCCCAAGGATTTTTTCATTATAATACATAATCTTTTTCTCTGCAAATATTGAATCATACTTGAAAAAAAGCATGCATCACTTAAATGTAAGTTCTGGAGAATGAAGATCTAATATAACTAATTTAAAGATTCTAGACTTTTAGCTAGATTTGCGTTTTAGTATTTTTATCAGTGATTTTGTGCAGGATAATTTTTATTATAAAATATTTTCCTATAAATGTTCTAAGCAGAAAAAGGAGCTAATGCAATTCCAGGATATACAGGGTATGAGTGTGATTTAGTGTAGATTTGCCCCAACATAGAATTTTGATGCAGATTTATTGTAAATTTAAGGCAATAGGAATCATATTCCAAGTAATAATCATTTTGTAACCATATTTAGACTATGCTGGTTTTGTGCCAGGGATAAAGGCTGAAAATCTGTTTGGAAAAACCTTCGGGAAAATCACTCTTTTATCTGGTACGAGATAAAATCATTAGGGGTAATTAATTGATAGATGATTGAATCTAGATCGAATTTGCCAGCAGATCTCAGATACAGAAGTGAAGTCAAGGATGCTTATTGCGATCAAAATCATTAAAGAAATAAAGATAAATTGCTATATGGAAAACTTGATTCTGAAACTTCCGTAATTTATATTGAATCTATTGTAGAAAGCTCTGGCTTATAGCTTATCAAACTTAACAAGCACTCAGGTACCCAAAACAACGAAATCCAGAGGTATTGTTAAGTTAGTATTTTGTAGTGGATGTGAAGGAGAGAGTGAGCAATGTGAGTTATCAGGAAGCACTAAAATAAGCCGGAAAATGATTATATTAATTATGAGGATTTATTAATTATCCCACAATTATTTGTTTTCAAATCAAATACATTATAATTATGAAGTCATTAATAAAAATAATTTAATGAGTGAAAACTATAATTTTTCTGATTTCGTCAAATTTAGGAAGGGTAGTACCTTTGGCATAGGAAAGATAGAGAATTTCAGTCGCGAAGAGGATTGGTTCGAATATTTCGAATACATCTTAAGCGAAGAATTACCAACAGGTTGGTTTATATATTGTATATTTTATTGTATTTAAATATTACACAACACACATTTTCCAATAATCCTTATTATTGTGTTTTTCTTTTTTATTAATTTTTATTAGGTAAACAACCACATCATGGATTGTATGAAGTGTTTAAGACAGATTAATTGAAGAAAGGGAAAATGACTGATATTATTGAAAAAGTCCAATTAAGTAAGCTCCCCGAATATGTCCAGATGACGGAAAAGAAAGGTTATGTGATGAGACAATAGTTCATATCCAAGGATCTGATGCCTCTATTAAAATAGTGTTTTTGTGGCCAATATGTGAATCCAGATTAGGTTCTTGTGCTTTGTACTTCATGTGAAAAGCCTTTTCATGCTGAATGTCTAATTAAATAGTTTGAACAAGGAAATGCTAATTGTGATTCTTGCAGAGAAATTCTCTCTAACCTCCAAATTACCGATCGTATTAAAGATGCATTGTAGACCAGGTCATCTACTATTGTCATCTAAACCAATCAACAAAAGACACATGAACAAAGGGCTATTTAAATTGAAGAGGAAGAAGAAGAATAATTAGATAGAAATGAAAAGAGAATAGATTTAGATAAGATTGTCAAAAAAATCAAGACTAAAGATGGTCAAATACATTCTAAAGTGTAAATAGTAAAGTAAGATACTCACACAAATGGAAATTCTAGAGAAAAGAATTAAACACATGAAGCCATCCCATAAGCAAATCCTCCTGAATAGTAGAAACAATAATCATTACCATTTAAAAACATATCAGCCCAGGCTGTAGAAAAAATGAAAAGCTGGGTTGAGAGATATAGATAAATGGAATCCAATGCATCAAATTTTGAAAAGAAGAGATAAGAAGTCAGAGAAAAATTCTTTTCAGTCATTTTTTATGGCATAGAAGAATTAAAAGATATGTATGAAAAAGATCCTAATTCTATCACACAATTAGAAAAGGAGATTATCAGTAATTCTGACACAGCCTTGTTTTAATATATTAAGAATTTAGCATTAGACATTGAAGTTTACACTCATATTAAGTTTAACACATAATACAAGACAAAATTAGAGCCGCTCTATGTTGAAAGATGCAAACTCATTTATTTACACATGAAAGATGATAAAAATTTAGAATTGCGAAGAAAAGTCATCTCTAAAGAATTTTAAGCCCAAGATTTGAGTACTAGAGATGAAAGAGATCTTTACAATCCAGAAAAAAGACGATAAACCCAAGAAATAGCTATGAGAGTCATTGAACTTAATTAAAAAGATAAGGATGAAGAATAAAAAATCATCAAAGATATTGAAGAAGTATCCTTTTCTAGAAATGTAAATATATATCATTATTAATTAGTAATCTATAAATGAAGAAATTTAAATCACTACTCAAAAGAAGGATGGTCATTCGACTAAAAATCTATTAAAAGAGAAAATGATGGAATATTCAGTTGAAAAGTCTATCATGAGATTTAAAAAAAGAATTGCTGATGAACTTAATGACAAGGAACGTTTACAAATATTAGCCAGCTTAGAATAGTATCAACTTCATTAATGAATATTCAAATATTATTGTTTTATATAAATCATAATTTAAAATATTGAAATAGTTTTTGTTTTCCAGAAAAAAATAGATATAAAATGATAAAATTAAATCAATTATCTTTATAGTATTCTAACCATTTAAATTATGTTTTCATAGATGTTTCAAACGCAATTCTTATTAAACTTTCTATTGCTTTCTCCTTGGCAGTCCCCTCACATTATTACAGGTTTTTTATAGATCTACGGCTTTTTATAAAGTTTACAACCCATTTTTTGAAATATTTAATCTTTCTTTTCTTTTAAATTATATCATATTTAAGTTTGACTATCTAAAAATCTTATTTTAACTTCTAATTTGAGAGTGATTACCACAATTCATGCAAATTGTCATTTTACAATAGATATTTCCATGCTTAAAATGCTTTCTTTTGAACATTTTTATTGTAAACTTCTATTGCCATTTCTTCTATTTATTGTCTTTGTTATTTTAAAGTGATTATCTTCAATTAATCTTACAATTTCTATTATTTACTAGTTAATTAATTATATCTGAATCCCTCAAGACCTTTCCTTTTTAATAAAAATTGGTAAAAGGGGTGGTATTCTTTATCGTTTTTCCAAAATTGAAACCCCTTCTGTATTCTTCTTAGTTACATAATTTAAATAAATTCTTTTTGTCTATGTCTTTGGAGGAATGCTATTTTCCATTTGATAAATACTTTTTACATCAAATTTGGACATAATTTTAAATCCTCTTTTAGTTCAAAAATTATGAGCTTAATTTTCTTAGCTTAAACTTGTCTTTCATCTACAGTATATATATCATTTAAACAATTAGGCCCTTCATACATATTTCTTGGTTTTTCATCAGTTAAAAATTAGGATAATACTTGATTATCATCATTATCATCATCCTCTTTTTGATTTTCAACTCTTTATGCTTTTTCTTTTTATTCCTTCTCTAATTGTCTCTTTCTTTGCTCTTATTAAGTTAGGTAGTAAGTAATTTATTACCATGCTTGAAGTGATTATCTTAAGAGAATCTTTCTGATTGACTTTGCTGCTTATCTTTATCGAGCCAAACATTAATGAAATATTCTCCAATTTTAAAATATTGTATTTAAAGTTTTCACTCTCATGTGATCACAGACTAATTCGTAGAATTCATTTTTAGATTTGTTTCTTTAAGAGTATTAATATAGCTTTTAAAAGCATTTTTTTTAATTTATCATTTGTCTTATCTGTGTTGTATCATTTAATATCTTGTTAATTGCACTTTTGTATTTAATTCTCAAAAACAAATATCTTAAAAACATCTTTTTAGTTATTCGTTTTTATTCTAATAGTAACATATTCTTCTTCCTTTCGTAAAGGGCTTCACTTAATAACTCTTTTTTTATCTCATTTGCCCTTATGCAAAGTTCTCTAATAGGATAGATATAATTCAAGCATAATATTATACTGTAAATTTTCAGTTACTAAAAGAGTTAAATGCTAAGAAGAGTGAATTCTTTAATATTATTGTTCTTCTTTTATTTTATCGACTGATTGAAATAATTAATATTCTTCATATTCTCAATTAAGGATAAAATGTTGATATTTTATGTACTCAAATTGGCTAACTCTTCTTCAGGCCAAAATATGCATAGATTTAAGTTCAATTTCAATCCTTACTCTAATTTTTTTTCAATTTTGACAGGAATCCAAGAAGGTGGGTTTTCCAATTCAAATTCTAATTTTTTTATTATTAATTTAGGTTGTACTTGTCTAACTATACCTGTTCTTTTTTAAAAGACCGATTCATTTGGTATTGTTCGAACTTTTTCTAAGTCTTACTAATATTCATCAGCAAATTTAACTTAATGTTATTATTCATCCATTTCATCTGGTTCATTTAACATTTATAACTTTTGAATTTCTGGTGTTGAACACGTAAATTATTTAGTAGACACATCTTCAACTTTGGGTTTTGCTTTTTTCACAGTTGTAAGCTTTTAACAAAAAAAATCAATTTCTTTTAGTAGCATGGACTATTATGAAAACTCCTCTTATTAAATTAGAGGAGCATGAAGAGGTTTTGGTTTCTATAGTACCATCATTGTCTCTTCCATCTACTTTAAAATATCTCTTTAAGGTTAAAAATTTGGAGTCACATCGCTTTCCAATTTAATCATGAATACTTATTAACTGAAAAATAATTAATTCAAATTAATTATTTATTAAATGAAAAACAAATAATAAATCCATTTAAGAAGACAATCATAGATGCTCATCTATAATATACAAAACAATTCGATATTTATTATATTATAAAGTATCCTATAAAGTCTCTGATCTATTTCAGGTTTAATTCTACATTATATACATAAAATGAACTCAGAAGATTGTTATAGGATATTATTTTTTTAATGAATTATTAATTATATCTAATGAACTTTGAGCCATTCATGTTGCAAATTGGAAAATTAGGGAGATAGTATTTAATTCTAAATAATTATAACTCAGAATTATGGATTATTTATATATAAGTATTAGTGCCTAATTTGTGAAAATTCAAATCTTTTTAATAATTAATGGCATTTGTTAAGCTTGTTAAAGGAACACCCTATTTCAAAAGATTCTAAACTAAATTCAGAAGACGAAGAGAAGGAAAGACTGATTATTATGCAAGAAGCAGATTGATCGTGTAAGACAAGGATAAATATAACTCACCAAAATACAGATTTGTAGTTAGACACACAAACACAAAGATCATTTGCTAAGTGATCTATGCTACCTTAAAGGGAGACAAGGTAGTGGCTGCTGCTGAATCTACTGAATTAAAGAGATTTGGTTTAACAAGTGGTTTGACTAACTATGCTGCTGCCTATGCCACTGGTTTATTATTGGCCAGAAGAACACTTAAAACATTGAAGATGGATAAGTTTTATGAAGGCAACAAAACCATCGATGGAAACTTGTATGATGTTGCTGAAAAGGAAAACCCAGAGAGAAGACCATTCTTTGCCGTACTTGATATTGGTTTGGTCAGATCAACTCTCGGAAACAGAGTATTCGCTGCCTTAAAGGGAGCAGCTGATGGTGGTATTCACATCCCACACAACAACAGAAGATTCCCAGGATTCTCTGTTGATAATGACAAGAAAGAAAAATATGATGCCAATGTTCACAAGGACAGAATCTTTGGTGTTCATGTTGATAAATACATGGCTCTCTTATAAAAGGAGAAGAAGACTAACAAAGATGGAAGATCTAAGTTCGATGTCTAATTCCACAATTGGGAATAAACCTTGAAGACTGTAATATAATAAATTAATATTAATAGGCTGGTGTCAAATCAGTTTAAGAATTGTTCAAGAAGATTCACGATGAAATCAGAAAGAATAGTGACAGAGTAAAGAGAGGTGCTAAATAAAATCCAAAGAGAGATCACACCAAATACAGAGCCAAGAGATTAAACGCTAAATAAAGAAGAGCTAACGCTTTAAAAAAGATCGATATAGCCACCAAATAAGCTGCTAAATTAAAGAAGAAGGCATGATTTCATTTATATTTGGTACATTATAAAATATTCCAATCTTTTTCGATTTTGTCTTGACTAACCTAATTAATATCACTACTTGACATTTATTATTTATATATCCAAATATGTCTCATGGCCACTTTAATGGTTATATAAGAATAATCTTTTTGTTATTTCAATTAATTTCAAGAATAATAAAAATATAATATATGTCAACTTAGTATAGAATACCATCTAACGATAATTATATTCGAGACTTAGAAAACATTTCTCAAAGGTAATTTTGAATTTATACTAAAAGAGAGCGTCATGGATTGTTTAATCAGCCTCCTCCATTACTAATAGGTGATTAATATAACGACGCATTAAAAAGTAATGAATTACTTATTTAAATATAGGCTAAGGCAAGGAGAAAGGTGTATTGGTCAATAAAAAATTATAAAAAAAGCATGAACCTACTTTATTTTTAGAGCCTGGATATACAACATTAAATGATCCTTACAAAGATTAATTTAAAGCCAAATAAATTTACGACAAAGAAAGAGAATTAGCAATTAAAAATCCAAATTGTTTCAAGCCAAATGATCATGTTAAATCAATGTAAATATATGCACTGAGTATCAAAGTAAACATTCAGAATTTGAACACATGAAAGAATTCAATGATAAAGTATTTAATACAAGAACTCCAAAAGGAGATGTTAGGACTTAAGCTCGAAATTTCTTAACCAATCCTGCAAAGAAAGGATTAGGCAGAACAACCACTAATAATTTATTTGGATAAATTGAATATATACCTGATCCGTATGACAGACAAGAGGAATTAGATAGATAAGATAGAATTAAACATAGAAGCAAATTTTTACCAGGAACAACTAGGTTTATTACAACAAGTCACGGCAATCGACCATTTACGGCTGATGGAATATTACTTGATGGAGCAGGATATTTATCAGGTAATTACTTTATTCTAATACCAATAAGCGAAAAAAAGACCACTGTATAAAGGTGCCCCTTTTAGACCTGCTAACTAAAATAAAAATGGATTTTAAGGAACATTTGAAGTGCTCTAATACATGGAAGAAGGTGTACCAGATCCTAAAACGAAATAAAATACCTTCTAAAAATTAAGTGCCACTTAAACCTATGAAAATCCTTGGAGACCAAATTCAAATGGAACCTTTGCTCGACCATGTCCTAGTGTTTCGTAGCAATTAAGACATAGAAGCGTAGGATCAAATTAAAAATCTTGAAAATAAAGAATACATTAATTGCATTAATTTGAATGTTTAATTAGACGTAATGAATGCAATTCTCAATAAGTACTCTGTTTAAACTATATATAATCATTTCCCTTCTCTTTGTTCTATTTATGCATATTTTCTATAAATCCTTCTCATAACAAATAATATTTACTCATATAGTTTTTGTGAGTCAAACTAGTCTATGTCACAAAATTGAATTTCTCCTCCTTTCAGATATTCAAAAGGTAATCCTAGTAAAACACATTTCTGAGAAAAAATTATTGCTTAAGGAATGTAATACTGTTAAGGAAATTACTTATTAAAAAAGTAATCTTGCAATTATTTTTAGGATTAATAGAAATCATACAATTTGTCATCAAACATTTTTTAATTCTCACTTTTGATATTTAAGTTTCCAACTTTATATTATCTCTATTCCAAAATTCCAAATTGATCATATATTGTCAGATGCTCTGTTTTTGACTATTGTAATTCTTTAATAACCAGATCAATGATAGGAATTACATTTTTATGTTTTGGCTATTGAAATCCCAATAAAAGATGAAGAGGTTGTTTCTATAATCCTTGCATTAATTTTAAAATGTAATAAAAACAATAATTTCATATTTTCTGAATATTTTCGAATGAACGTGTTTTCACCTAATAATTTAAAAAAAATTATATTATAGTATCGAATCTTAGAAAATATGTATCAATACTGTAATTAAAATATTAACAATATGCATTAAATGTTTTGATTGATTGAAATATTATTCGAACAATCTAATTGATTTTTGTGATTGCACATATTCATGTTCATGTATATTGTGTTGTGAAGTACTCCTATGTTTAAGAATGCCATATTAATTTTTTTTGATCACTAACTCAGCTTGTTGGTCATAAATTCTGGAATGGTAGTTTCCTTTGATTACTACTTTTTAACTCTTAATAACAGCAGCACCTACTTATAGAATTGATTCCTTACGTTTTTGGAGTTGTTTAATTCACAATTTAAGTTTCTAATTGTTAATTCAATAATAATTAATTTTTAGAACAAAATTTTGATTCAATGACCGCAACTATGCAATAACATCATTAATTGATGGACGAAGAGTCTGAATTAGTAAATAAGATACTCAAGGAAATTTAAATCGATTCTAATATGTGCAACGAACAAGTGCAACTTATGATTGATAATACTCCGGTATATTTTCCTCATCAACCTTATGAAGTCTTGAAGGTTTATATGGAAAGTGTAATAAATGCATTAAATAAGAAGTAGAATGCATTGTAAATTATAAAAATCACTATGGAAGATTGGAATCACCAACTGTAACAGGTAAAACCCTATCCTTGCTCTGTGCCTCCCTAGCATGGTTAAAGAAGAACAGAAAAGATTAATAGAATTCTGATTAGCCTAAGAATATTAAGATTATATATTCATCAAGAACTTACACTCAATTAAAATAAGTGGTCATAGAATTGAAGAAGACAATCTACAAACCCAATATTTCAATACTTGCCTCAAGAGATCAATATTGCATCAGAGAGGAAGGTTGCTGAAGGAATAGACTTTTCTGATGAATTATGCAGAGCTATCTTCTTAGTAGGTGTTCCCTATCCAGTTATAATAGATAATCGTTTTATCGAAAAAATGAACTACTTGGATAGGGTCTTCAACGATCTAGAATTCAATCATTAATAAAGAATAAAAAGCTCTAAATGGTACACTCAACAAGCTATTCGTGCTACAAATCAAGCTATTGGAAGAGTTATTCGGCATATCAATGATTATGGGTATAATATTGTGTTAATAATTTTAGAATTGTTTATTTATGTGATAAAAGATTTGAATACAAAGAAATTAGACAAGGATTATCAAAATGGGCATAGCCAGCTATCTAACCTTGGATCAATGATGACGATGTGATTCAGCAAACCAAGTCATTTTTCAACAGATCAATGTTGGAGTGATCTATATTCGAAATTTGATACTGAAAGAATTTACATGATATTTATATTTTTTTGACATCCTGTTCCAGTAGAATACATTGTTCAAAAATAGAATCACTAAAAGAAGAAACTGCGTATAAAATAAAAAATGAACTTATTATTATTTATTTATATTTTTGATTTATTCATTTCGATCTTGTGCATCCTCTCCAGCCTTTGGGAATTCATTTAAATGTGTTCCCTCTATTTCAGGATCTTCCAATAGGGCTTCCATTATTGTTTCCTTAGCATATGGCTGTGATTTGCTAGTTAAATGCACAATGAAATAATATTTATTAGAATTTAATATAATTGAATTGATAATTGAGAAATAGAGTTGTCAACTGTTACTGCCGATATTCAGACTGCTATAAAAGATCGAATTGCTGAACGTTCATTTTAATAGTATGAAACTATATTAGATTGAATATATCCTTATTAATGAATATCAGTATATCTCATTATTTCGACAATTAAAATCTTTTGACAAAATTTTAATTCAAGTAGTCGAATTACTTTTCATCGAATTTTTCTCTGTATTGTAATCTTGTAAAAATAGATTGAGGTAAATCATATTTTAAGGATTTATTGAATTCAACATGTTACCCATATGCCATCACAGTAAAGGAAGCATAGCAAGTTGCCACTATGTAATATTTGTAAAATACAAATGACTTTTGAGATTTATTTACTAAAGTACCAACTTAATAATGCAGCATTTGATACAACTAAAAAGAATGTTTCATGGAGATATTACTACGGCAATAACTCCTTACGAGCATAAAAGTAATTTGACATTTATATCTGAAATAATTTTCTTGCAAAATATGGTTATTCTTTTGTGAGATTTTTTTAAAATCTGGGTTCCTCCATTTGTTTAATTTATTAATAATTATATTTCTTTATTACATTATAATTATTAATTCAGAGTTCAAAAATTTGAATGGTTGGGATTTTATTGAATGCTTGAGAAGTTTATAAATGATTAATTTGTTGTTTGATCTCCAATTATTAGATAAAATGATTTTGAAAATTATTTTATAGAAACTACTAAACTTCTTAAGCACTCTTATTTAAGATTATAATCAGTAATTGCCATATATCTTAGAATTATGAAAAACACACAGCACCGGTTACAATCAATATAATTTATCAAGCAATGGCCTTCAATTCTATCTCTATAATTTACAATAAGTATCTTGAAATGAAATTAATTTGGTAAAAGAATAAAGGACACAAAATATCGCAACGTATAAATTATCTATTAGAAAATAAAGTAAACATGTTAATGATTGATATTTGGATACTATTATCGAACCTTATGCTCAAAAATAATAATTATGAATTTTAAAAAAGAAAGATATTTAAATGAGCTAAATTAAGGCTAAACTAGTTATACATCTGCTGGTTGAAAGATCTTTCTTGAAATTATTTAATAGTCACAACAATTTATAAATGATTAAAACGTTGATTTCAGCCTAATCAAAAAATTAACTTTATAATAATGCAAGAATGATTATTTAAGAACTTATGCTTGAACTCAAAAAAACTCTAAAATAGTCTCTAAATATCATTTATTAAAATGATGTTCATGAGGCTTTAAAAGTAAGCAGTAGTTTCATCTTAATTCGACTTATACTCTAATTCAAATTAGTTTAAACCATCACTAAATTGCAAATAGTTAAAATAGATAATATAAAATATTTGATGAATTACCTTAATACTAAAAATTGAAGAAGTTTCATTTAAGTAAATACAAATTATTTTTACTTGTGTTATAATGAGATTTAGCATATTCTGAAATAATTTTTTTGAATATTTATCATCAATTAGCAATTATTATGAGGTTTAATAATACATAGCTTTTATTTTTTAGGACATTTTGTTCAAATATTATTAAATACACATTGTTATTAATAATAATTTTATAATAAGTTTAACATTTCATTCAAAGCCAAAATATTCAGCAGGCTGATTTATTATTTATAGCCAAAATATTAAATCATTCTCTTCAGCAAAAATTAAGCAATAAATCTAATTAAAATATTAGATAACTGTTGAGTTAAATTAATCTGAATCCTGTTGATATCACAGAATATAGGAGAAACAAACATTAAATCAAGTGAATTATATCTTATAAATAATATTATGAATAAAAAAATAGTTCACACATATAACAAAATCTCAGATGTTTTTTCGAGGGCCTAAATAAAAAATGCTGTTGAATCCCTTGATAATTATCAGGATAGACTTAAGTTAATTGACTCAGTCATTGACAGAAGGCAATAGATCATCCAGGTTAATGATTTATCTAAAATGTCTCAATATGCTCATCTTTTTAGAAGGATGATTCACAGATATCGAAGTAAAAAGGAGGGTGAAGCTGCTAATGAAAGATTATAAATGCGAATGGTCGTAAGTGTGTTTGCTTCTCAAGAAAAATAATCATCGCCATGTCTATAACCCAAAAATCTAGAATAGAGAAACCTAGATCAAAAACGAATAAGAATAAATGAAATATCAGATTAACGTAGGGATGCTGTTCAATTTAAAGTAAATCGAACCTAAAAGATCACTAATATGAATTCTGAAAGAAAGAGTTTCAATTAAAGAAGCAATACTAAAGAAGGTTGTCAATTTTCGAATAGAACTTAAAGAGTTTTGAGCTCGATTGATGTAGATAATAGGTATCAAGAAAAAGAACTATATTTATTGACTGGGGAGGATCAAGAGATTAAATCATTATAAAGTAAGATAAAGCAAAGTGTAGTCCTTAAAACAAGGATAAACCTGAATCAGAATACTAAAGTATGAAATTCTACTTACTTTAGGATAATGAGAATCTTGTAAGATTGTTGTAAAAATAGCATAGTTCGTTATCCCGTAGATAATATAAGCCATATTCTTAGCAGTAAATATAAGATAATTGTGAGAAAGAATAAGAAATCAAAAGATGTGATAAAATTTAGAATATTCTTAATTAGGAAGAGTCTTTCTTATCATACTCTGAAAATCTTCTAAATTAGCTTTACAAAAAATCTTCTTAAATTCAAAAAAAAGACTCTCAAAGTCAGCACAATCATTAGAAACTAATCAAAACTAACAAAGAAATTATAGAATTATCAAAGATTAAATTGGCATTATAAGTGTCCTGATTAAACAGTTTTTTTATATATTAATTAACCAAAATTTTTATTTAATCCCTAATAAATATCTACTTTAATCTATTTAATAACAATTAATGATTTTTTTAGTTCAAAATAATATGATTCATCTCACAAAAATATAAAGTAAACTAATCTTAATTAAAAATTTATCTTTATCTTTAATTGAATTAGTTAACTCAGTAATGTAAAGTATTTAGTTTAAAAATTAATATATGTTTACATTAAAAACAATGAACATTCACATAATGTATTATGAAATCTAATGAATGATACTTCAGTAATTTAAGATTTAAGTCATAAGCGGCTTTAATTGCTCGGTACTAAATAATCAAAATGGGTTTTTGTTTATGGACGAAAGTAAATCAATAAATTAAAAATCGGATGCCAAAAATTATAAATAGATTCAACTTTATGTTTATTTTTTATTATTTAAGATAAAAGATCGAATAAATGAAAAAGAGAAATTCAAGAATAAATATAATAAAGAGCCATTAGTTATATAATTATTTGAATTCCTTTTAAAAAATCTGAAATAAAATTAAGCTTGTTTTTTTAATTATCAATCAAGATGAATAGATTATTGTAAAGTCAAATAATTTTTGAAGATAATAATTTAAGTTATTTAGGAATCTATCTTCAGATAACTTTTTATGGATAAATAATAAATATACTCTTTTAGAATTTCAATATTAATGTTAGACTAGGTTGAAAAAATTTTTAATGTCAGAAATTCTAGCAGATTACTATTCATTAATTAATACTAGAATACTTTATAAAGATGGAATTCAATGTCATCATCTTTGATATCAATTGCAAAATAGTGATTTGAGTTTTTTTTATATTTATCCATTTTTGTCTGTATAAATGCTGCAGAAAAGGATGAAAGGGATGTAAAAACTTAATTATTTTGAGCAGATGTAAGAATTGACAAGTATCTCATAAAATAATGATGATGAATTGAATTCTACTTGCTAGTCTATATAAGTTCCAGGGTTTAAAAGGCACTTTGGAAACAATTTGACATTATTTCATATTTGGGGTGAGCCTTTGATAACAATTGGACCACATTGTAAAACATTTATAAATGATTAGTTTAGGGCCTTTAACATTATGCATGATTATTTCATTTGGTGGAGCTAGCTATTTGTTAATTTACGAGATAGCCATTAGAAAAGGACTTTATGTTTATTACTTTTCAATTTTTATAGCAGCACTATAAATGCTTAGTTACTTGATAACTGCCCTAAAAAATCCAGGCATTGTGACTAGTACTAGAGAATACAAAGGGATATTATAGTGTATAGTAAGAAATATATATAATTAAAACCTTATTAGGTTTGTAATAATCCAAGAAATATAGGTTCGTTATATCATTGTGAAGATTGCGATGTTTGCATTTCTGGATTTGATCATCATTGTCCTTGGACAGGAAAATGTATAGGAAGAGGAAACATAGGTTCCTTTTATATATTCGTAACTATGATACCGATATATATTGTATATTTCGTCATAGTTTCCTTATTATGATTAATGAAATAATATATTCAATCAATTTTTTGTTTTTTGATTGCCTAATCTTCTTCTAATTCAACGATTTTCCTAAAAATTGAATTTAAAAAAATTACCTTTGAATAGCTTTTGATTTTGGTCCATACCCTTCCAAATTAGGGTAGAACATTTTAGCAGAGTTGAAAGTAGGTTTGAATGTAAAGTCCGGTGTATGAGTTGTTTCAGAAGTCAAAATTGTATAAGCTGGAGTGTTCTCTTGAATACTCTTTAGATAATTTTCACCGTATTTAATTTTTTTCTATGAATAAAATCAAATATTACCCAAGTTTTTATGATATCATAGATTGCTTAATTGGGAGCATTAGTCTTATAGAGGTCTACTTGAAGATAGCATTGAGCAATTTTGAAACCCAAAGATTGAAATCCAGCACTAAAATCGATTAGATTATTTACAAAATTTCCTTTTTACTGATATTTGTGCATTTCAAATTAGATGCCAAGTAAGTCATATTATAAGAATAGGGATTTGAAGAAACTTCATTTTAATTAATAATTCCTGTCAATTTTCCTTATATCTAATCAAATGTTTAGAAATGAGTATGTCTAGTTTCTAGATTGGTTAACATTTTCTTAACAAATTCAATGTTATTTATTTCGTCTATCCATACAGGACCATTAATTTTGAACGAACTTCCACAAACCTCACATTTGGATGGGATGGGTTTTTTATTGATTTTGTACCCTTTGTCTTCCTTTTAACCATAAGGATAAACATGAAATGATTAGCAAGATTAACAGAAAAATAAATTACCAATTTGAGAAAATAACTTATGAGTCTAAACTTTATCCTTTGTTACATGTACAAAAACTCTGAGGTAAAACTCTCCATAAAATGAAATCAACGGCTTTATTGCTTTACCTAGTCTACCAGCTGCTTGACTGATTGTATATAGCAATGTTCTTAATCCGTTCTCAGCAAAACAATTCATCTTAGTTCTTGCTGTACCGTATTACTAGTATAGATTATAAATCATACAGCAAAACACTTTTATGTATCAGGACCACATAATACTCTGCTATCTGTACAAGTGATACATAATAAAGAATCATCACAAGAATGAATGGCTGAATCTAAGAATGGACAAACTGTTCCATAAGGATCCAAGTCTATCACATCAAATTTAATGTCTTCTTTCATTAATTTGTTTGCATCCATGTTGTATATTTTGACATTGCTAACATTATTGAGTTTTATATTTTCATCAATTAATGCTAAACTTGCTAATGAAAGATCATTTGCGTAGATTTCTTTAACATTTTATATTTCTTATGCAAATCTAACACTTCTTAACCCAGAAGCAGACAAGGCATCTAAAATTGTTATTGGTTAGCGATTTTCTTAGAAAGTATCTATTACCAATACTGTCAAATCACGATTAATGATTTGTGCAGGATTGTAGAATACTTCTTCTTCAATCAATTTGCCTTCTTTTTTTTCGATTCTCTTAGTTTATATGAGGGCTTTTCCTTCTTTTATGAATCTTTACCCATCTTTTTCAATAAACATTGACAATTCTTTCACAATTTATTTCATTTAAATTATTTATTTTAAAAAATCAATATGTATGAAATTCACAAATAATTAAATATAATAAAATAATGATATGATTTGTGATTTATTACTCTTTATATTTTCATTTCATTGTAGGCATAGCTGTGCTTAATGTATAGCTGTCAGATGGCTCCTTCCATCTCGAAGTGATTGTTTTCATTTAAGTGAAAAATCTTATGCCAGCTTTGCCATAGAAATTGGCATCACCATTAAAGGATCTCTTATTTCCAGTGAAAGAAAACATAGGCAAAGGAACTGGGATTGGTAAATTGATACCAATTTAACCTGCATTCACTTCATTTTAGAATTTTCTGGCAATTGATCCATTTTATGTAAAAATGGCTGTTCCATTACCCCATGGATTGCTAATGATATAAGTATGTAATTACTTATTAATAATCTCTAATGCTTAATCAAGAGTATCAGCATACAAAATATTAAGAACTGGACCAAAGATTTCTTCTTTGTATGTTGTCATATTAGTGTTCATCTTCAAATAGGATAATTATATACATTATCAATAACAGTAGGACCAACAAAATAACCTTTTGGATACTTTGGATGCTTGAATGATCTTCCATCCAAAATCAATTTACCTCCTTCTTTTTCTGCTGTGCCCAATAAATAATGAATTCTTTCGTATAATTCCTTATATGAAACAGGAGCTATGTCAATATTTTCATGTCCAGGTCCTACTTTGAAAGATTTAGCTTTAGCAATCAGATCAGGAATCCACTCTCTGCTTTTTCCTACAAAAATAGCAACGCTCAAGGCCATGCATCTTTAGCCAGTTGAGCCAAAAGCTGCAGAAGCCAAAGCATTCAAACAATCCTCCTTATCAGCATCTGGCATAATTACACCATGATTCTTAGCCCCCATATTTATTTGACATCTCTTAAATGTTTTTGATGCATTTTCATAGATATAATCACCAGCTTTATTTCCTCCTACAAAAGAAACAGCTTTAATATCAGGATGTTCGCAGATATGCTTTGTTGTTTCAAAACCTCCTTGTACTACGTTGACAACTCCTTTAGGAACTCCAGATTCTTCTAGTAATTTGGTCAAATAGGTGACTGCCCCTGGTACTCTCTCACTTGGTTTCAATATATATGTGTTTCCTG
Organism: Paramecium tetraurelia; assembly: GCF_000165425.1. Lineage (NCBI taxonomy): Eukaryota > Ciliophora > Oligohymenophorea > Peniculida > Parameciidae > Paramecium > Paramecium tetraurelia. Next base: position 577,045 of record NW_001799067.1, read on the forward strand.
TTACAATTGCGATTGGGAACATCCATAACTAGGAATGTTAATCTATAAATATACTGGAATCATTGCAGGGAAATTAAAAGGACAGACTCCTGCGCAAACTCCCAATGGTACTCTATAACTATATGTGTCAACACCTTTGGCCAAATTTTCCACTGTTTCACCCTACATTACATGAGTAATTCCACAAGCAGCTTCCACAACTTCCAATCCTCTGATTACATCACCTTTAGCATCAGCCAAAGTTTTTCCATGCTCTTCTACTATTATATTAGCAATATCATCAACTTTAGATCTGATTTTGGCTTAATACTCAAACATATATCTAAGGTAACATTTATGAATTACCTTTATCTGGTTGGTAATGGCACCTAAGACCATGTTTTAAATGCTGTTTTTGCTGCATCAACTGCCTCATTGAATTCCGCTTAGGTTGTTTACTTTGTTATTCCAACTACTTCATCAGTCAAAGGGGACTTTCTTTCCAAAGCTATGCCTCCATTTGATGTTTTCCAAACTCCATTAATGTAATTCTAAGCAATATTGCTGAATCTAAAAGATTGCTTTCTCAGCTAGGTGTGGAACATTAATAAATATTTGCGTATTATTTTAAATCTTTTTACTCGAATATTAACAATTAAACACAGAAACAATATTAAATTTTATTATGTATCTAATGATTTTAATTATTATTCACTTCATTTAACTAATTTTCACCCAATTATGTATATTTTAAATAATTGCTCTTTTCTCTAAATCTCAACTTTGTCTACTTAGTTTGAAGAATTACCAACTAATTATATATTATTAGTTCTGATTTAAAAATGAAAAGTAATACAAAATATAAAATGAATCCTCATTTAACTGCATCATAAAATAGAGAAATTATTAAATGAAGCTACTCATCTTTATTATTTAAAGCATCAACATAATATTGATTTAATGCTTACAAGTCATTTTAATGCTTCTCTCTCATTTCTTGCATTTAATCTGAAGATTTATTCTTTAGGATTATGGAATTTAATTTCTAGATTTATTCATTTTATTTAATTAATTATTTGCACAAATCTATAAAATTTGAATTTTATTATTCTCTTATTTCATTGATTTCCCTATCTCTTTATTCTGACTACTGCATATAGTATTTTAGTTACTTTCATATGATATATAAAATACTTCTTAATTTACCTATTAGTCTTAATGTCGTTCCAATTACTTTGCCATTGAGTTTCTCCTTGAATGTGAACTTTATTAGTAGCAACTCAATTATTTTTCCAGCAGCGTTATCTATTTTGATTTCTCAATTAATTATAATTACAACTTCGTCACATTTGTTTCATCGGTGTATTTTAATGATTAATTATTATGAGAAATAGCGTGATCTATCACAGATTTATTTTAAGATTAGAAAAAATCAAAACATGTTGATTTTGGAGACTGTCCAAATCTTTAATCAATTTCAAGTATATAACTATTGTTCGATGAATAAACTCCTTGGTGTCTTAAACTTTCAAAAGGCTATTTCCTTTCATATTAATTCATGTTTTAATATTCTTCTAATTCAAATTTAAACATCTCCATCTTCTTTTTGAAAGATGCAGCTTACTTTTCTGACTCATAAAGTTAACCTTTTAATTTTTTTAACTCTACCTCATACTAAAATTCTTTCCATTCTAATTTTTTTTTGTTATCTTCTATTAATTTTTGATTTTTAGCTTTTAAATTTTCTATAGTCTTTTATTCCTTCGGATCTTTCACTAAAATCTATTGTTATTCTGGCTCTATTGATCTTGCTGTTGGTGGGCAAGACAATAACTATGATTTCAGGGTTTGGTTCTTTTATTGCAATTTGGCTATCTCCTTCTATTAGTTTTAAACCACTTAATTCAAATCTTCAATTGATTGCTTGCATTTTTCAATTTCTTTGATGTATTCCTCAAATTTATTGAATACTTCTTCAAAATCGCAACAATTTAGTTTTTATAAACAGAACAATTCCGAGTCGTATAGTTGTTCATATAATTCATTTAATTATGTAATTTTGTTTTGTTGATCAATGATTTTACTTTGATATTCTGTTTTCATTAATTCAAATTACTTATTTTGTTGGGCGATAATGTTATCTTTTGTATTGATATTTTCTTCCAAGGAGATAATAGTATTTGTAGTCTAATGTTCAAAATATCCACACTCTTGAAAACTGCCGATGTCATTAATTTAATTTTAGAGCAACCCCATTATTTCTGATTATTATTGTGGTAATAATTATTACATCATTTCTACTAATTCTTCCTAATTTGCTCTCAACAGAGTGTCAATAAAATACTGTATAAATTTAAGCAATTCTAAATTACAATCAGAAAGTGAAATGTCATCATCAAAATTTCTAATTTCTAGTTTGCATTTTTTCCTTGCTAATTAGATATTTGTAATTATTAGGTTCCAAAATGGTCTTCTAAAGTCATATCCTAAACTAAAAATTTTGCAATTCATATATACTAGTCTTCTATCAATTAAGCAAACAGAATGCCATCTTAAATTTCCGTAAAGTTATGTATCTGTCTTTTTTAGTAATTCCATTTGTTTAGCTATATCAATAGTGATTATTGTTACAAGTGTTATAGCACTTTTCATAATAAAAAAAATTTGATAAAAATATTATATGTATTAAAGAAAGCCTTAAATTATGAAACTTTTCTCATTTTGAATTGTTTAATTACTTATTTACTATTAAATAGAGCGAAATACAAGCTTGATAATAATTTTATCAAACTTTACCAAATCTCTAATTATATAAAGATGTTTTACTTCATTTTTAAGAGTGAAAAATTGAATCAGTATCTCAAAATTGTAGAATTATTTCTTACATTGCCTCCTGTTTTTCTGAAAAATAAATCCAATAGAAATACAATATTACAAATCTCGAAAAAACTCCTGATATTGAAATTTTTCTATTAATTATAAATGAGCCATTTTTCTTAATACTTAATTTCTGCAAGATTATAACACATAAAAATGAATATCAATCTTACCAATTGATTTAAGAAGATAATTTAATAAATTAACCAATAGATAATTTAAAATATATTTTAAGAATCATTTTAAGATATGGAATTTCACAGATCATAACGAGAAATTCATTCTTTAAGTGTTTCGTTTCCTGTTTTTGTGTAAAATAATAGTATAAATTTTGTTTAAATTCTCAAAAACATGAAAATAAAAAATAAAAACTACCATAAACATAGGAAGTACTATTTATCCTCAAAGAAGATCTTTAATGTTCTTTAGTTTCGAATTTAGAGTCACTCAGCCCATTCTCGGTGAGGTTTAATGAAAATCCTTAACAATAAAAATAAATATAGATTTCTAAGAAATGCCAAATACAAGGGTGAAAATGTGTTTAGTATTTATATTTTTCATTATTATTCTTATCTTGATCTGATACTTTTTAAATGAGTAATCCAATTACTATCACATTTAGGTAAGTAGTAGTTTTTAGAAGATTTCTCTGCTTTCTAAGACGACTCATTTCTTTCTATTTGATAATATGCAGTTTGTATTGCTCGGGCTGAATTCATCTAATTCTCTATTTTTTATTCCTAAATTATCGAATTGGCTTTCAATCTTGGGGTTGATTAAGATTGATCATTTTAAAGAGTGCTTAAATAAATTTGTTTCCTTTTTGGTTATGCTTTAAAATATTTATACTGAGCTCCAATTAAAGTTGGATCTACTTTAAGATGACGCTTTACATTTTTCTTTTGGACGATAACTAATTGATGGTCTAGTCTTTTACTCTACAGAACTGCTAACTCTTTACTATTTATTTTAGGTTTTCAAAAGTTTATCAACCATTTTTTTATTGCAGAGAGTCAAGAGATATTTATGAATATCATGAATTTTATTTGATTCTTTTCCTATTGCATAATATTCAAACATTTATAATAATTTATCATATAAACTATTTTGATGTTATGAGTACATTGAAAAAATCATAATTACAAATATACATAAAATGATTAATTAAGAATGCAATATCCTAATGAGAATCTACATTTTATGTAAAATTTGAAACTAGTTTCTAAAATTTATTTTAAAATTAGAGTTCTATCAAAAGAAATAATTATAATTACATGTGAACCTTTAACTGAGATTTTTATCGTGGTCTTAAAATATCAGAGATATGAAGAAAGTTGTAAATGGTTTATTTTAGTTAAATTTCTATATTAAGGATTTAATAACAAGAACTTTTTTTTCTACTAAAAATAATCTTATTATTTATTTTGGATTTCCTATAATTCCTGTAATTTCTATTTTAGAAAACTTTCTTTAAAAAGTAGAAATAAATAAACTTTTTATACTAATCGGTTATGTTTGTATTAATGAAATCGATTTTTAGATAATATTTTTGGATAAGAGAGCATTCTTTTTCATATTTATGCTTTACCTATTTAGTTTTTGAGATATCATAATTAATCTGTTTTGGAAATACGATAAAATTTTAGTTAATTGAGGTTTAAGCTTTAAGAATATTTGATCAAATTTAAGTCATTTTTAGGGAGAAATGGATTTCAGGATTATATTCATCCTAATATTATACTACAAGAACTGTTTATTAAAATATAAGTGTGATTTATAATCAGCATTTTATTTCAATAATGCATAGTATAAAAATATAACTAAGATTGAATTACAAAGGGCTCAAATTAAGGAATCATTTGAAAAGAAAACGAATAAAAGTTTAAAAATAATCAAATTTTCAACATAATTATTAACTATTCTAACAATATGAATAAAATGAATTAGTTTTCCTATTTGTAAATAATTAAATATCAAGATTTAAAAAAAGCTCTGATTAGATTTCAAGAATTTGTATTATTTAAAATAATTAAATCAATTATATAAATATTTAATTTTAGAAGACTTTAAATGGAAATTCAATAAATTTTGATAAAAATGTTCTCCTTTCCTCTTTGTATTGATCACTTATTCATTGTTTGATTAAAAAAATGAATTTGAATGGAAATTAATTTAATCTTTTTCATACTAGACACATTAATCATTCAATTCATGAATAATTTGATCGATATTTAAATATACAAATTCCACCATATTAGGCTGTTTAATAGGTGTTTTAGGAGTTAAATAAGATAAATGAAATTATTTAGCTTGTAATCAAAATTAGAAAAGACATCATTTATACTTAGTATAAAGAATCAAACACAAGTAATTTATTCTTAATACTAGATGACACATGTTCAATGTTTGGAACGTATTAAAATCTATAAAACTATCTTGGTAAATATTTTGAAATAGAAATGAAACCGTAATATAGGAAATATTAGTTAACTAAATATGGAATCATCGATTTATTAGTTTTTAGTTTTTTACATAAAAGCAGAAGTTTTCATAGAGTAATAACAAAAGGAATAGCTCCTTAAATATCATGTTTGTATAGTTGGTATTAGGAATTTATTGCAGAATTTGAAATCAACAACAATATTGATCCCAATTATCTGCCAAGGAAGGAGAAAAGAGTTTAAATATAGAAAAACAAATAGCAAAAAAGTAACCCTGAACTGATAGAATCCATTAAGGATGACAAACTTATTATTTTTAAAGATTTAATTGAGAATGGCGCTTCAATTTATACTGTATCTTTAAGAGATAAGGAGAAAATGCTTGTTCCTCATTTAGTGTGTGCATTTGCAAGATTAAATTATGCATAATATTTATAAAGTAAAAATGTGGATTGGGAATGTGAAGATGATGACAGAATGACTGCCTTTATTTAGTATGCTATCAGAAGTGAATCTAAAGAAATGATTGAATATCTACTTAATCTAAAAGTAAATTTAGAACACAAAGATATTTAAGATAGAACTCCATTTTATTATGCTTGTTCATTAGGATAATTATGTTATTATTAGGTTCCTTGTAGAAAGAGGAGCTAATATAAATGCTAGAACTGCTTTGGGAAGAACTCCATTTTCAAAGGCAAGCTTTTTAGGATTGTATAATGTGATTGAATTTCTTCTTCAATAACCAAACATAGACTTTAATTATGCGGATAAGCAAGGAAGAAATGCCTTACACAATGCAGTTTTTGGCCCTAAAGGAGGTAGAGATGGAAGAAAGGTTGGCACTTGGTGTTATGATAGTCCTTTGATTGCTTAATTATTACTTGAACATGGAATGGATGTGGAAGCAAAAGACAAAGATGAAAATACTCCATTACATGTGGCAGCATCAAGTGAAGCTTTAAGTTCCATTCCTGTTTTAATAGCTTTTGGGTGCGATATCAATAGAAGAAATAAATGGGGAGAAACTGCTTTAATTATAGCAGCAAAATTTAATCATCATGAAACTGCTAAATTATTAATTTAAAATGAAGCCGATTATTTCTTTGAAAATGAGGGATATACAGCAATGGAAATTGCTGCAAAAAATGATTAATTTGAAGTATTTCAATTTCTATTAGATAAAATGAAGCCACAATTATTGGAATTAGAAAGGTTAAGATAATATAAGTTGCAATCAGTTCTCTAATCTTTAATGAAAATTACCAAGAGTTTCAAAGCAAATAAATATATAAGATATTTTTTAGAAAATTTCTAACCATATTATGATTAAGAGCATGCAGGATTGATAATTGAGATGCAAGACGGGTAAAACGAACTTATGTAAAGTTATTTAAAGAATTAAATTATCTCATAAGAATAAATAACTAATGCTTTTGAACTTTGTTTGAAAAGAAAAAACATGTCAATTTTCAAATAATTATGCCTTCATACCTAAATCTAATATACAGTCTGCCTTTAAAAATCATTAATTACAATGTTGCTCGAATCACCAGAATTAGATATATTACTGTTTTAATTTAATATTGATTGGTTTAACTATAGAAGCAAATTGGGTGAAACCTTTTTACATAAACTTATAGAGAAGAGAAAGACTGAGACTTTTTTAAAAATACTAAATTTATTTTAAGAAATAATAGATGAATAGGGTAAAAGCAAAGTTAAAAATATCTTTTTAAATTCTATTACTAAAAATGATATTTATAATGTTTTAATATTCTAAAATTCTGGTGCATCTACGATCATCGAAATAGCTGTAATTCATAAATTTATGGATATATATTAAATGCTTGACAATTTTATTTCAGTTAACTATGGTTCAAAATAAGGACTCAAATTTAAATTGATTAATTATTCTATTGAATTAGATCATCTTACAAAGTTACCTCAAATTTAACTATAAGATGAAGAAAATTATAAATTTATTAAAAAATTTTCAGAAATAACATAATTAACAGATAAAGAATTGTAATTTTTTGAGACAGTCTTAAGATAACATAAATAAGGTAAAATTAATTTATCCTAATTTTATTCATAAATTTAATCCAAAAAATAAGTTATTGTTGTTGAATCAGAGGATCATCTAAAATAATCATGTATTGATATTATTCAAAATTATACTATTTTGGGAGTTGATATTGAGCATTACTCTGATAAAGTAGATGAATTCAAAATATCCTTTGCTTGCACTATTTAATTATCTACTGTAGAAATGGATTATATAATTGATGTTATGAAATTGAGGCATGTCTGTAATAAGTATTTAACTCCGATTTTCGAGAATTAAAAACTATTAAAGATTTTTCATGGTTGCGAGGTTGATTTAAGAGTTCTTTTTAGTGATTTAAAATTAATGGTTAAAAATATATTAGACACTAGCAAAATTGATATGGCTTTAATTAAATCACCTAATGCTTAGTCTTTTAAAAAATTATGCAAGCAATATTTAAACATCCCTTTTAACCAACTTTATCAAACATCTGATTGG
>NW_001799072.1:0-18623 GCF_000165425.1 Paramecium tetraurelia
TGGAAACACTCCAAGAGATACCTAAATTGTTATCCTTAGAGAAATCCATCCAATTCTATAGTTTGTAGGGAATTAAAAGTACTATCGAAAATGGAAATATCATTACAATAACATCATAAGATTAATAAGTAGTAATTGTGTCGTAAAATACCTTCTCCTATCCCAATAAATATTAATTTACCATTTAAGTTGAACAATATGATACTAGTTAAAATTAATAATTGCAAGTTGGATTTGCTCATCATTCTAAATTAATGAATTACAACTATTTCTATAGATAGAATTGTAGTGCCTATTTCGGGTTGAGTAACACAGGTAGAATCAATTTCTCTGTTTAGAAACCAGAGGGAAAGATCATAGGAGAATCTGTGAGATTGTAAATATTCTTATGATAATAGAGCCTTAAAAGAGAAAAGACCTGCTCATATTACAATATCATTAGATATTTAGAATAAATAATGTTTATTACAATATGAAGACATTAAGATTGAATACAGTAAAAAGAAGTGCTCAAAGTTGGGATTTGGCGGAGAGACAGGTGCTGAATAGTTCTTTTAGAAGAATAAGAAATTTGTATTGTTTTTTATTGGAAATTTGGCAGATATGAAATGTAAGGTGATTTGAATATATTTAATAATAAATATGGCATAAATGTGATTAAATGTTCATTTAAAGTTCTCAGAATACCATTTTTTAGTGAATTCATCACAATCCAACAATTAAAATCTCCATCCATTTATTTAAACTTCATTACCAACAATCAGATCTCCAGGAGTAAAGAATTCATTATTATTATTCACATTCTTATACTTTCTTTTTTCCAAGAATTTTCCATCAGGGATGCCTTAAAATAATACTTTTGAAAGATACCAGAATTTCTAACAGTAGGTTCATACACCAACAGACTGTCATCATTTAAAAAGAAGGTGATTACGAAGACTCTGTCTTTATCTTCAGGTTTGGTAGTATTGAACATGGCTAGGAATCTGAGATTGACTTGATTATCAACCCATTTGAAGAAATCCTTTTTGGGAGGTATAGGTTATAATCTATAAATATATCCAAGAGAATCTTGTTCATCTCCAATTCCATTATGTGGAGGGATTATAATATCTAAATGATAAATAGAAAATACTGGATCTTTCTTATTGAACATATTCTTCTTGGCCTCCTAAAGGGAAATCGACATTGAATTTATCAAAATAGTATTATCTAGTGAATTAATCACATCCATTGATGAGGAATTTGCGATTATAGATAATGAGGGGTTAGCCATATTAAATATCTTGTGGCCTAATGAAATCCTCTGCATATGTTTATCCAGGTTGATTGAGTGAGAATTTTCTGGGTAGTTTTTACCTTCTCAACATCATGGGAAATGGGACTCTGCCTGAATTGGCTGAGTTGATTTCTTTAATCTCAATAGTATCATCAGCCAAATAATAGTGAAGAATGTATTCGATGTCTGAAAACACATAGAATTTAAGGACCTGATGATTATAAAAATAGAATGATACTTTTCTGTCATTTTCTAAGAATTGCTTTTAAGAAGTAACTTTACCACCTCCTAATTTATGTTCTAAGTAATCTTTCATGACTGTATCTTTTTGAGGGATGAATTTAGTCATAGTTTTGGTTTCAAATGAGTCTGATTGAGGTACAAAGGATGGTTCTTATGGTATTCCTTATAGCTAGAGATATGATTTAAGTTTACTTCGTAGAATTCTCTAGTGTATTGATCACAATCAAAAAGACGGATGGTTTTACCAAAGATGATGATATCTCGATTGATTCTGAAATCTTCAGGTAATATGAAAGTCTTAGAATCATCTGCTCTTAATACCTAATTTGGTTGGGAGAGAATACTTTTTATCTTTTAAGGAAGGCTCCTTGGGGTACTCCACTATTTTCTTATTTTGGTTCAGTTATACTAAGTGAATGGTCTTCAAGATAATAAAAGAGTGTAATTTTGCGAATGCGATAATTCTCAAGTGCAGATTCAACGACTGCCTCTTTGAAGTAACCACTGAATCGTAGAACATGTCTATCCATTTTGACCCAACTGGGTTGGTATAATTCTTCAGAATCATTGTTGGCATTCTATGATGTAACTGTTATTTTACTTTGGGAAGATGCATTGCATGGGTTGTACTCATATAATCAGGATTGAACATTCCTGATTATGGTGGTATTTGAATTGGTTATTTACGAGGTACAGGATATTCTTTATTAGCCAGATGATTGACTTCTCTATTTTGTTCCTGTTTGGTTGATGAGACCTTTCTAAAGTTTGGTTTCTAGTAATATTATGAAGTGAGTGTTACATCGATCTCCTAAGTGGGCACAAAGCCTGGTAATTTGGGGAATGCTGATGCCATTTAATTAATATATTATTATTCATTCTGATAATTAATCAGTTGGATTCTCTCTATCAGATGGATTCTCTCTATCAGATGGGTTGTTATTGTCCATTGAGTCATCTTTAGTCTAAGTATAGTTGATCTCATTCTGTTGGATCAGATGAATCACTTGAAGATTGGAATCTTCTGGTTCAGGCTCTTCTTGAACCATTTAATTACATTTTTCATCGGAGAATTGAATTATTGGTTTTTCAGGTTCTTCGAAAATTGCAGATAACTAAAATATATATAAGATAATCAAATTACCTATTGTATAGATTTTTAAATCTTCATGACTGGGAAGTACAAGCCATAATTGATATTCTTATACTCTCTAGCTTTCCAAAGCAATATTTCGAATTGTTGCTTATTTTTCTTGAAGTACTCCCCAACATAGTTGACTTGAGATGCCAAATTTGCAAGTATTGCTATCATACAAAAACCATAATTCTTATCCTTATCAAAGTTGGACACAATAGCATTCATTATCGAAGAACCCTTTACACATGATAAGATCTTAAAGGGTTCACACAATAAACATTGGAAACGCAATTCCACCAAATTGTCATCCATTTTTAACAAGGCTTCAACTGTCTAAGAAAGAGGTTCCAAGTATTGCCACTCAATTAGAAAATCTAAGAATTAGGTTACTATCAATGTCATGATTTGAGAACTGATTTTAGAATTCTTCCAACAAACATGTTTGATCATATCAATCAAATTCGGCTGGAATTGAATCATAGCCAATATGTACTTCTTGAAATCATCAGTATCCAACAATCTGCTCAACCAGAACTAATCAATATCCAATTCCTTCTGTCCTTTGAATTGGTAAGTCGGAGCATCCTCATTCAATTCAATCATACTCTAGGTCCTACAACTAATTATCACTTTAGTAATTATATCACAGATCACCATCAATGGCTAATCGGTGTTGTTAGTTTACAATGACTGTAATTTAAATGATGTATATACATGTGCTTCTGTCACTGTTTCTTGTAATAATTAATAAACCTATTTGAAGTATTCTTACTAATAAAAGTGCTTCACCAAGAGCTGGTTGTTGGTTAAAATATTCTTTATTACTGTGAAGTACTCTGTTCCTCTCCTGAGAGTACTCTTCACCACCTTTAAAAGTGATTATATGTAGAACTGAAGGAATCGACCTATGCACGAATCTTCAAATAAGTAGTGTTGTTCATATTCGACGATTATGGTGATCGATTGAATAATCAATTGTGCAAACGCATTTCTGACATCTGAATATGAAGATTCGATCAATAAGTCAATGATCAGCAATTTGTGATTTCTTAAAAGATCTAAAAACCAGAAATTAGCAGCTGGTTCTTATTTGTACAAGTCACTCAAGACCTACATATTATATTAAAACATCTATTAGTCCTTGTTTCGAAGTAAGACTTCATAAGTGAAGAAAGTTAGCAATTTAATCATTCTTAATGATGGAAGATTGTCTAATTCACTCAAATTGCTTTCCTTCGATAATTAGTGAGTCACTTAATAGGGAGTTTTGATCTACATTGTCGATGCAAATGTTTAGATGAATTTCAAGTAATCCTGAACACAAAACAATTGACTCTTCAAATACTCAGTATTCTCACTAATTACGTGTTGAATCAATATTTCCTCATTGCTACCTTTTAAATAGAACTGTTCTGGAATATTATGCTTGACCTTCTCGTAGAATAAGATGTATGCATTCTTACTGTTACTCATTCCCCATTCTGAAAGGTTGTTGTTGGCTCCTCCAAAACATTCAGTTTTGAGGTTCTCAATCTAAAATGGACAAATCACCTTATCATTGAATTCATACCACTTATCAACATCTCGAATATACGAGTAATAATGTCCACCTTCTGCACTCCCAACATGCACCAACACTCCTTTGAGAATGTACATGGAATCACTCTAATCTTCAACTTCCATATTCTCTACTATATGATCTCGTGTCCACTTAAACATATTGATCTTCTGAGGGAATTCAAAGTAATCGTTGATCTTAATCCTCAACATTGTATTGTAATCAAATTCAAATCGCTTTAAATGGAAGATGAAAGTATTGGGGAGTTTTTTAAAGTATTATCTCTTTTAGACATCAATCTTTCTTTACACTTCTTCACAAAAATACTTATTTTCTCTATCAAGAACATCCCCCTTGACAAACAAAATCTAATGCTTCTTCAAGACACTTCTTATGTTTGATGTCAACAGAGACAGTCAAGAAGGGTTCTTCATTTTCTCTCCTAAAATCATACTCAGGTTCTAATGATTTGATTTCATTAACTAATGTACCACCTAAAATTTAATGTATTAAATTGGATTAATTAGTGAATTTCTAGTCCTATTCCAATTTATCAGTGATTAAATTAAAAAATTCATTGCAATCCTATTAAATTACGACATTAATGACTTCGCCATCATATCCCTTCAATGTTTTAATCAATTAATGAGGATTGATGTACTGCTTCACAGATTCTTGGAGTTGAATGAATACTAACTACAATTAGTGTAAAGTATGATCTGCCATTTTACGTTGCAAAATTGGTGAATCAACAGCATTGATGTTATCGAAGATGAGAGGAGCCTTCATTTCAGTGATCATGATCTGCCCATTCAAGATGCCTTTACGCAAGGGGATATTCATATAGAATTATTGTAGCAGAGAATTGATATAACAAGTAGCTCCCAAATTACGTAATCCAACAAAACCATGTGAACCCTTGACTCCCAAGTCCATATCGACCTCATTGACATCGAATTTCAATTAATGATGGTTTTGAATCAGAGGTAACATCTCGTGTAGATGATTCTCATCTTTACACAATTCCAATAACAAATTGGAATACTCTCTTTCTCGTTAGTTTGCGTTTATAAACAGGGTAAATGTAATAATCATTATTCATCTCAAATAGACATTTGTATAAGAATTTTGTGAATTGAATGTCTACCTTAATGTTTTTGTCAACCTGCAACAAGGAAGTCAACAATAGCAAATTGCCTTGCAATAGCTTATCTTCATTTTCAGTAAATCTTTACTCCATAATTTGCCTATTTAAAATCAATGATATTATCTATTAAGCCAATTGATGAGTGTCAAAGAATGTCAGATCATTCACCTAACCAATCAATCCGGCAATCACCAGGTATAATTCATCATACTATGTTTCTCCCTTGATTAAGGCCTTCAGTATGTCATTGCTGAGATTCACTCCATTTCTCTTTCCAATATCTTGAAGCGTCAGTATGAAATAGGCTGTCAATTTTCGTTGTTCCTCATTTGCACTATTTAGCAATTCTACCAACCTGTTGATGGGCAATTCAAGTTTAAGTAATTCAGGTTTCATATACAAGATGCATAGAATGTTTGTGTATATCTATTCAACTCCAATTCTTTGGGTCAGAGATTCCAACAATACATTCCATTCTACTTCCAATTCCGAATTAAAGAACACTTATTAGAGAAGTTAAGCCTCGTCGTATCCTTGTATGTTGGGTTTCTCTTACTTCTATAGTTATATACTCAATAGACTGCATAATTTAGGATCTTCGTCCTTCTATTAGACAGCCTGTTTTAATCTTAAGAGTTGTAAGAACTCATTCTAATTCATCATCCTCAATCTACTCATTGAATAAGCCAAGAAGTAGATTTAGAAGATATCTAGAATGATTGTCAATATTTCAATTGGATTGTCCAATTGGATCAACAGTAATTTTAGGCCACCTTAAAAGAGGAAGTTTTCTCGTAATGCTTTTCTCTTTTCATATTCATCTTGATCTTCAATGTAGTCACATTACAATTATTCCTTTAGAATTTACAAGTGATATTACAATTTGTATTTGTTATCTACCATGAGGAGATTACACCAATCAGTTTACGACTACTCAATCAACTCGTACACTTCCTTATTCCTGGGTATCATTTATAGGATAGACCAAACCTTAGTACTCTATTCATGGTTCCCTTCATTAAGTAGTATGAATAACTAATTGATGTAATTATTTGAGATTAATGAAGCAAATGAGATCTCATCGGTTTGTTGTTTCATCACAGCCTTTTACTGTTTCTTAACCTGTGGATTCTTTTATTAGTATTCCTAAAGCAATTGTTCTCCACGATCCAAAATATCGCATATAGCATTATCTACTTGCCAATTCTTTTCCTTCAACACAGAAATTATGAAATCTCTGTCTTGTATTTACACTATATTGATAATCTCTTAGACTCTCTCATCTGAATCGTTTGGCACGTATTCATTAGAGATCTGATTGGTAGTATTATTATAAGCATTAATCTCATCTGCCAAGTTCTCTCTTTTTGATATTACAAAAGTCAGTTTCTAATTTACCTTATAATCTTTGAGTGTTTTATTATCATCAAATAGAGTTCCTCTACAGAAAATATCGAATTCATCTGGCTTCAAAGATGGATTCAATTTCTATCCTATTATTTGTTTTGCTTATAATACTGGCAATCCACTCAATAATTGAATATCTTATCTCTTTGGAGGCATGGCATCCATGCATTTATTATCAATCGTCACAAACACCTTTTCCCCTTATTCTATTAATTAGTATCCTTCAAATTCTTCTAATAATTTGACTATCAATGATAGAGAATTAGGATTATTAATTTAATTGAACAGTTAAACTAAGTATTGTTATTTTAATTAATTTAGGATTGTCTGTTGCTATTTGAATCGCAAGAGCTTAATGAAGAATTGCTACAATTAAGGTCCCAATTACACTTGCTACTTGAAGATCTTCCATAGTACTTGCAATCCAATAATGTCTGCATCCACAATTGTATATTGATCATACTGCAACTTCATTACCTTATATTAGACATTGAAATATAGAATTAGATTAGTCAAGCATTACAACATTTACTGACTTAGGGAGGAGCTTTTAATGGTGGATATGAACAATAACTCTATGGCCTCTTGATCCAAGAACTTCTTATTGACATCTCCAACCCAATTAAAAAATAGATCCTTCTCCTCTATACATCTTGCATTTTCTACCAACAATTTCCATAAGATCATCAACTAAGCTCTTGTGATTTTTGAATCTTAATGAAGGAATTCGTAGAATTTAACAAATTGTTCAATCGTTTATAAGTAATCCTTACTTTCTCTTTTGATCAATTTCAACTTTTCTCTTCCCATTACTTTTAAAAAGTTCAATTTAATATCGTATTTGTCTTGGATCCATTTCAAGACATCCCTGGAATTATTAAATTCAGCTAACGGATAAGATGATGAAATGATCTTTTATAACACAGTGATGTAATTACAGACTGGTAATGGTTGCTCTTAAGCAATCAAATTCGAAAATCCGTGCAATAGATATTGTTATCTGAGTGATTTGAATTGATGACAAATTAAATTGATAGCTATTTAGAAAGCTGACTGACCAATTTCAGTGCTTGGTTATTCGTGAACAATGTTTAATAGGAATTCGACAATTTGAGATTTCAATTATATAGCCCTGTCATTATCAAATTGCTCTATGGTTTCATTTTTATTTTATTCTATTTCTTTATAATCCGTATCGAATTATTCATACTTCCTTTTCCCACTTGATCTCTCATTCTATTTTATAAAATTATCATTATTATTGTTATTTCCCATTCTATTATTCTAGTTTTCTAAATCCTATCGCAAATATTTGTTTCTCCCCAAACTCTTAATAAAATTGAGTCCATTTTAATCTATCTAACTCTACTTTATATTTTGAATCAGCGTTTCAACGTCCTCTAGTGATAAGATTTCTGCCAAATCTGTGAGCAATTTTGAAATCATATTATCCCATGTTTCATGCTTACCTTTTCCTAATCTGAGTATGCTCAATATTTCATCTTTACTTAATTTTTGATGTAAGTACAGAAATTGAATGATTGGGAATGATCTCTTCATCAATTCGAAGTGAGCTTTTTCTCCAAATAACTCTTAGAATACTTGATTGTCCACTATGTATTTTAACACATTGTCATTTTTATACCATTCGTCATTAATATAATATTGTTGTTGACTCATAAACTCGTTGGATTAGGCAGTATTGATCTTATCACAAAATTGTTGCAATCCTTAAATTAGTTGAATGATTAGATACCATAAATCCTCTTCTCCAAAGCTGTGCAACGGAAGCATTGTAAATACACACTCATTTCAGACAAGGCAATCAATTCCTTCTTCTAAGCAGAAGTGTAGAATTGATCAAATATATTTTCGATTCCGTCAGTCAACTTTTTGATTGTGTCTCGATTGGAATTCTTGATTTCTTCCTCTGTCAATTTGGATGTCAAAGACTGAAAGTCGAAAATGGTGGAAATAATTCAAAAACTTCTGCCTATCCAAAAAAGTATTGAGATATTGGAAGATGGAGAAGACATCCAAATTATTTAGATTGAAATTCCTAATGGCGTCATCCAAGAGAGCGAAGCCTCCATTCTTGTAGAAGTAGTGGATTTGGACTCTTTGAAATGGGGAGAACGAATACACATCTTGATTCATTCGATAGGAATCCAGGATCTCCCCCTTGAGTGGATAAAAGGTCTTGGAATTGTAGAGTTCTGTGAATTGGATGTTATCAGAGCCTTCAAGTTCACTTCTAACACCATGATGCAAGCGTTCACCGTAGAAGTCATTAAATGTGTCAATATAGGCGCTTAAGTCCCGAATTTTGCTATCGTAGAAAGAATTGCTTAGGATAGAGTGCAAACGTTTTAGGATTGAAAGTGAAATCTGAGGATGTTCCTTCCATATCTTAATACTCACACTTTGAACTAGAAGCAGGATCTCATTGATGTAACATTAGATCTTTAATTTGCTGGTATCATTAATACTAGTTAGAAAGAAGGTCAATACGATTTATCGAGAGCGACTTCTATCATCGGCTAGAGACGCTTATTGAAATATTGATTTAGGTCAGGGACAAAGAGTGCTCTATCAAGGAGAATGGCTTTTAACTCAATCTCAAGTTCACTCAAGTATTCCATCCATTTCATGGTGTAATCTTAATTTAGATGTGATGCCTACATGAACGCATTTGGGAAGCCTTGCCTTGATGCAATGTATCATTTAATTCTATCATTTCAATTCCATCCTCAAACTGTCTGATTTTCTGCACATCGTAGTACACATCGCAGTAGCTGCCGACTTAAACATATTTTTTTGGCTGTTGTTATTAGAACCCATGAACTTCAACATCACCTGATTGGTATTATTGATTCATAATATAATTTAATATTATTTTTGATTTTCACTTTGCCAAGTCTTATACAGCACTTTTGAGTCTCATTCAAGACTTCTGCAGTTTGATAATGCATTAAAAAGTGTATGTATTCAATGGAAAGAACATTCATTTTGGGCAACAATCGAATACTCCTGGAATTCCATTACTTGAGAGTACAATTATTAAACATGAATACATTAAATTAATTTTTTACTAATCCCTCGTTCTTATTCTAACATGGGAATGTGCACTTCAAGAAGGAAAACCTAGGATCACAAAAACACCATGCCCACTTCTGAATTACATATCAGTTACAAATCTTCAGTTTAACAAATCAAATCTATTTATTTCGATGCTGATTAGGTTTTCATTGATGAAATTTCTAACGATGCCAATTAAATAGCATATGAAAAATAAAAACGCAGTTACGTTCAAAGAGAAGTTCCAATACAATTACTCTCAGAGAAAAAACGTAATGCCCATTAGATGGGTTTAGAACCTTAATTTCATACTCATCGAAAAGTTCCCATTCTTTCATCTAAAGAGAACTCGATCATCCAAAAAAGGAAAAGCATTTAAAAATGAGCTATGATATACTCTGTCAATTAATTCAGTCAGAAAGAAAGATCAATTATTTATTGTATTAAATAATAGCATCACCAATATATATAATATATATTAATAATGTCAGAAAAGAGAGATAATTTATGTTCTCTTACATGCACATGCATGATCACTGTCTGCTATTTGGGAGCCATAGGATTATGCCGAACAGTGCTCTTCTCAAACATTCTCAAACTAGATGATAAAGTAATAAACTCAGTGTCATTGGGCATATTTAGCCTCATCTTTTTGATAGGCCCCTTTTCATTGCCATTCTTCTAGAGGATGATTCTAAAATTCACCTACAAGTATCGAATAATATTTGATTCAGAGCAGTATTTTTCATCACCAGTGTAGCTAATATCTTTAGTATGACCTTGTACATCATCGTGATTGAGCAGCAGCCCAAAGACGTGTACTTAATTACAACCATCTTGATATTCGAGGCGCTTGTCTAGCCCCCTTTATGGCAATCTTCTATTGCGCATTCAATTACTATGTTCGTAGCATGTCCAATAAGAACAATGTTAGCATTTACTTTGGAGTAGCCTACTCCTTATTCTGCATGCAAAACTTTATAGGAGATATTTATGATCATATTCGAAGGGAAGATTTACGACTACAATGAATACTTCTATTATCCAATGTTGGGAGTATCCTTACTCATAACATTCCTTTATTGGTTCATCAAAGAACCAGACTCATTGTCGAAATCAGTGACCAAATAAAGTATTGATTTGTAATAGAAATTGAATGAGCATTTATATGGTTCATTGATGGATGATGACAATTAAAAGAATTAAGCAAATAATAACGAATATATCACTCAATTTAAACTAATTTGGAAAATACCAAAGTAGTACCCTTAATTTGTGTACTTGATCCCTACCATCATATCCATCGGAATGTTCACTGCCTTTAGTGTCGTTTACTCTTAGGATATGATAGAACCCAACTATACGAATGTCTCCTATTTAAAACCTGCCATAGTTACCAATCTCAGCATTCATGGGGTTGGTTAATTCTTAGGAGGTATCCTGATTGGATTTCTATCATATTCCTATGGGTACTTGAATTTGTTGATAGTTTTGCAGTTGTTCGGAGCAGCCACTTATTTATTATCTGTAAATTGATTGTATTAATTAAGGATTGTTGGTGAAGCAGATGAGATCAACAACAATAGGAATAGCTTGGTTTACACCTTCAATTTTATGTCAGGATTACTAATCTCGGCTGTCCAAGTCCTGACCTTCTCTTATTGTGGATCTGAGTATGTTGAAAACAAGAATGTCCTACAAATATGCAACTGGATTTACTGTTGGAGTTTCTACTTCTTCACAGTAGTGATGAGTATACCCAATATCCCAGGGACTGCCAATCAGTATTTAATCATTAGTGTAAATGTGTTTGGATCCTTCATACTTGCTTATTGTGTGTTGAATTTCATATGCTTATGGATTCACAAAAGGAAGTACTTATAATTGCGAGAAAATGAGTGATTAAATATGGTATATATTAAATATATTTTAATAAATAATTATAATTAATGTACAAGTACAACTTCGAACAAAACTCTCAACATCGTATAGAAATCTTGGAGTTGAGTGATGAGAAGTGCAAATTCAGCTTTGAAGGCGATTTGTCCATTGCAAATGCCATCCGAAGAGTTATGATTGCAGAAGTCCCTGTAAAATTTTGGACTAAAATATTAGGTCATGGCAATTCATTTTGTTGATATTATTGAAAACACAAGTCCCCTGTCAGATGAATTCCTTGCCTAAAGACTTGGTTTGATACCTCTCGTTTCATATGCTGCTGACAGCAAAATGTATGATTGGGAAGCTGATGCAGATTCCATTAGATGATCAAAAAACAAAAGTGGTCTTTACCTTAAGATAAAAAAATCTGAATGATGCTCCTTTGGAAATCACTAGTCAACACCTTGAACCTGAATTTGGATAAGTGGGTGAAATGGCAATTAGACCTGTCAGAATGTTTTCGCCAATCAATGGCAAGGAAGTGGGCATCCCTATTACAAGACTAGGAAAGAATCAATCTGTTCATGTACGCTGTCATGCACTCAAAGGTTTTGGCAAAATGCATGCTAAATGGACTCCCATCAACATTGCAACATTCAGACATGAAGCGGGTATATTTAAAAATTTATTATATGTAGAACTCAATTTTGATCATTCCTAAACACAATCCTTGTCCTTATTTGAAAAACAGTCAATCAGAGATTCTTGTCCCATGAATGTCTTTGCTATGGATGCTAATTAAGACCTTATTGTCAATGCCATTGAAAAGTGTGTGTTCTGCGAAGAATGTATCCGATGTGTAATTATATATATTTATTAAATAGGCTGAATCCATGAAGAAACCCAGATTGATTAAAATGCAACATAAAAAAAATAAATACATTTTCACTGTTGAGAGTGCTGGCTAATTAAAAGCTGCTGATATCGTTTAAAAAGTAAATATCCATTTATTATGTAGGCATTGATTGTTTTGAGGAAGAAAGTTGATGAAATATCTTAAGATCTGAGTTTTGCCTAATAATAATAACAGATTTGAAAATTAATTTTATTATTGTCTAGTATATATATTACATAAAATTTAAATTAGTCTATAATCACTTACTAATAAATTTTACATCAAATAATAATGCTTTCTTATGTTTCCTTGAATTCTAAGGACAGTTTAGAAGAATTTCTTCAATTATATTAGTGCAAAGATTCACAGAAAAAAAATGTATTGAAAAAAGAGCGAGAAATAGTACAATATTTGAAAGGCCTAGGTCTTTAAATGAAAACAGACCCACTCTTAAAACTATAAAGATTTGCCAAGTGCAGCATTTATATTAAATTAGTTTTGCAATTTAAAGCGATATTTCTCCTGATTCTAATGAAGAAATCACCCTTGAGAGAAAGCAGCAGGTTATCGAAAACAAAGAATTCAATCTTTCCAACAACCCCTTTCTCAATAGAGAGAGTCGATAAATAAAACGCTCTTTCTCCTTCGAAAATAACAATCGATTTTTAAATGACCAAAGAGATAATGTTGAATTACATCAGTTTGACTGATTAGCCTTAAATATAAACATTTATATATATATATTTGCTTGCATCGTCTATATACAATTGAGAAAATTCTCAGACCGTTCAAATCTTCGCACATTTTTAAATATTCTGGATGAATATTTGTGATAAGATTTAATTGGTTGATTAATTAGCAAATAATAATTAAAGTTTATTATTTAATTAAAATACTCATTTATTGCAAATAGTTTATTTTTAATTCTTATTGAATATAGAATTCTTGATCATATATCCAATTACATCAATTAATTAACATTTTCAATAAAGGATGTATGACAAAATTTTAACATCAAAAATTATTCAAATCCTCAATTAAGCTTATCGTTAAAGATAATGACAATTAAATTAATTATATATCATAATTATCTAAAATTGAAGGCTGAATACACAAAAAGAAAAATTTATATGCTAATTGTAGAGATTCTTTTAGTGTTGCCTATACTTAGTGTTTTCTTATCTGTATTAAGGAATTACACAATATACATCTGATCAGTATTGCTTCTGACTTCTATGCAATAATTTATTTCTGATTAAAAATTTTAAAGATTAAATGCTGAATACAAAAGTGAGAAAAAATAATGAATAGACACAGACTTCAATTATTATTAGAGCTTGCAGAAATGATTGATATCAAAATTGATTTAATAATAATTTATCAATTGATGAGTCCTAATTCATTAGATTTATTCTCTAAATATATAAATAGTTATTTTAATCAATTCATCATTTTAATTCTTAGATATATATATTTAAACATAAAGACATTTTAATCCAGTTAGCTTAATTTTTGAAAGGAACTTGAAATAGTCATCAATTCTTTAGAAAATATTAATCAATCAAATGTTTGGTCAAAAAGATGCATTTGCTAAGCCTTGAGGATTGATTCTTGTCAAAATCGGAGATATTTGATTGGAATTTCGTAGAAAAGATAGAACCAAAAATTCTGATTTGGGATAACTTTAATTTTTTATTAATTTACTGAGTTGTTTTATCACTTATAAAATTTTATATATAAAATACTGTAATTTGGTAATTTAAATAGTATGATATATATATAATTTTATAATTTTTATAATTGTATTCAGCTTTGCGTTTAATTTTATTCAAGGTCGTTTATAACACTCAAATCTCAATACATTTAGATCATGTAATTACTCTTAATTCAGTTTAACTATGCTATCTAGTTCATTTCGAAGATAATATAAGAAACAAATCACAATTATGAAAAACCAAATTTAAATTTTAGACACAGAATTTATTTAAGAAGTCTTTTATTAAGAAATATCTTTAAAATTCTAATTTTACTATTCTGAATTTTTTTAAGTGATTGATTACAATTTATCAATTGATGATTAAAGACTATTTTATAAATTGTTAATTTAAGTATTTTATTATTCTGAATTTTTAAAAGTTAAGGATTAAAAATTATCAATTGATGCTTAAAAACTATTTTATAAATCTTAAACTTTTTTATTTTCCAAATCTGATTTTACTAAATTTAGGGATTATAAATTAGAAATTTCTTTTTCCAGTTTTTAAAGAAAATTAGTAATTGTATCATTTTGAGTGTTTAATTACTATTTAATTTTTGAATGGTTAAGCGTATTAGATTAAATTATTATTTCTTGTTCCTCAACTTTTTGTTTTTGCATTTCAAGTTCCTTTTCTAAATTAATGATGTATTAATTGGTTCTTTATGAATTGAAATCTAATTCAGTACAATAGTTTAGTACATCAATGACTTAATCAGAAAAGATTTTAGAAAATTTACTTTCAAAGTTTTAATAAAACTAATCATAACTAAAATTAATTTATTCTTTAGTTTTTGTAAGTAGGTTTTAATCAAGATGACCAAAAATATAGTTAGGAATTTCAGGTTTTAAAATGCAACTTAATTATTGTTATCCTAAGAAAAACTGCTGATTCTTTTTATTATTCATAACTCTCATAAGAATTGTTTTGGTTTTTATCAATTTTTTATAAATTCGTCTTAATTGATTTGTTAATATCTTTATTAAATTTTCTTCGTTAATTATTCAATTAGTTCTCTTTTTTCTGTTTATTCTTTCATTACTATGGCAAGAGTTTTAATATAATTATCTTATTGATGTTCTTTGTGATCTTGTAAAATACAGAGCGAGCACTCTAATTTTAATGGATCTTTCTCTAAACATTTGAGATGGGTACATAATAACTCCTTTTAACTTAAATGTAACTCACACTATTCAAATTAAAAGTTATTTAGATTATCTACTTCTATTTAGTAATCCATTTAAGCAAATTTCAGAAAATGTTCTCTTTCAATAAAATTTTTTTAATTTATCAATATATCCCTCTTCATTTCAATTTAATTTAATTAATAATTTAGTTATCTCGTTGATTAGTCCCTAATATCTTACATTTCATTCTATTTGTCTTGTAAATTGAACTTATAAAAATAAATAAATGTATCTAATGACGGATTTTCTATTAGATTTTCAGCCTTTTATATATTTTGAGCTAAGACCTAGCTGGAATTTTCAGTGATATCATTGAACATTTTTTTTTGATTATTTTACCAATTAGTTAGAGAAAGTAGAATAGCTGATAATTGTTCTTCTATCTATGCATGTAATTCTGAGTTCTTCTTAACTTCGTTGAGCAGATGTTCTTTCAAGCTTGTATAATTTGCATGAGCTGTTTTCTCAAGTTCAGACAATGTTATAATTTTATGTTATTCAGCCTTTTTTTCTCTATGATTTTATTGGAAACAACAACTACAACACAGCTTATTATCTGCCTTTTGAAGACAAGTAGGATGGACACAAATATACTTTTATTCCTCTTATTCATGTGAAGAACAATAAGATTTATTCATTTTTATAAAATAATTTTATGATTGAAAAAATTGCGTGATTAAATTTGCTTAATTTACTTAGTATTATAGATTATGAATAAAAGTTAAAGCTTATAGAATGTCATATAAATCTGGATTTTCAAGGGTAATATTAATCTGGGAGGGAGTTACTTTAGAATAGCATTGCGAAATTGGTAATGTTGATTGTTATTAAGGTTCTGATTGTATATAATTATAAATTAATAATTAATAAAAAATGGGATAGTTTTTAGGGCATTTACAAAATGCATAACCTCCCTAATCAAATCCATTACTTAATAACTCAATATCAAAATTACGTGAGTATCATGGGTCTTTTCAATCTGTTTGCGATACATTTAGTATAGATTTGACAGAGTTCGAATAGATATTCGGAAGCAATGAGACAATGTTTTAAATATGGGATACAGATAACAATGGGTATTATAGTTATGAATATGTGTAGATTGATCAATGCATTGGAATTGTTTTCAGGTTTGATCATATTTGCAGAGAGTAATTTCGAGGAAAAGGCGCGATTTTTATTTGATCTATTTGATTTCAATGAATTGAATTCTTTGAGTTTAGTAAGAATTATGTGATAAATCAAGATTGATTTGGATTTTATGTTGTTGTCATGTGCAAATGCAACCTTCAAAATAATGCAAATAAATAATGAGGTAAATGAGGAAGAAATCTCGGATTTCTTAAGTAATTTTTTTTCGGACAATCAAAGAGTAAACATAAGTTAGTTTTTGAAATGGTGTGTGAAGACGGACGAAATTCGACAATTCCTCTAATTAATCAAGAAGGAAGCTCCAGAATTAAAAGTAACAGCCTAGACAGAGTAGCTCAGCCAGAAGATAGATGTTCTAAGATAAGTGTTCAGCAAGGAGTTTGGTAAAAAACTCTTATTGCCAGATTCCAAGCGTCCCTACTTTGATCAGAGAGGTCTTGGGTATAAATGAGTAAGTATTCTTAGGTCAATTTTATCATCCAAGGCATACCATTCAAAGATCTAATGGATAAGCAGTTTGGCTAAAAAGGTGTATGCTCCTTAGCCACAAGTATTTTAGAAAGACGTCTATGCTAAAATGAATTGGGTTTATGGATTTAGAGGCAAGGACGTGAAGAGGCCATTGCTCTATATAAAGATGCAATCTAACACTGATACGGCATTAAATGAGAAGATGATATTCTTTACAGCCTGTATAATAATAGTGTATTACCCAAAAATAAATGAGCAACGCCATTATTTAGAACACGAGAGTGAAGTGATAAGTGTGGCAGTGGCCAATAATCTGAGTCTGATGGCCAGTGGAGAATACGCTGAGTAACCAGCTATTCACATATGGGATAACAATACATTGCATAATATTGGAGTGATAAAGGGTGTTCATTAGAAGGGTGTTCATTTGTTGACCTTCTTTGGTAATGATGAGTTGTTAGCATCATGTGGAATAAGAGTGGCTTCTCCCATTTTGATTTATAATATTAAGGATTTCACATTGGTGCTATCAACATAGGTGAATGAATTTGCAGTGGATTTATTGACCATAAAGAACTTTATTGGATCATTTGGAGGTGCTCAATATCGATAGCAATAAATAAATCAACAGAGTTTATTGAATCCATTCAAGAAGTACGAGAACTCTTTTGTGGTGTGTACAATTTACCAGATTATTCAATTTCAATATTACGATGGACATTTTTTAACTAAAGAAATTCAGTTGGAGGAATATAATTTGACATCACCTCTAACTTGTGCAACTGCTCTAAGAATATATTCTAGAGATCCCTATTTAAAGGCTTATCAGGCTGAGGAGGGAGAAGCCATAGTGATAATATCAGGACATTAGAATGGAGCGGTGATTTTGTGGGAGAACTTTGAGAGGATGGATTTGATGACCACATATAAGGATCAGATAGTGTGCATAACCAGTTATCAATTTGGGATAATAATTGGGACGGATGCCAGTACTATCCATTTGTGGGATTTCAAATTCAAGAATAATATAAAGAATATAGATTTGACAGCATTTAGTTTCAAATTGTTTAGTTATGTTATAAGTGACATAGTGGTGGCAGGTGATAAATTATTGGTGGCTTCAACAGAAGGAGATGTAGTGGAGATCTTTTTACAACAGAAACAAGAACACTCTAGCAATTCATTTGTGAATAAATTAAGAGCAAATAGGATCAATTATATCATTCAATTGAGTGGAACCTTGTAGGCATTGTGTATATTGGAGAGACCAGACAGTGACGACAAATTGGTATTTTGTGCAGGATCATAATCAACAGTGTATGGATTCTCATTGGAGACTCATGAAATTGTGGATGTGTGGACTATTGGAGATTAGATATCATCGATGGATTGTATTAATTTTGAAGATGGAGGAGCAGTGTTTGCATTAG
>NW_001799073.1:2115-18618 GCF_000165425.1 Paramecium tetraurelia
GTAATTTTCTAATTTCTCAGCATTTAAATTAGCTCATTCAGGTAGGATCCATCAAAGATTTTAGATTAAATTAAGACCTAAAACAAATCTTCCTTTCTGTTATAAACCTCTGTAATTACTTTAAAATTTTGAAAATTGTGTTATGGACTATTATCCTTTTTAATTAATTCCAACATCTCCTTCATTTCTTTATTCAACTTTCCACAAAAAGCCTCCGTTTCTTAGTTCCAATAATTCTTTGTCATTTCCAACCTCTTCAAAATGGAATTTTTCTGATCATTCCAATCATCTAATGGTTTTCCAGTAATAATTTAGACTAACTTTTCTAATTCTGTATTTGACAATTCCAGAGGATTAACATTATTGAAATTCTTAAAACAATTCTCTTCCCTTTCTAACTAATCATATATCAGTTTAATTGAATTCTCCAACTCTTCCCAAATTTATTTTAACTTACTCTAAGTTAAAGCCAACATTTATTTAAAATTCAATCTTTAAGTTGTTATTTAAGATGTTTCATTGAGCAGAGATTCTTTTAATTTCTTTAAAACCTTTTGTTGAAATATCTTTGTTGGAACAGTATGATTTTTGAAATTCTCTCCATGTTCATATTGGCATTCAACACACAATCTCCTTTAAAATTAACACTAATGAGGTGCAGTACACACAAGTAATACTGAACTATCAATATGATAAGTACAATTCATTCTCTTTTAAAAATAATATTGAATTTCTATTACTTTATTTCAAAATTTATATTAATCAAATAGTAACTGTTAAATTTTTGACAATTATGGATAGTGAATAAAAATATAAAACAAATTATTCTTAATTTTAAAGAAGCCTTACATTTGAATCCCCAACCCAAATTCTCCTCAATTCCTACTCAATACTTGAATTTTTAATTTGTTTTTTATTTCCAAACGATATTAATAACCAGTCCATATAGATTATAAACACCCTCAAAATTTTAGAGACTCCCCCAACAACTATTTTTTTCTACACCCCCTAAATATTTTGACTAACCCCCAGATATGAAAGAGGTAGGTGTGAGTGTATGAGGTAACCTGTTGTTAATTTTCATTATTATCCTGTTATCCCTTTTCATTATTATCCTATAATAACTCTTCATTATTATCAATGCTATCCTGTTATTCCTTTTCATTATTATCATAATTATCCTGTTATTCCTTTTCTTTACTATCCTATTATTCCTTTTCATGATTATCCTGTTATTCCTTTTCATTATTAACATTATTATCATTATTGTCCAATTATTCCTTTTTATTTTGTTATTCTTTTTCATTTTTATCATGTTTTATATACTTTTTCATTTGCCAATTATACATTTGAATCAGATAATTACTTCTGTAAAACTCATAAAGTATATTTGGGAAATTTTTGAGAAAATTAATCTCAAATTAATTATCTCAGAGGCTTTCCATCATTTTAGGCAACACTTAAACTATTATTTCCATCATATATGGAGTTTCTACCAAAATACATAAATTGATTTGCCTCATCATATTTTCAACCCTTTCAACACTCCACAGTTTTTATAATTTTATCATTAGAGTTCTTAAAGCTCCTTGATTTGAAATTTATGTTTACCAATCATATATTTCAAAAATCAACATTTTAATACTGTGCATTGTGAATTTTTTTAAGTATAACATTATTTGATCAGGATTAAATTTTTAAAGCTGAATTTCCTTTAAATTTTTCCTTATTACCAGGAGCAAACCAAAAGGCATAATTACAACTTGTAAAAATTTCACTTCTTGTGGTAAAAATGACAAGCGGGTCTGACCAATTTTATTTGACTTTGTTATTCATATATAAATTTTTCAAAATATTCTCTAGCTTCATTTCATCATAGCTATCCATTATCAATAAAAATCTGAATTCTTTCTTCTCTAAAATCTCTTTGCATTCTTTTAATTAAAGTTCGTCAAAACCATACTCATTTTAACGAAGTGTCTCTTCAACAGCTTGAAAAACTGGGTTTTTTAATTGAAGGTAAAGAGATATAAACAGGTATAAGCACTTGATTTCTAATTTTTTAATTTTTATTATGTAATTTCCATATAAATTCTTCTATTTTCTTTGCCGAAGTACTTTTGCCAGATCCTGCTTAAACATGTATTAACAAGACCGTTTTTTTTTCCTCATTTAACTCCTGTAATAAAAATTCATTCACTTCCCCTCCACTATCGTTTAAATCCTTCTAAAATTCATCAAAATACTTTACTCCTCCTTCCCTTTCTCTAAGGTTTTTAAGGGGACATAAATGGTCTTAACGTTTTTGTATGCTGCTTCTTTCAATACATTCCATTTTCTAATTTCAAATAGTTGCTCAACAGATTTTCCTCTCAAAAATTTAATATCATTGCCAATGTTTTTGAGTTATTCCTTCATTTCATTAATTTTCCCCTCCACTCTGATTAAACCTTTTCGGATATGATGAACAAAATCAGTTATCAATCTAAAGTTATTGACCCATTTCACTGATATTTTCAATTTATTGATCTAATTGCTTATGTGGTCTCATCAAGTTCTTTCAGATATATATCTCGCTTATTAAGATTAGCCTCATGAGAAATTTATTCTTACAATTCATCAATTCTGCTCAACATTTCCTACATTTTCCCTGCAATTCTATCATGTTAAGACTACCAATCTTTTGACAAAATCTGCGTTTACAGACTTACCAATTTTTAATTTTTTAAAAGGTTTCGAACTCTTATATCTTTTTCTTGAACTCACAATTAGATTAGAGCTTTCTAACAAAAAGAAGCAAGATTATCTGAAAAACAATTGGATGAAATCTAAATTATAGTAAAAACTAGACCCTATTTAATTTTCCATTCTTCTTTATTTGTAAAGTGGAACCTCTAAACTAAATTATCTAATAAACTGAATTATTCTTTTGATTCTTCCACATAATCTATTTCACTGCCATCCTCTAAGTATATTTATTTTATTTATTGAATTAGAAAATCTTAATCAACTTGGATGTTTGAAATACTTCCTTCTTAATCTAATTTTTCTTGTAAATAAAATTCTAAGCAATTAAGAAAATCAAAGAGTATTTTCATTATCATTAACCCTTTTAAAAATTTTGGTTTCCAAACTTTCTAAATACAAATTAAAAATTTCATTATCCTTCTAATCTAAATTAATATATGAAAATTTTAATTATTCAAACTTTTGAATAAATCAGTTATACGATTTGATTCACAATGTGGATAATCAGAAGACCAGATGCATATTGATCATTAGTTTCTCCATCGATGAAAAAATTTGTTATATCTCTAAAATGGAACTACTTATGAATTCCAATTAAAATACCTCCAGGTTGTCCTTCTCTTTTTTTATCACCTTCATATTTATATTTAACTGTGTCTTATTACGATAAGGACACACCTGGTTGAAGATAAAACCTTACAATCTTACATTTAATTTAATTATAGATTTGAAGGTCAAGCTGAACATCTTAATGACTTTTACAAAATAGTATTAGCTAAGGATGACTAATAAATAGAGATAGGTATCATAATACTCTGAATTATCATGTATTTTTATATATATAAAAGTTTTTATCATCTTTTAAACTAGATATTGAGTATTATCATAAATTTAATATTTTAAGTGAATTAGATTTATCTACTGAAAAAATAAATATTTCATTATACAAATTTTTCATAATTTGAAAAATTTGCTAATTGAGAATTATGAATTTTAATAACGGGTTTATATCTTATTAAGATATCTATGTCAAGGTGGAACGTGTAGCTTATGAGGCTGATTGAAAATAATTCATACACTTGTAAAGTTTGTTATTGAATGTATGAATAATGGAAATTTAGTAAGTTTCTATGAAATGAAGTAACAATTAATTTATTTTTCCATAATAATGAAAATTTGTAATTCCTATCTAATACATAAAGATTAAAAGAAGTATTAATTTAAAAAATACTGATAGATGAATTGAGTAAGAAAGGAGGAAATTAAAAAAAAGAATGTGATAAAGTTAGACTAGTATTGGTCAATGGTGATGAAATTTTATTATTGGAAAGATTATTAAATAAAATAAATTTTTAGATATCTAAGCCTCCTTTACAAGTAATTTTTTATTAAATAAATATCATTATTTAAATTAAAAAAAATGTTACAGAATGATGGTGAACCAGAATCCCCTATGCAACCTCTTCCTGATCAAACTTCTCCATAAGAGATTACTAAGATTGAACTACCTGATTAGTCATCACCTCGTCAGCCAGAATCCCCAAAAATGGATAGGGGATCTCCTGATCATACGAGTCAAATCTCAGAAGACTAAGAGGAAGCCGTTCCAGAAGAAGAATGGTAGAAAACAAAGGAGGAATGGTTGGCTTAAGGAAAAACAGAGGATCCCCCTAGATTTAGAATACATCGATAGGCAGCCAGAAGAAAATCGTTATTGAAACTTGCCTCAGCTGGTGCTAATGGTAAAAGTTAAATAATATTTAGATTACGGAGCTATTTACGTGAGAAAATAAGTGTTAGAACACTTGGACTCCTATGAAGTTGAACAATGGTAGTGGAAGAATGATCCTCATGATATTTTATCTATTAATTTTATGTGTAAGCATGGATAAGCGAATTTGTTTGCTTGGATGACAGAATAAGGAATTTAAATGAGTGAGACAGATCCACCTAGATTAGAACCTGATGCATTTGATCCCGATTTTGTGTATTTTTTGAAACTGCCACACCCATAAGATGTGATAATAAGTGAGGAAAATGTTGCTGAGTATGTCAGCGATGGTGTTATCAATATTAATTACTTGAAGACATTATTGAAATAAATGAATGCTTAATTCATACCATAATTTATTTAGGACTCCTCTTGGCCTGAAAATGTAAAAAAAGAGTTCTTGGCTCAATTACATAAATTCATGGCAACTCTTACTGAGTATTCCTTCAGTCAAGAAGGCATTACTGAGTTGTATATTCCAAATGAAGACTTGAATAATATTGAGTAAGCTTCTCATGACAAAGACTTGTTGTAAAGATTAGAGGCAATCTTATTACATTGGTAGAGATAAATCAAAGACATTGTGAATAATTAAGAATTGGCTATTGAGAATGAGAATGCAGGTCCACTTGATGAGATCTCTTATTGGAGATAAAGAAAAAATAATTTATCGCACATTCATGAATAATTGGAGAAACCAGAGTTGAAAAGAATCATCCAAATATTGAGTGATAGTCAATATGTCTAGAGCTTCAAGGATGTTACTGAGAATATCAAATTGGGATCCAGTTAAGCAGAGGACAACTTAGAAAATCTAAAGATTCTGTATGAACCTTGCAAATAGTTGGAGACAGCTACACCCAAGGAGATCCCAGAATTACTCCCGAATTTGTTATTCAGAGTGAGATATATCTGGGAGAAGTCTAGATACTTTAATACTCCAGAGAGGATTCAAGGATTGATCCATAAAATTTCAAATGAGATTATTAAGAGATGCAAGTCTAGTATCAATATCAATGACATGTTGGATGGTGATGTGGAGAAATGCATTTAAGATTTGAATGATTCAATTGAGTGTGGAGAACAATGGAAGAAGATTTACTAAAGAATGTCAGTTGCAATTGAGAAGATGTCATCATTGACTAAAGGACCTAAATGGGATTTCAATAATTCTATATTTGCTTAAGTTGATGCCTTCATCTCTCGTTGCAAGGAGTTATTGGAAATATGTGAAGGATAATTGCAATTTGCCAGAAAAGGAGCTGGTAGTCACATTCCACAATTTGGAGGCAGCAAAGGTCAAGAGATTGAAGATAATCTTGAATAAATAAAGGATAGTTTTGCTAAGCATTTGAAACCAATCAGAGATATTCGTAAAACTGATAAGGATAAGATATTAGATGTGAAAGCCTCTAAGTGGCATGATGTCTTTAATGCATTTCGTAATGGAGTAAAGGATTTGGATGTTATGTACACCAATATTATTAATAATGCTTTTGAGAGTATGACAACAGTTCAATAAGGAGTTGAATTATTGGAAGCTTTTGATTAATTGGCTAAAAGACAATCGATCAAGAGGGTAGTTCAAAATAAGGCTATAGTAGTCTTAGAATTATTCATCTAAGAAATTGATGCAACAAAACATGAATTCGATAATATTAAGAAACTATAGTATTACCCTTTACAACATGGCTCATTTTCTGGACAGGCAATTTGGGTTAATTCATTGAGTCATAGAATCATGAGAATGAGATATTGGATTGATTAGATGTACTTCATTGATGACTCGATTAAGAGAACTGCAATTGAGAAATTTGAATAGTTGTCATCGAATTTGAAACAGTTTATCATAGAATCCAGGCTGAAGGAATGGAAAGAAGATTGTAAAGATCTGGAAGACATAGTTTTGACTACCAGATTAGACAAGTAGGTATTATTGAGAACAGATGAGAAACATCCAGATTTCTAATATAAGAAGGAGTCTTTGAGACCTAAGATTGGCCATTTAGAAAGCAATTTCGATAGACAACTGTTAAAATTGTTGCATGAGACTTCAGCTTGGTAGAAATTGATAGCTGTTGGTGTTGTGATTCCAAGTTATGCTAATGATTTTACTTAGAATCACAAGGAGAGCTTGAGAGTGCTCAGAGAGTTGGTGATGTTAGTTGTCAGAGAATACAACAACATTATTGACTATATGACAGAAACTGAGAAGAAATTGTTTGCTCAACATTTGGAGACTGTCAATAAGGTAATATAACCATTGGCATCCCGATTGAGATGGAGTGCAAAGACAATCATTGATAGTTAAGTTAGGGATTGTCGTAGAGCTTGTTAAGAGATGTTCTTGAAATTGAAGATGTTTAAGACCAATATGGACAAGATAGATGGTAAATGCAATGAGATTGCCAATAAATTGTTGATAAAGATAGATCGTAAGAAGCAATATGATCACAAGTCCTTCGAGGAGGAATAAGAGAAACATAGAAGAGATATGTATTAGAAGTTGAAATAAATATTTGATGAAATAAGGAAGATATTGTCTGAGACTTATGATCCATTTCTATTTGATAGGATTGAGGTCTAAACAGTTTGGTTGAAGTAGGTGAAGTCTATTGATTACAAGATCAAGGAGAGTTATGAGAAGGCAGTAAAGAATTCATTGATTGATTTATAAAAAGTAATTGGTTCAGAGGATGGTAAGATCACTCCAGTGCCCATTTTCAAATTATCAGTGGAATTGGAGAATCAATAACAGGAGTATCGACCATCAACAAACTATTTGAAACAGATGGTCTCTTAAACATGTGAATATATGAGAGAAATCATGAAAGATTTTAAGAGCATGGATGAAGTCATGAAGGAGGAGAGAAAGAAGAAATTAGATGAAGCAATCTTATTAAATTCTAAAGACTCCAAGAATCCGTAGGCTTAAAATATTAGAAGAATGAGTGAAATATCTTAAGTTTAATAATAGGAGTAGGAGACTTAGATATCAGTTAGGAGTCTAGATAACGAACAGAATATCAAGATCAAGAACGATAGTGATGGTTTGATTCAGAAAATCAATAGTAAATTGAGCAAGACTTGTGATGCTTTGAATTCAGTAGATGCTCATGGTTAATGGAAACGTTACGATTGGTATTGGCAATAGGCAAATTAGAAGGAGAAATTTATTAAGGACATGATCAACAGAAATGATCCAATTACTAATATCAAAACTCAATTGGAAACCTTTGATTTACATTAAGGAGAAATCCAGCAATTAGAAACAACAAAAACCCAAGATTGCATCATCTTGGATAACACTTCAATTAAATCTACTTTGATTGATATTATGATCTCTTGGTAGAATGCTTTCTTGAATGCAACTTAGGATAAAGCATTGCAAGATTTGAATTAATTATACTCACTATTCCAGACCTCAGAAACAAATTTGGACATTGTTCCTTAAGATTTGTAACAATTAAAGAAGAGTAGTGATCTTTGGAATAAGTTGAATGAGGATAGACCATCCATTGAGGCTAAATTGGGTCCATTGGAAGATAAGTTTAAGTTGTTGGAGGATTATTCAATACAATTGAAAGATGATGATATCACAAGAAAGAACAATTTAAGAAACACTTGGGCTAATTTCAATGTGATGTTGGATAGAATCTAAGAGAGAAACCGTAAAGTACACAACAATTTGTACTTGGAAACTCAGAAGAATTTGGATGAATTCATCAAGGAAACTGGAGATTACAAGATTGTATTTTAGAGTAATGCTCCATATCAAGCAACCAATATGCCTCATGAAAAGGCATTATTAAATTTAAATGAATATTCTGAATAAGTTAAGCAATATCGTAAGAAAGAGGAATCAATGAAATTTGGTTTCGATTTGTTTAAATTCAACTACGTTCCATCTCCAGATTTGGAATTCATGGAGAAGGAGATTGCACAATTATCCTACATTTGGCACACCAAGGAAGAATGGGATTAATTTATTAAGGATATTGGAAGTACAGCTTTCAGAGATGTCAATTGTGACAATTTGGACGAAATTGGTGATGATTATTTGAGGAAGTTGAAGGCTTTACCAAGAGAATAGTAGAAGTGGGAAATTGTTAATCACATGAAACAAATTATTGATTAATTCAAACAAACACTTCCTCTGATCATCATGTTGAGAGAACAATACATGAGAGACAGACATTGGGATAAAATGAGATAGCATCTAGGAACCAACATTGAACCAGATAGCAAAGACTTCAACATGGCTGAAATATTCAAATTGAATCTATTATCCTATGGTGAAGCTGTTAAGGATGTGTGTGAAGTTGCTAAGGAAGAATTCAAAATTGAAAATGCTTTGGATAAGATTGATTAGAGATGGGCTAAACTTGAATTGGAAATGGACACTTTCAAGAAGACCTACAAAATCAAGAAGACTGAAGAGATTTTCACTATTTTGGAAGATCATATGGCTGTTTTGAGTGCTCAAAAAACAACTGCCTTTTATGATTCATTCAAACCCACTATTGAAAGATGGGAGAATTGCTTATAACAAATCTCAGAGACCTTGGAAATGTTATCTATAGTTTAAAGATAATGGATTTATTTGGAAGCCATTTTTGCCACTCAAGAGAAGGAATCTGAAAAACAATTGATGGGAGATATCAATAAGTTTGCAGCAATCAATTCTCAATTATCAGGACACATGAATCGTATCTATGAAGATAAGAATGTCAAAAGGTCATTGTCATATGAGGGTTTCTATTAAGAATTATGTACAATGAATTAGAAATTGGACGAGAGTCAAAAGATCTTGTATTAATTATTGGAGAAATAACGTAAGGATTTCCCCAGATTCTATTTCTTGTCCAACGATGACTTGTTTGAACTTTTGGGAAACTCCAAAGACGTGTTCAAAGTCAATAAGCACATCAAGAAATGTTTCGAAGGTATCAAGAAATTCGATATCCTCACCCAATAATACTAGACTGGAAGAGCCAAATAAGATGTCTATGAAGTTTAAGCCATGGTAGCCCCAGATGGAGAAGTTGTTAAATTCACTACCAAAGTCCTTTGCGATTCTCAATTAGAGAAATGGCTTGGTTAGGCTGAGAAGACCATGAGAGATGTACTCAAGAAGGAATTTATTCTCTACAATGTAGAGTATAAAGAAGAAGGAAGGAATGCGTTGGGTTGATAAATGGGTCAAGGAACATCCTGGATAATTGTTAATTACTGCCAGTCAATTGACATGGTCAGGTGATTGTGCCAATGTGTTAAATTAGATCTACAATTCTGAAAGACCAGAGAAAAATAGAGGCTGGAAGGCTATCAAAGATGAGAAACAATCATTCATCTTGGAATTGACTAAATTGATTCGTAAACCCAGTAATGAGGTCGATAGATTGAAATTGGTTGCTTTAATTACTATTGAGGTACACCAGAAGGAAATTATTGATCATCTCACAAAGAATTTGTCAATCTCCACATTCTTTTGAATGGTTGAAGTAATTAAGATTTACAGGCACAGCAGTTAATGATATATTTGAGTGTAAGGTTGAATAAGCTAATAGCAGTTTTGCTTATGGTTATGAATATTAAGGTAACAATGGTAGATTGGTTGTAACTGCTTTGACAGATAGATGCTACATGACTTTGACAACAGCTATGCATTTGAAAAAAGGAGGTGCTCCTTAAGGACCTGCTGGTACTGGTAAAACAGAAACAGTTAAGGATTTGGGCAAGAATATGGCTAAATTTGTATTAGTTTTCAATTGTTCAGAAGGATTGGATTACAAGAGTATTGGTAGAATGTTCAGTGGATTAGTGCAAGTAGGTGGTTGGGGTTGTTTCGATGAATTCAATCGTATTGAAGTGGAAGTGTTATCAGTTGTTGCATAACAAGTGAGTCAAATAATGAATGCATTGAAAGAATACGAAAAGAATAAGGAGAAGTCATCCTTCCAATTGGATTCAGATGTGATACCCATCAATGATCAATTTGCTATATTCATCACAATGAATCCTGG
The DNA here is from genome assembly GCF_000165425.1 of Paramecium tetraurelia. Taxonomy (NCBI): domain Eukaryota; phylum Ciliophora; class Oligohymenophorea; order Peniculida; family Parameciidae; genus Paramecium; species Paramecium tetraurelia. The sequence goes on from NW_001799073.1 coordinate 12,661, forward strand.
TTATGCTGGTAGATCAGAACTTCCAGACAACTTGAAGTCTTTATTCAGACCAATTTCTATGATGGTTCCTGAGAATGAAATCATTTGTGAAATCATGCTTACATCAGAAGGATTCAAGACTGGACATGCTCTCTCCACCAAGATGGTTACACTCTATAGATTGATGATCCAACAATTGTCTAAACAAGATCATTATGATTTCGGTCTAAGAGCCATCAAGTCTGTTCTCACCTGTGCTGGTTAAATCAGAAGAGATAAATCCAATGAAATCCAGAAAGTCAAGCAAGATGAGAATGCTAGAGAGAATTAGAAGGAAAGTGAGATGGACGAAGCAAATCAAGAGACCTAGATTCTAATGAGGGCCATTAGAGATATGAACATTCCAAAATTTGTCTCTGAAGATGTCCCATTGTTTAATGCTCTTTTCAACGATCTATTTCCAAATGTTGACTTGTAAGAGTAAATAAATGAAACTTTGTTCAATGAAATTGAAACCCAGATGAGAAATCTCAAATTGCAAACAAGAGTAGAACACATCAACAAAATCATCTAATTGTATGATTCAAAGAATACACGTCATGGTAATATGCTTGTAGGTCAATCATTGGCAGGCAAGACTACATGTTGGAAAGTATTGAAGAATTGTTTAAATTCATTGAATGAAAGAGAACCCAACAAGTATCCTAAGGTGAAGATTGAAGTGTTGAATCCAAAGGCTGTTACCATCAATGAATTGTTTGGTTATGTAAATTCTACTATGGAGTGGAATGATGGCGTGTTATCATCCATGATGGCTCGATTGTGCAAAGATGAAACACCAGATCAAAAATGGATGATTCTGGATGGACCAGTCGATACACTTTGGATTGAATCTATGAATACAGTGCTAGATGACAATAAAGTGTTGACCCTACTGAATGGTGATAGAATCTCATTACCTCCATAAATGGGATTGATTTTTGAAGTGGAGAATCTGGCAGTCGCCTCCCCAGCCACAGTGTCAAGAGCAGGTATGGTTTATTTGGACATAAATGATCTCGGATGGAGACCCTACATTGAGAGTTGGGTTGAGAAATTGACAGATCCTTTGGTTTAAGAAACTATCTTTGAATTCATAGAGAGATGGATTCCAAAACTCTTCAAACAAAGAAAGTGGTGCAAGGAAATCATACCATGCAGTGAAACCAATGTCATTATCTCATTCTGTAATTTGATGGATTGCTTCTTTAAGAGTGAAAAGCAATTGTCAATGGACATTCAAAACAAGAGTGATGTTTATTGGACACTTCTTGAAAAGTGGTTTACATTTGGATTGGTGTGGAGCATAGGAGCCACAGTAGATGAAGATGGTCGTCGTATTATTGACTAATAGATGCGTGATATTGATTTGATTTTCCCCAGTCAAAATACTGTCTATGATTTCTTTGTAAACAGTGATAAAAATGAATGGGCTTCATGGGATGAAAAGTTGGGTACTGGTCAATGGAAACCTGAAAATAATAGTCCATATCACAAAATGCTTGTACCTACAACTGATCAGGTCAGAAACAAGAACATCATCACTAGATTACTTAGTAACAAAAATGCTGTGTTGGCTGTAGGATTGACAGGTACTGGAAAGACTGTTTTATTGAATGGAGTTCTCCTTTAGATGTTTGAGTACACTACTATGAACATTGTGTTTTCAGCACAGACTTCCTCATAAAAGACTCAAGAAATGATTGAAAGTAAATTGGTAAAGAGATCTAAAAATAAGATGATTCCTGATGGCAAGAAAATGATCATATTTATTGATGATCTCAATATGCCCAGAAAGGACATTTATGGAAGTTAACCACCTCTTGAACTTATTCGTTAATGGATGGATTATGAAGGATGGTTTGATCGTACAAACAGAGAGCTATTCAAATTCATTTTAGATATTCAATTCGTATCAGCTATGGGACCTCCAGGTGGTGGTAGAGCAGAAATCTCTACTAGAATTCAAAACAAATTCCATGTCATCAATTTTGTTGTGCTCTCAGATCAACAAGTCAAGAGAATCTATTAATCCATTTTGGCTTATAAATTTTAAGAATTTGAGGATGAAAATCAAATTACTCATTGAACCCATTGGCTAAGCCACATACAACTTATTCTAGATGGTCACAAATAACTTTTTGCCTACTCCTGCCAAATCTCATTATGTCTTCAATATGAGAGACATCTCCAAAGTCATTCAAGGAGTCTACTAATTAGACAGATTGTATTGTGATAACAAAATGACTGTACTTAGATTGTGGGCGCATGAATGTTTAAGAGTATTCCATGATAGACTCATTAGTGTTGAGGACAGATAATTATGCAAATAATTGATCAACGATCAATTGGTCTCATGTCTCTAAACCACCATCAAAGAGTGTACTAATGAAAATGAAGATGACACAGTCTTTGCCAATTTCATGGAGGAAAGTGGAGGCAAATACATTGAAGTGACATATAATGACAGAGAGAATTTGAAGAAATTCTTAGAGGAGAAATTGGTCTAATTCAACACTGAAAATAAGTCTAAGGCCATGAACATAGTTCTCTTTTAAGAAGCAGTCCATTACATTTGTAAGATCAATCGTATCATTAATTTGGGCAAAGGACACGGAATGCTTGTTGGAGAAGGTGGTGCTGGTAGACACTCACTCACAAAATTAGCCACTCATATTGCTGAATACAAGAGTTGGTAGATTGAAGTCAGTAAGAATTATAGAATGAAAGAGTTCAGAGAAGACATCAAAAAATGGTGTGAAGAGGCAGGATTTAAGGGAGTCTCTGGAACCTTCATCTTTAGTGACAATCAAATTGCTAATGAGGGATTCATTGAAGATATCAATAACATTCTCTCTGTGGGTGAGGTACCAAATCTATTCAGTCAAAAGGAAGACTATCCCTAGATCAAAGATAGAGTCAGAAAGCATTACAGAGAAGAAAACAAATTAGACAAGGATGCTAAAATCCAAGATGAAGACCCTCATCGAATATTTCTTCACTAGAATTCAAAACAATTTCCATCTTATGATTTTGATGAGTAAGACTGGAGAGAATCTAAGAAACTATTGTCGTATGTATCCAGGTTTGGTTAATAATACCACTATGATTTGGTTTATGCCATGGCCAGAATAGGCTTTGGTTGAAGTGGCCAACAGATACTTGTTACAATTAAAGTTGGACGATGAATTAACTGCTAACATTTGCCAAGTTCTTTGGAACTGCTCACACAAAAGTGCTTTCCTTGAGTAATAGAAATGTTCCAAGAATTAAAAAGAATCTACTATGTGACACCCACCCAAATTATATTGAATTGGTCAAAGGGTATAATGATTTATTGGAGAAGAAATAAAATGAAATTGGTGGTGAAGTTCGCAAACTAACTTTGGGATTGTAGAAATTAGATGATGCAGCAGCAAACAGTGAAGAATTGCAAAAACAATTATCCATTTATCAAATTGAATTGGCAAAGAAGAGTAAGGATTGTGAAGAGTTGATGATCAAAATAGAGAGTGAGTCAAGAGATGCAAATGAGAAATAAGTAGAAGTGGAAACCAGATCTGCTCAAGTGGAAAAGGAAAAGGCTGAAGTGGAGACTCTGGCAGAAGAAGCACAAAAGGATTTAGAAAAAGCAGAACCTGCATTGAGAGCAGCTGAACAAGGATTGGAAGTAATTAGATAAATAACAATTGGCTGAAGTTAGAGCTTACAGTAAACCTCCTAATGGTGTGGATAATGTCTTATAGGCTGTCATGATTATCATGGGTAAGGAGGCAACTTGGGCAAGTGCCAAGAAGGAAATGACTGCTCCTGATTTCTTGTAGCAATTGAAGAAAGTCGACAAGGATCACATCATGAATAAGACTCTAGTTAGAATTGAGAAAATCACAAGTGATCCTGAAATGCTTCCCTCCAAGATTGATGCCATTTCAGTTGCTTCTGGTACTCTTTGGAGATGGGTCTTGTCATTGGAAATGTATGCCAAAGCATTTAAGGACATTGAACCCAAGAGAAACAAGGTCAAGTATTTGAAAGAGAAATTGAAGAAGAGTGAAGATGAATTCCAATAATTGCAGGAGAACTTCTAGATTTTGAAGTAGAGTATTGAAAAATTGAAGACCGATTTGTAGAGAGCAAAGGATGATATGGAAATGTATACCAGAGAAACTTCAGTGTTGGTTAACAAATTGGAGAGAGCAGAAAAGTTGATATCAGGATTGGCAAGCACCAAAGAAGGTTGGGCTATAAGGAGAAAGGAATTGTAAGGAAAACTAGAAGTCTTGGTTGGAGATGCCTTAATGACAGCTGCATTCTTGAGTTATGCAGGTCCATTCCCATCTGAATATAGACAACAATTTGTTGCTGAATAGTTAATTGGATAAGTCAGATACTTAAAGATCCCATACTCTAAAGATTGGAATTTCCCTGATTTTCTAGTTAAACCAGTTTAGTTCTTATAATGGAGTCAATAAGGATTGCCAGATGATCAATTTTCTAAAGAAAATGGTGTTCTAGTCACTTAAGGAAGAAGATGGCCATTGATGATTGATCCACAAGTCTAAGCCAACAATTGGATTAAAAATATGGAAAGAGCCATCAATAAGAATAATCTTAAAGAGCTAGATCCATAGAATGAAAAGATGATGAGCATAATTGAAACAGCTATTGCAAATGGATAAATTGTGATCTTAGAAAACATGGGAGAAGATTTGGATCCTTCTTTGGAACCAGTCTTGAATAAATAATTGAGAACAGTCAATAATAAGTTAATGATGTACATGGGAGAAAAAGAAATCTTGTACAATCCTAATTTCAGATTCTACATGACTACTAAATTGGCTAATCCAAAGTATAAGGCTGAAACATAAACAAGAGTCACTTTAGTTAATTTCACAGTGAAATAAAAAGGTCTGGAAGAATAATTGATTTCAGTTGTCATTCAAATTATGGAAGCCTAATTAGAAAAGAGTAAGAATGATTTGGTCAATAAGAAATCTTAAAATGAGATAACTTTACGTAAGTTGGATGATGATATTTTGAAGATGCTCTAGGAAATCAAAGGAAGTTTGATTGATGATGAAAATCTTATTGTCACCTTAGACAAATCTAAGGAAACTGAGGAAGAGGTCAAGAAGCAAATCGAAACCTCAGCTGTTTCAATGAAGAAAACCTTTGCAGCAAGAGAAAACTATCGTTCATTAGCCAGAATTGCATCCAAATTATTCTTTGTTTTAAATGATTTTTCACTTATTGATCACATGTATCAATTTGCCTTGTCCAATTACATTGAGTAATTTGGTGAAAATATCAATACATATCAAAGCAGAGGAGCATCCATAAATGACTCTTTGTAAGAGAAATTATCAGATATTGCAGCTAGACATTCTGAAGAGATATTCAAAACTGCATGCCGAGGATTATTCGAGAAAGATAAACTCTTGCTGGCCATTTAAATGGCTGTGAACATCACAAGCGAATTGAAGAGTTAGATTACAATTGATTTAGAGGAATACAACTTCTTCTTGAGAGGTGGAGATCCAAATGCAGATAGAAAGAATCAACCTCACAATCCAATTTCAGATTGGGTCACTGAATAATAATGGCAAGCCATTTGTGATTTGGATAAATTACCAAACTTTACTGGTATCATCAATGCTTTCACTCACAATGGTAAAGAATGGAAGAAGTGGTATTTGAGTCCAACACCAGAATCAGACGCATTACCAGGCGAATGGGATCAAAAATGTGATAGTCTTAAGAAGATGATCTTACTTAAAATAATCAGACCTGACAGAGTTCTTTTGGCAGCATAAGCATTTGTTAATGCAACCATGGGACAATTCTATACCTAGCCACCTGCAACTACTTATGATTCGATTTACAATGACACCACCAAAAATAAGCCTGTGATATTCATCTTGTCTCCAGGTGTTGATCCCT
>NW_001799076.1:0-17712 GCF_000165425.1 Paramecium tetraurelia
ATAAGAGGAAAGAGATTGGGGATATGTTGTTAGAAGAGAGTATGATTATGTTCTTATCATTCTTAGATATCGTTATGATGTGACTTATTCCTCTCTTGTTGATGGTTGGGCATGTGCAGCTGCTGTTTCTATGGTCAGAATGTTTTAGACAAAGAGATTTTCATGGGCTCCTTATTTTGTAGTTTGGCCAATTGCTTATCTCTACTTTCAACCAATTAAATTTTTGAAACACAATAAAAAATACTTTGATATGTGCAATTTGGGTGAAACATTTTACCTTGGAAGAGAAAGAAACAAGGTTCTGGCTGAATGTAACAGAATATTAGATAGAGAGGATTTCTGATCCTTATAATAACATAATAATAATAATAAAATAAAATATTTATGATTACCCTAACAACTACCAGAGTCTGTACTCTTCTGGGTTTGCAGATCAAAGTTTTTGTATCAAATTATAAAGAATTTAATTTATTTATAATATGTTCAATTACTTGAATGTTATCCAATTGATCATTATATCGATTAACATGTTCACTGGATTGATGAGAGCAGGTTTGACAATAACTAGAAAGAAAAATCCTATAGATAACTATATATTTTTGATGTTCTTTTTTGCAATCCTTACTCTCACAGCAGAAATCATTAATCTGTTTTTGTGCAAATAAACTGTTGAGATGCATCTGGTCTGTGTTGGAACTTGGATCACATTTTCATTGACACTACAATAATCATTGGCATTTATGGCCATACTGCAATTCCTAACATTTTTCCTTCTATAAACCCAATCAAAGGAGTTTCTTGATGAGATGAAGAAATCTCAAAACTAATTCATATTTTTTGCCATACTTGCACCAATCATTTTTAACTTACTCAATCTATTTGTCCATGATTCCCAGTACAGAATATTTTACCCTCCGAACAACAGATTTTAAGTGATAGTCCTATTTGCACCTTTAACCTTCCTGTTGATTATTATATCCATTTTTACAGGGTTGTCAATTAAAATGCTCAGAACGTAATAATTAATAATCAAGTAGATAGGAGTTCCTAAGATTTAACAATACAATTTCGTAAAAATTTCATTAAAACACTCAAAGTAGCATTATTCACCCAATTGATATGCTATACCCCGTTTTTATTGATTGTGATTGCAGCTCAATTCACAAATTAACTCAATTTCTATTATAATATCCTCTTGGCGTTAATCAACACCCAGATATTACAATACAATTATTTATTTGGCCTCAATCCCTACATACAAAAGATCTAGGTTTTAAAGATGTCAAAATTGTTGGGCATTGCTGCGTCTGATATTGAAGAAAGTGAATAATATTCCTATGCCCATACCTAAACCTAGACATTCACAGAAACTCAGTTAACCAACAATGTTAGAATTTCAGCTACTCCATCAAAAGTGGCAGAAATGGCAATCTCTAGAGATTCATGCAACATTAAATCATAAACGCAAAAGCAACCTAAAATATTAGGATCCGAGAAGTAAAAATTAACAACAGTGGAAATGAAACAGAAAGCTAAAACCCATGTATCTAATTGAAATTAATATTATTCCTCTATTAATTCATTAATAATTAATTTAAAAGTTTAATGTCTTTAGTCAACATAACCAACATTGTTATTGATGATAAGCCATAGCCTTTCGATAGTCCAATCAATATTGACATTTTCTTTGATGTCATAGTTGACATTGAGGATGAAATCGAATGGATGTACATCAATATTTTAGTTGTAGGCTTCTCTTCATTGGCTCACCTAAAGATGAGTAACATGATCAGATACTTGATTAGTTCTCAATGGGACCTCTTTAAGCCGGAGCTAAACATTTTACTTTAGAATGCAATCCTCCTGATTGGCAAAAAATTCCCCAAAACGAATTACTGGGTATCACAGCCTTCATCCTCACGTGTTCCTACAGAGAAAAAGAATTCTTTAGAGTTGGTTACTATGTTTACACTACCTATACCTCTCAAGAGAATATAGAGAACGATCCCCCTAAAATTATTATAGAAGATATTTCACGTTAAATCTTCAATAATAAACCCCGTATAACTCGATTTGAAATCGATTGGAAAGGGAATAATTAAAATTAAACTACGTCTGAACAAATTGATAATAAATAATTTATGTTCTAAGAACAACAAGAAAAATAGTCAGCCGATGTGACTGAGGTCGAAGATCCATAACTAATTCAAAATGTATTCGACTCCTGAATATATTTATATATATATATATAACTAAATAAATTAAAATAGTATAATTAATTAATTATTGATCATGTAAATTTAAGAAGATAGCAGACATTTTTTAAGATATCCATGCATCCCTCCTTGAATATATTATTAATTTGACCATCTCATTAAATTCTTCACTTGATCATCTTCAATGAAATTAATTAGATGATCTCAAATAATTCATTTTATAGGGTTCGTAGATTGATAAAAGCATTCGTTCTGATGTAATTAAAGTAGTTATAAGTGGGTAACCATTGTTTAGGATGCTTTGTTTGTATATGTAGATTGAGTTTTTAATTTAAAATTTATAATAAAAATTTAACAGTAAAATTAATTATAATTGTTTATTAATTTAAATGGAGAATTACCCAAACAATAATTATAGACAGAATTTTCATATTAGGTATCTACAGGATCTATCTACGCTAATCCATGATATTATAGAATGGGGTTTATTATTGCAGAAGACATTTTGATGATCAAAGCCAATGTCATAAGAACCTAATTCTAATGAAATAAATCTATTAAAGAAAAAAGATTAGTACTAGATTTAAACTATATATTCAAATGTACTCAGATTACATTACAACGAATTTTGTTTTTAATCTTTATAATGATAAACTTGAATTTCCTCTTAATTCTTCAGTGTTGTATGTTGAATTTTACTTGAGAAATTGAATTTTATTTGTTGCTTAAATTCTAAATAGAATTAGGATTAGGATTAAAAACTTATCTAATAGGATATATGTGTAAATTATAAATATAATACATTGAGGAATGTACAACCAAAAATAAATATAAAAAGTTTTCAAAGATTTCTCACCTTTTGTTCAGTGATTTTGGCTCCTTTAAGGGCGGCTTCGTAATAAGTACTTTCAACTTCAAAGTATATTTATAAACCATCTACTCTTTCATTCTCAAGTAAGTATTGCACCCATTTCTTTTGTCCAAAAAAGATTTAACCTAGTTATCTACCAATACCTGAGTGTTGGAATAGTTCATTAAAATCCTTAAAGCTGTCATGATATCTAGGATTAGTCTTACGTTTGGAGATGAATTTTTAAACAACTGGACATCGAATGGAGTCAACCTCAGTCACAATCCAATTCCTGAAGTGTCGACCAAAGGTGTAGGGAACATTCTTGTATCGGCCTTGTCTTTTCTTTTTAATTGAGGGGCTTTTTGAGTCTATTATATTGGGATCGGTGTCAGCCTCAGCTTAACACCAGTTATTGGTTAGCTAAAATTCAACTTAATCACACTCACTGTGTTAATATAGCTGCTCCTCCTCATTAAAACTATCTCGTCTGAGTAATGGACACATTGCGTTCATTTTAATTATTTAAATTAATATACGTAAAAAATCTTAGTTCATAAATCATTTTATATGGTTCTTAGAAATGTATATAATGATAAGTTTCATTAAAGGGGTACTAGCTATTGCATCGAAATTGAAAAGTAACACAATTCAAGGACCGCACAAGAATGCTTCTACTTCGAATAAATTTAATTTGATGAAAGTGCAATTAATTAAACAGTTATATAAATATTAATAAATTATTATTATATATTTATGTTTGACCAATAATTTGTGGAACATCGTAAGTCAAAGTAGGAGCAAGTAGTAAATACGAAATCTCGACATTTGATTGTGATGAATTAATTAAAGAAGAAAGTAATCATTATTGGATGATTCACTTAGGAAGAAAATTGGAATAATAGATTTTATGTTTAAAATTAAAATAAAAATGAATCCGTGGAAAAATAGAAACCCAAGTATTTCAATAATGCAGCAAAATTAATCGAAGTTCAAGATTATTACAATATCCCTGAGTTTCATAGGTAACATCAATTGACTAATTATTTAGATAGTTGTTTTTGATGTGTCTGCAAACACTACCAAAAAACACTCAAGCAATTCAATTCGAAATAGAAGAAATGCAACAAAAGAAATCTCATATATAAGTATTAGAATACCTAATAAATAAGCTATGCATGCAAGCTGTGGAAGCAAGAGAAAAGTGTTTAGCATTTCTGATTAATCACATCCAATAATTCTAGGATTGTCCTGGAGATGAACAACTATTGCAAAAAAGTGCTGAATTAATAACACATTTAAGGATTCTCTCAATCAATGTAGTAGAACAAATCCTTGGTTGGAGACAATACCTAATGAAATTCTTGGTCAATATCCATTCCCATGAGAGCATCTCGCTTCCATATCTATATCAAAGAGAAAACTATTTGATCAAGGTTTAAATCCTCACATTATCTATTTCTAGATGAGAAAGGACATTTCATACATCACAAACTCAATTCTATCTAACTATTATCAATTTTCAGTTAAACCTGATCCCTTCTTTGTTGCCATTACAAAACCAGCCGAAGATTCAAGTAAGATTGTCCAATTCATATCCAAACCTCTCTTAAAAAGAATAAAAAATTGTGAAGTAATAATATAAGAAGAGACTTCATCAATTGCTAAGGATGATAAATCAATATACAATCAAGCAAACTCCAGAGATCAAATTAAAATGAGTCCAGAAAAACCAATCCAACCAGGACGAATAAGACCTCCTAAAAGATAGGAATAAAGTTAAAATCAAAAAGTAATTTGTGTTTTAAATCCCCTTTTTAGAGAATAATATATAAATAACATGATCAAAATGAAATCATTAGCACTATTCCAAAAGTTGTTATAGCAAGATAGCCAAATAAGTAAGGAAGTGCTACACCTTAGAAATAAAACTCAATTAAAGTGACAACCAATAATGATTCCAATAACAAGTAACATGCATAAGTAAGTCTTCCATTATCTGAACAAAAACATTAAAATTCTCTTCATACAGCTGGACCTATTGCTGATCAATAAAATGGAATTCCAGAAGAGGATGATACATTGAAAGTAAAAAAATGCAAATTGACTGATGAAAAAGTTATAGATCATTTAAATAATATTAATGAGGATTTCAAAAAGTCATGGAGAGGAGAAATTCAACTGATGCAAAATCAATATAATCAATAAGATGATAGCTTCTGTTTAGGAATATATCAAAAATCCTAGTTGATGGCTTTGGGATAGTGTTATCTAGATCAGTCTTTATAAGAAAGAAGAATAGTGTTAAGTCACTTTTCAACGGTAGATCCCCAATAATTTCAGGAGTTGCTTAAAGTTATTATCTAATTTATTTGGGAAATTGATCCCCTTGCCAAGAGATAAGAATGGCATTATATCATTACAATTAGAATGATTCATTCTAAGCTAATAAAGAAATTACAACCAAATTGAAAGAATTGGGATTCAAGTGGAAAGTTGTGTAAAGTGTTAATTCAGAAACAAGATTCACAGTTATGGGTATAGTATAATATTATCAAAGCCATTAGAAGACCTTCTGACATAGATCAACCTAAATAGTTCGATCCCATATTCTTATAACATCTTTACCTTACTTGTGATAGCAATACAATATAAAATACAGATGCATTTACATCTTTGTATTGTCTGACCACTCTGAATACAAAGATAGATCTGGATAATGAGACAATTAGTTCGCACAAGGACAATCTCATAAAGACTGTATAATAATATTGAGATTTAAATAGGAATTTGGATTTAGGGGGATTAAACTGCAAGAACATTCAAGTGATGACTTTAATGCCTACATTAAATAGTACTTTGAGGGTTTTGAATAACTGAACCTATCCAATTCTGAGGTTTCACTTTCATCAGATAAAGTCATTAGCAGCTTTTGCAAAGAGTGTTTTAAATGGGCGAAATGCAGATTGGCATAACATCAAAGACTCATTTATAATGGATTTCCATCTGTGTCTAACGCTGAGACTGCGAAGGTTTTCATGTCTGATTCTGGAAACCTTAAAGTTTACTTGATATCCTCTGATTAAAGTAGTACAAGCATTTTTGTATTTGAATGTGAGTTATCAATTTTATTGTAGATAATGAGGAGATCACTATGTAGAAAGTACAATCAATTTTAAACCAATGTGGAGTACAAGTACCAATAGATTAGAATCTTTATGTCCCCCAATTCATAGTGAATAGTAAGGTTAGGTTTTCAGACAATGTAATTGGATTAGGGAGATTTAGTACTTAGTACAGACCTAAGATGGTTGATGTCTAAAATGCGGAAGGTTATATTATCAAACCTCCATTTGTATTTGGTATCATCTATCATATGACAATTAGGGATATTGAACGAGGACTTCAATGAGATCACGGGAATGCCCAATTTGTTTTTTAAAGTTTAGGATACTCACTGTATCTAACTATGATCAATAATTTTTATATGTTATGATATTTATAACCACTCTATCTTCATAAATTGATTTGTAATAGTATAAGTAGGAATAATAGAATTAGGATATAAATTAAAGAATCATTCAAGAATTAAAAGATATTAATTATTTTAATATAAAATGGATTATGGGTATTACTGCTCAATATTGGATCATACTAATGAGCCAATAATTGGATTTTGCTTCTATTAGGAATGTGATAAACCAAAATAAATCTGTTTTAATTGTTTCAGCCAATTACATTAAAGACATCAAAATGATTGTCTGAGGTTCGACAAAATTGCACTAATGATATCAGACAGTGTTAAAATCTTAGATAATTTGGAAAAACAAGAATAGAATAAAATGGAAAATATGATCAATTTGTTCAAAAAAAATCTGAAGTTTATATCTAGTGAGAAGGCAAAGCTGGCTTAATTATTATAATAATTAAATAATTAAGACTGCTCTTAAGTTCATAATCAATTTAGAATAATTAAAGCAATGGAGAAATGTTACCTTGAATAAATATGTCAAAAACAATAAATATTGGTATAAATTTCATTTTAATTCTTTAGGATTGCAATTAGAGGAAATAAAAAAGTTCGAGAGGTCTTTGGATTAGTTCTTTTAACCATATTTGAAAGCTGATACTATTTTTATTTCAACATCTGAACCACAAGCTCAAATTGGATCTATAGAGAGATAAAATAGCAATAGAAGTTAAGAATCACCAACTTAACCTTAGGGATTGAAGTCTGAATCACTAGCAGTGGAGTGCTTAACATCAGGTTAAATCGCCATAATATTTTAGCTGTTGATTTATATAAGGAGGACAACTATTAGGATGCTTTAAATTTTAGCAACTAAGCTATAAAAATAAATTCTAACCTTGAATAGGCATATTTGATAAAGGGTAATAAAGTCTATTAAAAATAAATAAGGTCTTTGTTTAGTTCATTTAGAGTAGTTTGAGGAAGCCGTGGATTCCCTTAATGACTGTTTAAGATTGAATTTAAAAATAGAAACAGTTTATTATCATAAAGGTAAGAATTGGCAATTTTAAATGATCAGGTTACAGCTTATTTGTCTTGAAACAATTTGACGAAGCAATAGAATGTTTTGATAGAGCCTTGGAGCTTAAAGCGAATCCAGATTTTTATCTAAAGAAAGGTTTCATTAATCCAGATATTTTGTAGCTTAAGCCTTAATGTCATAAGAAAAATATAATCAAGCACTTGAATCTGTTAATCGAGCTCTCGACATAAAAACTAAGAAAGAATATTTGCATCTAAAAGGTATATTGGAAATGTAATTCAAGGGGCCATTTTACATAAATTAGGGAATTCTTAAGAAGAATTAAATTGTTATTTAGCAGCACATGGATTAGATCCAAACTCATCCTCCATAAATCATAATATTGGTATTATTCTCACTTATGAAAAGGTGTTGCACTCCACAAATTAGAAAGATATTAAGAGGCATTGCAATATTTTGATGCTGCTCTAGCCGTTGAACCTGACTCACCAGATACATTAAATCAAAAAGGTTCTACTATTTTTAATTTTAGGTATCACTTTACTAGCCTCATAAAGTTATTAAAAAGCATTGGAGTGTTTTGACTCTGCTTTAGCATATAAAGAGAAACCAGAGTATCTAACAAATAAAGGTAGATATTTCTTTAATTGAGTAGCTAAAACTCTTAATTTCTTAAAGCGATAAAAAGAAGCATTAGATATTTTTGAATATGTTAGTAAGAATTATGGCGAATGATAATTCAAAATATGTTGTAATAATGTAATAATAATTGTTTGTAATAATAATCATTTCATAAATTATAAGAGTTTTCTTTAATTTAACTTCAAGTTAACTAATTATTGCATGTATTCAAGAGTAACAAAGAATATCTAATCCTGTTTTACTAGACAAAATTATAATGCCATAGCATCAAGTAAGTTAAGATCCAGAATAGAGAAGAGTTTCATATTCTACAACAGTCTTCTAGATCTTATTTGATTGTTTTTGAGGCAGAATCCGCATGGAATTTTTATCGTATTTAGGGAGTTTGAGCAATTGTAAATTGGACTCTTTGGATGAGATTGTCGATATTGTTGTATTAAGATTATGAATTTGATAAATCTAGAAATTAGATCTGTTTGACTCCTTTTTGGTTATACAATCTTTGATATTTTCTTCCAATCAAAGCTTAATTAAATGGCTTTTTGGAGTAACAGGATGTCATCTTGAATAGTGAAAGGACTTTTGCATAAACTAGGATCAAGTACATTATTCCATCTGTGCTTGCAATTGGTTTTGTTCTTGTCGAGCCTCAAAGCTATTTCTAGCCAATTTAGCTATTAATTTCGAAATTGGGTCAGCTTGTTGTCCAATTCGTTGGTCCAATTATCTTGCAGAGTGATCCAAAAGGCTTTGACTTCTGAAAGAGATTTGTTTAAGACTTGTGCAATTTCAGGCCAGAATTGATGATTGACTCCCACTTTACAGATGGTTTTAATGAGCCAGTCTCTTTAGAATTTAGTGAATGCATCAGTATCGCTGTCAGTCATGAGCTAATCATCATCATTTTCATGAAATATTTGAACATTATATAGAGTGAGCATTTGTTATAGATTATGACTAAGTTGAGTGAAATTGAGCGATAAAGATTCAAGAAAGTCTTTAAATTAAGTTTGAGACATCATTGATATTTTGACGAGCTTTTGTGGTATTTCCTTTAATAAATAAGGTGACTTTCTCTTAATAAATTATAGATCATTTGGTTGGCCAATATTGTTCATTAAGAATGTTATAAATTTTGTTTTTAATAGATATGCTTTATCAATATTCTCAAATTTATTATTATTATTTTTATTAGATCATCTGCTCTTCATTGTTCAAGAATGAAGGTTAACCCGTACTGGCTAACAATCTTTGCCATTCTCGACTGTCAGCTACAACCCTATTGGAGTACTTTCCAGACAGCAATTCTTCAATTGGAATGTAAGCTAATCTGTTATTAACATGACCAACAGTAAATCCAGAGAAACCAGCCATGGCACCATGAACAGCATTTTGAGCCAATTAAGTGCACATGATCTTATCATGAGGATTAGCTGGGACTGTTCTGATCATATATGTAGGATCGATGTGTTTAAGAGTGATACTCATTGCTTTGTTTTTGCAATACTTAGTAAGTTCATCTTTCACTATGACACCAACATCCTAAGGTTTTTTGTTACCTGATGCATCAGTCTCCAAGACATTAACTTTATAATCCAACATAGCATCTCCTGCTCCTTCAGCAATGACAAGGACCAAAGTGCCCTTCTTCTTGAGTCTCTAGTAACAGTACTCCAAAAGACCTCGTTCTCCATACAATTCAAATCTGAATTCTGGAATCAAACAAACATGTGCATCTCTAGAAGCATTGCAAGCAGACATAGCAATGAAACCAGCATTTCTACCCATTAGTCTGACCAATCCCACTCCATTTTCTGCACAATTAGCTTCAACATATGCTGATCTAATGGCATTAATTGCTTCCTTGTTATGTAATTATAATATTTACTTCAACAGCTGTCTCAAAACCAAAAGATTCATCTATTATAGCAATGTCATTATCTATAGTTTTAGGAATACCCACAATTGATATCTTGAGCTTTCTCTTTCTTAATTCTTTAAACAATTCCAACACTCCTCCATGAGTACCATCTCCTCCTAAACAGAATACTTGATTAATTCCATGATTAACAATAGCCTCTACAATCTTGTTTAAATCAAATCCACCTCTTGATGAACCTAAAATAGTTCCTCCCAAAATTATGAATGTTTTTAACATAGTTTGCATCAAACTTAATCCAATCATAAGTATAAAATCCCTTGTATCCGTACTTGATTCCATAAATATCTTAAACACCATAGTTGTAATGCAAGGACATATATAATTCTCTGATTACCACATTCAATCCTGGACATAATCCTCCACATGTCACTATTGCAGCCTACACATTAGACTATTTATACTTTGACTGTCTTTGGATCAAAGAACAATGATTTGCGTGGTCCTGCTCTCAACCATTTCTTTGTCTATTCTATCCTTTTACCAGGACCAAATACAGCTGTATTAATTACATAGGATCCACAATAAACAAAGGCGTCATCTGGTAAGAATCCTTCTCCTCCAAAGACTGATCTCAGATTGCCTTCTCCCAATAATGGGGATTTAATATTTGGAAATTCATCATCCAATCCAAGTGAGAGATGATTGACTCTCTCGATATCACAAGTTGCACTGTTTAAGAATTTGATTTCATCAAGCAATGGATTCTCAGAGTTTAAGAGTGCTTCTGGAACTGGAGCCTGTTTGGAGTTGACTATATTAATATCCAATATTACTAAATGATCCTCTTTCTAAGTGTTAGACTTCTCAAAGGCTTAGGCTCTTCAGCTACATCCTTCTTGTTCAATCGATTTATCAGAAAATCGGTGATCAATCCAGATGCCAATGTAATTCCAGCATAAAAGAGAGTGGAATCTAAATGTATAATTATCTTATTTACTTGATTCACTCATTTAGATAAATTTAATTAAATAAATAATAAATCATAATAATATATTTATGACACTAATATCCTTCTCTTCGTTTTCCTAGTGGTAGGGATATCAAATTAGATAGTATCTTTATTCATTTTCCATATTTCCATTTTTATTTACTTAACAACCACAAAATCAGGATGTCATTCAGAAATCATCTGTTTCTGGGGATTCGTCTAGTCAGATGAGTTAAATAAAATAGTTGTTTAATTTTAGTAATTTTATTAAAATGTAAAAATAAAGACTCAAGCAATTGTAATTGGATTAGCCTGGCCCCAAAAAGCAAAGCTCAGCCTATCGTAAGTTTTATGACGAACAACTCGTTCTCCTTCAATAACAATACCCCAAAAGAACCACAGAAGAACTTATTAAATTGATCAACCTGAAATGGAAAGTCAAGGAGAAAATGAATAAACAAAAGTACTTCTAAAAAAATGGTTATGTGAACATCAACGATACTGAAAGAGTACCTGTACCCTAGCCTCCTCCTCCAGTGATGATAATGTTTAATATTTTATAATGACTCCAAGCTTCCAAAAACATATGAGAAAACAACTTGAGATGACCCATCCAGAGTACAATGGAACTTAGATAGATCGCACAATTAAATTCGAATGGGGTTCAAATTCGGCCTTGAAAGAGCAAGCAGCAGAGGAATACAAAAAGTTGAGACAAGTTAATTACTATAAAATATGTATAGGAATTTGAAAACCAAAAGAAAGATTTCATTATTAAATATGGTTTCTGGCCATAGCACAAAAAGCATTAAAATGAGTCAGGGAATCAGATCCAACATCCCAGTCAATAGGCAAATCCATTGGCTTGCTTGCTCAACAAAAAAGTCAAATATGAATGAAATCAATCAGAATGAGTTAAAAATAATACAACAAACTACTTACAATCCAAATATCATAAGCACTATTCGCAGTTCTATCTCCTCATAATAGATATTTAGAATTACTTAATTTTAAAATTAAAATCTTTTCTTATCACCCAAAAGAGCGCGAACTTCAACCAATTAAGATAACATCTCATCCATCACATTCTCACAACTATATTATGCTATTTTTACAATTTTGCCATCTTTCGCATTTTCAGACACTCCCCTTCTACTGTCTCATTACCCAATTCCAAACATACTCATTATTTCATAAATGGATCTTTATCTTTAATGAATTTCAACTTATATGACACACCATTCTTCCTTATACAAACCTAAAAACTACTTAAGGGATTAATAGAAATAAAGAAAAATGCAGATTATAAAATCAGCCATTTGATTTCAAATAGTAATTTAAGAGCTAACAAACAAAAATGCTCAACAAAATCAAAAAATATTCATGAAAGTTCTAATTTTTATTCCATAACCATGATGTCTTAATATCTAAGAGAAAAAAAATAATATAATTTTCTAACTCCTCTGGGATTATAATTTTATTCTAAATTTTTTAATCATTAAATATTAAATTTGGTTTGAAGAACTCTCAATAAATTACAAGCCCTTTTTGATTAGGATTTGAAAAATAAACAATTATTTTAGTTGAAATATATTTTCAGATATTGATTACATATTATTTGTTGGTTGATTTTATATAATGCAATTTAAAAATTTATCATTATAAAAAAATATTTATAAGAATTAAATTTATAAAACGAGGACAATGGATGAAGAATTGAATAAAATAGATAAAAATGACTCAATTCTTCTTAATTAATTTTCTTGTTTGATATTGATGATTTGGGACTGCATTTTCATCATTGTATTTGGTTGAACCTTCTGAACTAATGATAATTATAAATAGAATACCTATTTGCTTTTTTGGGAGTACTTCTGGTTTCTTCAATTCCTCATAATCTAGTTTTCTGGAGTTAGTTTTGCATATTTCAACATCCTAATAATTAGAGAAGAGGTAATACTTCAAGTCTATTGATTTTAGAGATTAAATCCCCTTTTTCTTAGAGTAATTCTTTTAGTTATTGAGTCAGAACAACATTGGCGATGTATAGTCTCATATATTCATGTTAATAATTGATTCCCCTTTTTTGTTCAAATGATGCTGCAATGTCGTCATCAATTTATTCTCCTATAGTTGGAGTGTAGAGAAGTCCCTTTCTAACGGAGTCACTAAAAAATAGTTGGAAAATGGATACCAATTATCAAGCATTTGAATTCAAATTTATTATTATTTATGTAATGTAAATTATTTAGTAATGAAATTATATTCATAAAATTAATAAAGATACCGTAACAAAATATTGACAGAGATATGATGCTATGTACATATATAATGAATTTGATTAATTTTAATTGGAATCTCTAACATTTACTAAATTTAATCAGAGTTGATATGTGAATAATTAGGAGATCTCTAACTCAAGTAGAGGGATGAATATCAATAAATAAGAATATATGAATGTGATTACAATTCCTTAGTATCAAGTGATTAGAAATGATTTAATATTAAATAATGAATATATATTCGCGATTCTTGAGTAGATATTACTTTGGGACAGTGAAGATCTTCAAGTTGCCTGATTTGGGGGAAAGTAAAAATTATACTGATTTTAGAGATCAAGGAGGCCACAATAAAAAAATGGCATGTTAAGATAGGAGATCACGTAAACGAAGTACGTCATTTTTTGATAATAGTTCGATCCTATTGCGGATGTTTCAACAGATAAGATGTTCACTCAAATTCCAAGTAATTACACTGGGAAGGTTCATAAGTTGTTCCATTAGGAAGATGAAACTTGTTTGGTGGGTGGAGATTTCTTAGAGATTGAGATAGAATCTGATAATCAATAATCAGCATAATCAGAGACTCATCATCATTTCAGTTAAATAAGAAGATTCAAAGCAATAAGAAATTCATTAAACAATCCAAACAAACAATACAACCTCTGTATTATTAGTTGAATTAATCTTAGAATCACAAATTGGCTACACCTGCAGTACGTCATTTGGCCAAGCAAAAGGGAATCGATTTGAGCAAGGTTTAAGGCAGTGGCAAAGACGGAAGAATATTGAAGACAGATCTTGAAAAGGATAAGCAATCTCCAAAGGAACAACCATCATCATCAACTAAAATTAACAATAAAAGTGAATCTACTTCAACCGTCATCAAAATGTCTGATTTTTAGAAGGGAATGCAAAAGTCAATGACAGAGGCCAATTCCATTCCTCACTTATACTTAAAAGAAGAAGTCGATCTCACAGAATTAGCATAAATGAGAGAATAATTGAAGAAAGAAAAGAATATCACATTCATGACTCTACTCATCAAATCATTTTCATTGGCATTGGCTAAATACCCAATATTGAATTCTACATATGATCCCACTAAGCAATTCGAATACACATAACATTTATCACACAATGTCTCTGTGGCCTTAGACTCTCCAAAAGGTTTAGTGGTTTCCAAATATTAAGAATGTATAGAATCCTATCAATTAGTTAAATTCAAGATGAATTGAATAGGTAACTTCGATTCTTAATTCATAACTAGATTACGAACTTTGGGAGAAAAGGGATAGTTGAGTTTTAACTGCCTCATGTGGAGGCAGCATATGATAACGTTTGAGTAATATCGGTACAATTGGAGGCACCTACACTGGTCCACTCATACTGGCCCCATAGGTTTGCATAGTTGGAATTGGCAGGTTGATAACTGTGCCAAGATATGATGCAAAAATGAACATAGTTCCAAGGAAAATTGTACTTTGAAAACTTTATATATTTAGATGAACCTAAGTTTTGGTTGTGATCACAGAGTGATTGATGGTGCAACTGTAGCTAGATTTAATAATGTTTGGAAAACCTATTTGGAAAATCCAACATCTATGTTTATTCATCTTAAATGATTATTAAATTAAGGGTAGATAAAGAAAATTATAATAATTAATACTAAATAAAAAAGGATTCTTACCTATCAAATTCTTAATTTATTCTACTTCCAAAATTCCGTCTCCCTTTTTGGATGGTCAACCTATTGAAACCTATTCTTCTGCCATTAGGTTATCTAACTATAAGGATAATTTTAGAGATAGTAGTTATCATACATCTTGGAGTAGATATCAAAATATATGGATTGTCACTAAAGATCTCAGTTTCGAATCAGTGTCTAGTCATTTAATAGACACTTCAACTACTTTGAATTAACAGATAAATTGGGAAGAGGAAGTAAAGAAAATATTATCTGACTCTGAAAATTATCAAAATAGAGATTCTAGTAATTATCTTGTGCTTTATGGCTTGAATATTGTTTTAAGATTAACAAGAGTCGGACTATGACGACAGATTGAAATATATCGATCATTTCCTAATTAACTCTCTTAAAATAACATGTAAAATTATTACTACTAATTAAATATGGCATACTAATAAATAAATGACAACCTATTTGAACAATAGATGGGAGAAATCAAGAATTTTAAAATAGGATATTAGAAAAGCATTCATTAGCGATAAAGAGTGCATAAGAATTAATAAGGAGGAAAATATTAAAAAAAGGTGAGGGGTAGTAAAAAAATATCGAAAAAACAACTAAGTAACAATTTCTGTAAAAAGTCTTGTTAATAAGATGAATCCATAAAAATTTAATAAGAAGATGAATCGTAGAATAATTTAATTTCAAATATTTCTAGAATTAGCTTAAATTATTTTGGGGAGAACAGTAATAATGGAATAGAGGAAATCAAAGCAAGACTATTTAGCTTAAACTTAGAGGAATCAAATCAATAATTTTATGCTGTATTAGACTCTAATCACACATTTGGTTTTATTAATTAAAATCAAGTGAAAAATATTGAATAAAATATAATAATTTGAATATGAATTAAACTCATAATGTTAATTTTTAAATTCTCATTTTATAAGAATTATCTTAGAAATTAAAATAATATTTTATGTATGTTAAAAACAAGAATTTTTAATTCTACTTTAAATAATTCGATCGAAACATAAATTGATTTTATAATTATACCAAAATGAATCCTAATATCATCATATAATAAAGCAAATGTGGTTGAATATTACACAAGTTATTGCATCCAATCAGTCACTCAATGAGAGAATGAAAATAATTATTTGCAATCATACAAGCAGGTATCTTTGCAATCAGAAATCGCTTTAGTTTTCATTGCATTCGTGGGCAGTTTACTTAATGAGAAATGCTTGGAATATCAATCATAATATCCAATTTAAAAACAATTTTTACTAATGGAGGTAAGATTATTATAATATTAATCTTATTGGATAATTCCAAACACAATTTAAAATGAAAAGTATAAAAATTAAATTTATATTGGTTTAATTAGCTACATAGTTCAATCATATATATATGTTTTTATTTTAAAACTTTATTTCAAATTAATTTGCATGCATTAATATGAGATAAATTATTTCATGTATTGATTAATGAAGCTTAAAGTTATTCAAAATATTTTAAATATTTCAAATACATACCAAGATTTGTGATATTTAAAAATGTCATAAGAACATAATTGTGATTAATCCTTTTTTAAGCAAGGATGAGATAAGTGAAACTTTGAGAGATTTTGTTCCTGTTATAAAACAAATTGATATTTGATATAAAGTTAATTATTTTGAGTTATTAGAAGTGATTATTAATATATAAATACCCCCTTATTAATGAATTATTTAAATCCACATTTTTTTATAAATTAATGGAAGGCGGAGCTTAACCAACTACAAATGAAGCAAAGGAGGGACATGAATTACATGTTCAGACCTTAGAAAATAAGATTAGGGAACTTCCACTTAAGGATAGACTCAAGGCTATTGCCATCTAACATCATTATCTATAAAAGGAGAAATTAGACAAGGAATGTGAAGAGAAGATCCATGCCCTTTAAAAGCAATATGATATCAAATCTTTACCAATCTATGCAGAATAACAATCCCTCATTAATGGCTAAAGAGCTGTGAGTGCAGAGGAACAAGAACTATTCAAGGAATTCTTTTCTGAAGCTGAATTATAAGAAGCCTAATAAATTGCCTAAAAAGCTGAACCAATTGAAAATTATTGGGGAACTGTCTTAACAAATTGCGATAATTTATCTCATGTCTTTGGAGAGAAGGACAAGGACATCCTTAAATTCTTAACCTCAATTGTTTTGGAAACATCAGCTGATACTGAAGTCTTCACCCTTAGATTCACATTCAAGGACAATGAGCACTTCAAGAACAAAGAATTGACAAAGAAATTCATCATTGAAGAAGGCAAAGACTTCCCAACAAGTACAGTTGGAACTGTGATAGAATGGAATGAAGGCAAGGATGTTACAGTTAAGATTGTAGAGAAGGTAATAATGTGTTAGTATGTTAGAAATAAAAAAACAAAAAGACTGGAGCTTCAAGAACAATCAAAAAGAAGGAAACTCAATTGAGTTTCTTCAATTTCTTCAAGAATTCAGAAGATAAGGATGAGGGAGAAGAAGAAGGAAAAGCAGGAGTATTTATAATTATGAGAATTTATAGAATATTGATGAAGATTATGAAATTGGAAAGACCATTGCAGAAGAAGTCATTCCTTACAGTTTGGAATATTTCTTAGGA
>NW_001799077.1:0-17534 GCF_000165425.1 Paramecium tetraurelia
TGAAGAGAAGGAAGTTCCACCCGAAGTTGAACCATTACCACCTGCCCCACCAGGAGAAGAAGGAAAGCCAGAGATTCCTGATGAAAAAGGCCCTGAAGAGTAAGATGTTCCTCCTGAAGTTGAACCATAACCACCTGCTCCACCAGGGGAAGAACAAAAACCAGAAATCCCTGATGAAAAGGGTCCAGAGGAAAAACATGAAGAAGGTGAACCTCCTGTTGAACCACCTGTTGAACCAAGTCCTGAAGAGAGTCCTGAAGAAGAAGGAGAGATCCCTGATGAACCACCTGTCAATCCAAATCATGAAGAATCACCTGAAGAATCAACAGAAGAATGGGTTGAAGAAATTGAAGAGGAATTTGAAGAATTTGAAAACCCACCTATTGTTGCTCCTCCTATTGAACCACCCAGTGCTGTTGAAAAGGCTTGTTTGAATTCAGTAAACGAGATTGTTTATACATCATCTGTTGATGAAGCCACTCCATTAGTCAATAAATAATTGGAAGGTGACGATTTAAGTTGTTATGGATTTGGATTTTATGCTAGATGGCTTTAAGCTTATCCAACATTCTTGGTTCATGGAAGATAATCTGAAAGATATTTCGTTGCAAGAGTTTCTGAATCTGAACACACAACTGGTGAAGTTACTGATAGTGCCTTGAGCGTATATTTGACTAAAGAAGGTTTTGAATTCCAATCATACGACGTATATGGATTATCAACAACAGTAATTTCAGTTGGTGACATTGAAGGTAAATGGATTTATGTTTATTACTCATATTGCAATGAAAAAGCAGTTGCATTTGTAAAAGATGGTGAATCTATATAATTGACCGAAGTTATTGTTATCCATTAAAGACCATCTCAATTGTATTTCTAATTGGCAGGTAAACAAGGGGATGTTCCATCATTCTAAGGTCAATTCAGATTAGTTTAAGCTAATGTTGGTTAAAATGTCTTCATTGGAACTTTAACAGAAGCTAATGATTTCGTATTTGCTTGCAATCAGTTACCTGAAGAGAAATGTGAAAGATAGATCTCAAATCTTCATGATTTCGAATTCCATGGTGCTGATTCCTAATTTGATGCATCAGCTGTCGTTGAGAATGCTGACCCAATTTATGCTTAAGAATACTCAGTTTCTGGTTGGTTCAAATGGAATCCAGTTCAAACTTCAGAATCCTGGTATTCAGCATTCAGATTGACATTGAACAATCTTGCAACCAATCAAAATTCAAAAGAATTGGGAGATAGAGATTTGGCGTTATTTGTAGGAAGTGAAAAGAAGGATTCAGTCTTAGCTTTCACCACATATACTTACACAGACTTGTACGGCAATGGTAACCCAACTTATTGGTAAGCCATCCCATATGAAAAGGATTTGGTCCACTGGCATTATATTTACTTTGGATACAGCAGACACATCTCCAAAGCTTATGGTTATGTTGAGTTCTTCACCAGAAAGGGAGAAGTACACTTTGAAAATGTCAAGCACTTTGATGCTCCTCACAAATACTTGTATGTTGGACAAGATCAATTCTATAAGTCTTACAGTGGTAAAATCTTCAATCTACATTACAATCTTTGTGATGGTTCATACAGAGAATTGAAATATGATGAACATTGGGGATACACTCCTAAACCAACTGATCCAGTCCCACCTCCTCCAGCCCCAGTTCCTGAAACCCCATCTGAACCTGCAAGTGAAGAAGAATTTGTTGAACCACCCCTCCCAACTATTCCATCTGAACCTGATGATGATGTTCCTTATGAACCTGAACCAGAAGATAAGCCACTCCCACCTCCATCTGAAAGTGAAGAGGAAACTCCAATTGAACCACCTGTTGAACCTGAAGAAGAAACTCCAAGTCATGAGGAAGAACCAGAAATCCCAGATGAACCTGTGCCTGATCCTGCTCATGAAGAAGATGTAGAAGTTCCAGAGGAACCACCTGTTCCATCAGAACCTGAAGAATCAGTTGAACCACCAGTTGAACCTCCTGTTGAACCACCTGTTGAACCTGAAGAAGAAGAGCCAACTCCATCAGAAGAGGAAGAGGAACCTTAACCACCTGCTCCAGTTCCTTAACCAAAGTATTTAAGTGTAAATATATTTCATTAGATGCCCACCAACCATTGAAGTTAATAAAGACAATGCTGCTGATATCCTATGTGAATTGTCACATTATTTGGGTGAATTTGCTTAAGGCCATGTTCCAGTTGCTGGACCAAGCACAAAGACTGTATGCTTCTGTATGACTTACAATGAAGGTTTGATTAGAATATTATCTTTAGATTATGCTCCACCAACTTTATTGTAATTGGCATCTAGGATCCCAGGACATCTTTAAATGAATGAACCTAAAGTAGCAGTACCATTATTGAAGAAATTCATCAAGCAAAGATAATGAATATTTTTAATATTAAAAATGGCTAATCAATTAGATACAATTTCATTTTCTACGTAATAAAGACTTCATTAATATACTCCTTCGATTGATTCTCATAAATCCAATAAACAACACTAACATCCTTAGAATTTGGATGCCCATCAAATCAACAAAGAGATTCAATTCATTGCAGATTATGCATTGAAATTAATTAAAACTACTTAGCCAACTTCTGATAAATATAAGTACATAATTAGAATTGCAGAAATCAGTATGAAAGCAAAAGAAGTGGATAACAATAAAAAATTATTGGATGACATTGTTGAAGAATTATCTATTATTCTAGCTCATTCTTTGAAATCAAAAACTGTTCAAATATTGCTCACTAGATTAATTTAGTTGTATAAAAAAAAGCAAGTCTGTTTTATTAATAGTGAAAAAAATATCAAAAAATATGCACAATATTTTAATAATAAACCCAAAAATCCACACACAATAATCACCAATTAAATTGATTCACCAAGATTAAATATTTAAATCTAAAAATCTTACTCTCCTACATCTTTGTATCAGAATTCCAAAATCACCTAAACCAGAGAACATAAATTTCAAATTTAACCTCCTCATTTAGAGGATCCATATAATTTAAACTCTGAGCATCTAAAAGCCTTATTAAGTCCATCCATGAAGTTCCAGAGACAAAGGAATTATTATCTTTCCAAATATTGATTATTAATTTTTCTAATGCAATACTGTTTATATAGTTTACAATTGTAATAAAAATAGTTATAATTTATAATAAACTTAAATTATAGATAATAAATGTAATTATTTATTACTAAATCAATTTTATGACAAATTAGCATTTCTAAACCTCTCTCTTATTTTGTTCTAATCTTAAGGATTAGTTATCAATTTCAAATTATCGATATTATAATTGGATTCCCTTTGAGATTGAACCTATTTCTAACTGAAGGTCAAACAAGCACAATAGAGAATTATTGCAGTAACTACTAAACCAGCAGAAACCCCTATGATAATGTAAGGAGCATCCTTTGGATAAACCTTCCAATAAGGTAATATCTCAATGCTTTCAACTTTAATACTCCCTGAAACTGTATATCCTGAATTAGCATTAGAAGTTGTTTGGCTATCCGTCTATAATAATCTTCTTAGCAACATTCTTCTTCTATTATCAGTACCAGAGTTATCATCCATATCTCTTTCAACCAATTAGGCTGTGATCTATATTGTACAGTTCTATACTGCAAAGGGCACAGTAAATTTATAAATGATAGCAGTCATATTTTTTTCACTTTCAGCTTACGATTTTAAATTAATATATGTTCCATTACCAAGAGCAATTGAACTAACTAATTGAAATTTGAAATCAGCCCCAAAATCTATGTATTTATTGTCAAGCATCACCAAAATGTAAAAGGGATCATTTAAATACAATACTTAAGGTTCAGTATAGAATGACCTACAAGTTGAACTCTCACATAATAGAACTTTGCCTTCAACTTTTGTTGACGCTTCACCAAGATAGATTGAGGAGGTCAAAACTTAAAATTCTGCTTAATTAGATGATATCTCTCCTGTAACCAGAATTTCACTATTATTGGTTTGATAAAAGAATTCTTAAGTCCATGTCATATTCACTAAATCCACTGTAGTATTTTTCAATTATAATAGGAATTCAAAAAGACATGAATATCCTGGTTTTCCAGAAATTGGTAGAATCAACTAATATAGACAGCCGGCACTTGATAAAGAGCTTTATTATATTTTAAATCCATATTAATAAATATCCAAGACTGGATTAGATCCATCTATATAGTTGCTGTTGATTTTATTCATTGTGAACTTCACCTAATGACATTCATTTATTTTAATATTCTTTAACACTATACCATATAATGAATTTTATTCTGAGATCCAACCAACTGAGATTTTATTAGCTGTTATGCTGCCAGCATCGTAGTAACAATAGTCAGAGATGCAGGCTCCTCGATAGAGTCTTCCTTTTTCACACGATGTACATTCAGAATACGATAAGCAAGTACTGCAACCTTCAGAACAAGTTGATCTATCAAATACTGAAATGTTAGTCACCAAAAACTTCCCTGCAAAATCGGTTGCATCTGAGTAGGCTTCGAAGATTATTCTGAAAGGTTTTGTAGAATTAGGTCTAATGTGGACTCTAACCTTACTTATGAATATACAATATACTTTTGTCCATGTGTTCTCAGCAAGGCTGTTTATAGTAACAAATTATGCATATTTATTTGTTTGATTTACCCCAGAGGTTATCACACTTATGTCTTCTGCAGCAACCCAATAAAATTCATCTTCGTCATTTGTCCAACCTATAACTATTCCTGTATTAGGGCTTTTAGATGAAGGATGACTAGAAGCATAATAAGCAAATTCCAAAGTGGCTACGTCTTCTTCGCTTGTGAAATTTAAACTAGACTGAATTGGTCTAGTAAAACAATCACCTCCAAAAGTAAGTTTAGTTATCACCATACAATTTTATGGTCTTCCAAAAGCAGTACATGGCACAATTAGACAATTATGGGTACTTTGTACATCCGATTCATTTTTTGAAGTAATAAATGTTGATATGTGTTCATTGAAATTGAAGAATGTTGGGGTTTATAAATATTATCCTAGTACTACCTCAAATCCCAAGAGAATAATTTAGAGCAGCATTAAATTAAATATATAATTATGAATCCAATAGGGTGATAATCCAACAATTAGAAAAAAATTCCAAATATTCTATTTGAATTATCTAATTGATTTTCTATTGTCATGGAACTATATCTATCTAAAATGGGTTTATAATTTTTAATTTTACAAAGAAACCCAAATTTTATTGGATTTCCTAATACAATCAACTAGAACTGTAATATCTTTTATAAATTAGCATTTCCAAACTCTACTATTTATTCTTATTTCTTTCTATCTCACTCTGTTCATCTCATCTTAAATCTTAATTAGTAATTTATTGATTAACTTCTAACACTATATAATTCGCCATTATATTGCTCAATTATCAAAATTTAAGAAAAAATTTTAATTGCTGGAAGATCTTATAATAATGAATGCGCTTTAGAGTTATTGGTGTATTTATATATCCATTATTTGAGTATTCTTAGATGATAAATAATTGAATCACTAATTAAAAGATTCCTTATAAGAATTTAGTTGTTTCTCCTATTTCTTTATTTAACAAAAAAAAGCAGTATAAGATATGATTAATAAACTTATGATTTGGATATATTATAAATATTTATAGCAATATGATTTTAATAGTATTGTATTTTCAATTTTTATTATAATTTTATATCAATTTTAAATGAAAATTTTAATTCTATTTTATTAATTTATAATTCATATATCCAAATCTCTTATTCTTAAAATATTAATATCAATAAATCAAACTTTTAATAAAATCCTAACTATGATCATTTGTTAAAAATAACCTTCGGCAATTCCAAAATTAGTATTATTTTATAGAAGAAACCCCACTCAATAAGTTGTAAAAAATATCCATATATATTTAAACTATATTTTTCAAGTATCTACATTCTTGGTAATATATAAAATAGTACAGATTCTTGGATCATATAGCAGTAGACTAAAAATGAAATCTCATGGCTTAGTTGACATAATTAATAAAAATATTATAGTTTTGTTAACTAATGTTGATCTATCGTTGTTTAAATCTTAAGGATAATAATAAGAATTTTTTATAAAACCTATAATAATCTAGTATATATTTATTAAACTCCATAAATAAAATTAATGTTAACCAAAGTATTTTCACCTAAACAATTTATGTTAGTCTCAGAAACTAAATTATACTAATAAAAATGTTAGATCAATCAATTTACTTTCAAACATCATTTATCCATACATTGCAATTAAAAAACATGTTTAAATTATAATAGCAGATATCAATTTTGGAAGTTTTCTTCAAACTAAAATATTTAATCCACTTAACAATCTAATTAAGAATTGCAGAATGTATCAAAATCTGATACCAAACTATCAAAAATTTCAATTTTCAATATTTTTAATAAAAGCTAAAGCATTATTGAAGAAAAATAGAAAAACATAAAAAGTAAAAATTATTTAGAGCAAATGAAGAATTCTTAATTAAATTTTTTGTTTCAAGAATAAGTCTCTAAATTAAAGGATGTTGGGAAAGCCTCCTACAAATATTTTTTAATAGGAATATTTGTTTTAGGTTTTGCATATTCAATACCAAAATCAATCTCAACCTTTCTGGCCACAAAAATGGCAATTTCAACTCAATTATCAATAGAAAACCTCAAAAAAGAGAATGAAATGCTAAAAAGCAAATTGGAACTTGTAAAAAATAAAATAGAAGCAGAAAGCACAAAAGTTAATGATTTGAGATAGAAAAATATATAATGAACCTTTTTTATAATATTTAATGTTTTATTTTTAATCTCATTGTTGTTAGTAATTTAAAGATCTAACCTATCCTCTATTTATTCTAATTTCTTCATCTCTCATATCCACCATCATTGAAACTACTTTAAATTGATAATTCTTCAGATCCTAGTTTGCGTCCTTATTAATCCTCTCGACCTCTTCATCCACATTAATTTCAAGACCTTCAGCAGTATGAACTGCATGCAAGTTTCCAACGATATTTTAGCTCATTGAAATAAGTTATTACTACATTCCCATTACAATCCTTGGTTGAAATGCTTCTTAATACTCTTAATCTGTTAATAAATCTATAAACCCTACATTAAACCTTCCCTCATTGATAATTGTTCTATCTATTCCGCTATCTGTTTCAGAATTCTACTATTTTTGATAGACAAGAATGAACTTCCCTTCCTCAAAGTTATATTTAAATTTTTCAGGAAACACATTATCCTTCCGTAATTATTATAAAGCTTCTCCAAGGGCTTCATGATAAAAAACACTGGTTGTAAATTTTTTCACAGGATTTATACTACAATACTCTTAACATCGACATAGCTGAAGTCCATCTGCAGGAATTTGGAATTAACACTCAACCAATTTTTCATAAAATGATTCAAAATCTATATAAGAATTCTTTTTGCAGTTCTTGATTATTAATGGGTACTAAAGTCTTCTATTTGGATTTACAGTACATTTCAATGAGCTAAATTTAACTTCTTTTATAAATTCACCATTGCTATCTTTTTTCTATTTTAAAATTTAGGTATAGCTCTTTTTACTAAACTTTTATTTGGATAAAAATTCCTACAACATATATTGTTTTCCATCATAATCAAATAATTTATTATCATTAATGCTAGAGTCTTTAAACATTCTAGAAATTATATTTTAATCAAAGTAAATCAGGCTATTCAACTATCCTGTGCTAGTCTGAAGAATATTCTTGCAAATTGGACATTATATTGAAGTAGAGCGATTTTAAGTTTTTTTTTCTTTGAAAAAATAAGCTACATAAGATCTAATGTCTGCACATCGGTTAAAATCGGGGCATTTAATGCATCTTACAGGAAATTCTACTTATTTTAAATTAAGTGGATCGCACAAATTAATTTTTCTTACTTAATACTTCTATTGATTTAATTTGTTTTAAATTTATTCACTCAGATTTAATTAAATAATCGATTGTATTTATATCATTATTGATTTGTAAGTTGCATCATCAAAATTTTTGGATATATCTTAAATGTATAGATCCTTATTTTAGAAATCTTTTTTAAATTCGTTCTTTTTAAGGTCATATTGAAATTTAAATTAAATCGATGGAGCAGAGTTTAAAATTTCTAATAACTCTTAATCTATAAATAGCCTATCTAACATATGAGGTAAAGTAGATATGTCTATTTTATTTTCACAACCAGGGTAATAGCAATGAAAAATAATACTTTAATCGTTAATATTCCTAACCATTTCCACGTCTTGTCTATTTTGTTCACAGTTCTTCTAATACCATAGAAGACTAGTTAATTCGTAACATGCAGGATGTTGACAATTTATTATTCTTGTAGGAATAGTGATTTTAATCTTGTCTAATAAGCAATAAGCCCAGAAATCATAGTAAGATCCTGAAAATCCTAAATTTTTAATCAAAGTTGAAATTGAATTCATGTTATGATATTTATTATAAAGTTCTCTGATAAAATGCTTGTGTTCATTATTTTGTTAGGTATTACAAATTGTATCCGTATAGATTTTCTTTCTTTAATATTTGTGTGTCCATATTCCTTCAATGACTTAAACAATTTAAGTGAATGAATGAAATTTTTCTCGTACAAATCCTCTGATGTCTTTTCTTAGATCTTATTTTGTGTATGCTTTCTTTCCACAGCTGCATTAGGCAAATCCACGTGTGTTTATTTATTATATTGCATCTGAAAAATTTAATAGGTCATGACATTAAACATGAACACAATCTTTTGTTATTGTCTATTCAAATTAAATATATCATACAGGTTATTAAACAAGATCAACGCCACTCTTCATCAATTCTACACTATCAAAATAAATATTTGATAAGTTAGCGTTTGGTATGATTTCGTATTGAATTTAGTCCATTATTCTGTTAATAAAAATATAAATAAATGCTTGATTTTGAGATGAGCCTTTTAAATACAGAAATAATTCTACTTATTTATTAATGACTTATGACCTATGTACTATTTCTTTTCTTAGATATTATTTAATATATTCAAATGTTTATTTTCAATTATTCTTTTACTCATAAGGAATAATTTAAATCAGAGAAAAATATTTATATAATAGTATGTTAATGAAATATGAATCCTTATGAAAATGTTTTGTTAATTGAATTTAACAATAGTAATAAAAATTCAAACTCAGGTTATGAAGATTTCAACAAATTCTTCTATTTTCTATTTACAAATTGGACATTTTGATATATTTAATACTTACTTACAACTTTAGCATAATACCATATGTTTGCATGGTAAATTTATAATGTTTTTAGGTTATTGAAAACAATTTTAACATTCAAAATTATTAATTACAATATGTTTAAGTCCTCTTAGTTTCTATAATTTATATATTTATCTATAACTAACTAATTTTTAAATCACTGTCTTTGAATTCTTCGTAAACCAATAAAATAGAAACAATATTGCCATTAATAGAATAATAATTTAAAAATTCTTGAATCTTATTTATGTTTCAATGAATCTAAGTAACTATCTTTTGTCTCTTAAAATGTGTTTTGGATTTTACAAAAATAGTTTATTTAAATATTTATCAAGAAATATTTCTCCATAAATAACATAGGAATCTCCTGCCAATATACCATATTCTCTTTCTAATTGTCCTATTGAAAACCCTCTAAAAGGCATCTTTTCTGACCTAGTCTAATTCACTGTTCTAAGAATGAAATTTGTAATTCTTTGGAAAATCGATAGTTGTTTTGGATAAAAGATATCTTATATATGAGTTAGAGAAGCATGGCAATTAAAATTTGTGCTTCTCAAAATATCAACTTAAAATTTAGAATCAGCAATGCTTATCTGAGTGACACCTTTGGAAGTAATTTTCTTTAACTTTTTTCTATTACAATTACAATTTCATTACATATTGTTATTGTATAGATCATAAATTCTTTTTTGGCTCCAAATTAACGGAAATTTAGAGGCTAAAGGCTTTTGAGAAATTAATTCCCCAGAAACAAATACCTTGATATTTGTTTTTTTTTCTTAATTCAAATGATTGATTAATTATGTTGGAGTGAATTATTTAACTAATTGATATGATTTATATTTGTCTTTGAGCATATTAAGAGAGTGGAGAACTTTTGATAATGTTGCACTTAATCCCAAAATTCCAGAGAGTGATAATAATGTCATATATTCCTCCATTAGTTAATTTATTAATAAAATAATAATCAAGAATTAATTGAACCATTTAGAAAGCTTATGTCTAATGATTGTTGAGCAAATTTCTGGTTATCTGGCTGAATTGATTATAATATTTGTTTCATTAATATTTTTTTAACTTGTCAAACAGGATATGGATGAGTATTTTCAATAATTTTATTGCTTTCAGAATGTAATTGAGACAATTAATAACTGAGAATCATTTGTATTTTATGCTCCAATATACTATTTATTTTTTAGTAAATATTTTTACGATTATGAATCATAGGTTAGGCAATAAAATGAAGAGTATTTTTATAGATATCAAAAGTATATAGATCAGTCTTACAGTTCTATATAGAGTTTCTTTTTTTTTTTTTATTGAAGTTGTTTACAATTTGACAAGAGCTTACTATTCTATTAATAAAGTTCTCAAATCAACATCTTCAAAATTATTTAATCAGTTTGAAGATCAAAAAAAGTCAACTTAGAATAACCAAGACTTAGATTATTTTCTATTCATTTCTAGTAGCATAATTATCAGAGAAAAATTATAAATTAACTTATGAAACATGACTATTTTAAATATCTCTCCTCTTTTAACGAAAGCCTATTAACCCAACTAGACACTGCATTGTTTATACATTGACTTCTAGGTGTTAAAGCAAGTATAAATCAGAGAGATTTAAAAATTTTCTAAATGCATATTCTAATATATTTATATTCTGATTATACTAATAATTTAATTCATAATCAAAATTAACTCCAACTTAGATCTTTTGGGTTGTGGTCTATATAAATGTGAAGATTTAATAATACATTCTACTTTTTTCCACTCTTTATGAACATCATTATCACCAGATAATTGAATAAAATAGTCTCTTCCATCTTATTGGTTTGGATTACTACCTCTTTTTAAGGTCCTTTAAACATGAAACATACTGTTGGGTGGCATTCGAGTATTCATTTAAAATAAAAATTAATGAATTAAGTTATAAATCATCAACTTATAAACTAATTAATGTATTTAATAATAATTCCTAATATAAATGCTAAATCAAAAGCGAAGGTATTTAAAATGATACCTAAGAAGAGTTTAGAGCTTAAATAGGAAACAAGTTTTTATAAAAATTTTAATAAACTAAAATTTTATCCTTAAATTTAGAAACTGTTAAAATCCTAAAAAGTATTAGGTAAATTTACTACTTGGTTTAATCTATAGATTTAGATTTTAGAGGGAGAATAAATAGATATTAATATTACTAATTTGCAAACTTTAGTAGGTGAAATTTAGTTTATTTGCATCAATCGAAAATTATTTCTCTTTGAAGGAAAAATGCAATCGCTGTTTAAAATCTTTTTGGAATAAGCTTAATAGTTCTTATAAGTTGAGACAAATAAAATAATTAAATAAATTAGTTGAAATCATCTAGGATGGGAAGATGAAAAAAGATGATAGGATGTATTCTACACTAAAACAAAGATGTAAAAGCAAAAACCAATGAGGGTGATCAAATTATTAAAAATTTCGAGTTGATATAATTTCAAGACATCTTTAATTGTTAATGAAATTCTATCCTTAAATTTGTTTAATGAAATGCTATCGATATTAGATCAAAAAGTGTTCCATTTTAGCACATTGGATATTATATATATCAATTAAGTTGAGAATGAGAATGAGGATTAGAATTTTTCTATTTTAAGATTGTTAGTTTAAGCCATTAATGAAATCAAAATTATTGGTATATATTGAAAATGAATATTATAAAACATCGGCTTTATTACTATAGATTCACTCTTAAGTTTTTGATTTTTAATTCCTTAATTTTTTATGTTAATTTTTTTCTCTTTTTAGCAAATCATACATTTATAATTTAGTGGAATGATAAATTTCAACTTAATGGTCTCCCAGTTAACTAATAAGTATTTAAAATTCTTACTCTTTAATATTTTTTCCCACCCATTTTATTGGACATTTTTGAACCATGATTATTTTGTTTTATAATTCAATCAATAATCTTTATAAAAGGATGTGCTCAGAAGATAAATTTTTCTCCTTTTCTAACAATATCTAGATTTCAGCTTTTAAATCATTTAGTATCTTCAAACTAATATGCTTATTGACTAACTTTTCTATTTTTTAACTTACTTCAAGAACCCTGAAAAGGACCTTTTATTTATAAGAACCTTAAATAGCATTATTAAGTTATCGATAAGTTATTAAAATGATTTATTAAAGATTTTCATTATTAGAAAACACAATTTGACCAACTTGTTTAGGCGAATAAACTCCCTTCATTAATTTAATTAATCAAATAATTTGAAAATTAAATACTAAAATAAAAATTAATCTAAATTTCCAGGAATATATTATTATATATTTATTAGTTTTAACATTTTTGAATACAAAATTTGTAAAATAGAAAAATTATAAAATCAAAATTGATTATATTTTTATTATTACCATTATTAAAACTGCTGTTAAGAAAATGTATTTTTTAGAAGATATAAATATAAGTAATCAAGAAGATGAAGCTTCACTATATTAAATTCAACATATACTCGATTTAGAATGGTTTTCGCAATAATTTAGGAAAATTGAACCTCATTCATGTTATGGATGTCTGGCAATATAATTTTTATTTAATTTATGAGTCCAAGTACCTAAATGTAGTTTAACACAAATATTTTTATGATTTAATAATTCTTATTAGTTTATAAGCAACCTAAATCAAGATGCTTGAATTACAACATTCTTTCTGAACTAATAAACATTCTCTGAAATTCCAACCAAAGTTGTTTAATATTCAGCTTATTAAAGTTATCTTTAGAAATGATCCTAATAATAATATAAACACAAAATATAAAATTATTAGGATTAATCACAAATCAAATGGATCAAATTACACTTATTATATACTTGGCAACCATTAGTATTAAAGTGGTTAACAAGGAGTTCCATCACCTTATTTGAATGTTACCGATAACTTTTTCTTGTCTTGAATATTTCGATAATTTACCTATTAAATGGCCATCCATAGCTTCTTTTGCTTTTTATGCACTCTCTTATTTGTCAAAGCTCACAAACCCAAATCCTTTACTTTTACCAGTTTTTGGATCAGTCATCACTCTTGCTGAAATCACATTGCCGTACGATGAAAAAAGATCCATAAGATCAGAATCCTTATGTTCATTTGGTAAATGAAAAACAAATAGATTTGCTCCAGGAGGCCCTGTTTTCTTTGAATTGAAAGTGGCCAAATCATTCAAATATTTTTCCTTAGTAATAATTTCTTTACTACCATCTGGAGAGTAAATAATTGAACCAAAGCTTACACTATGAATATAAATATAAATTGAACCTTCTCACTATTTCTCCAGTTTCCCAATGAATATATATTGGTTTCTTCTTCTGATCTAACCATCTTGTATACGATTTAGTCTACAATTTATAATTACATATACAATGTCTCTAATTGGATCTCCTTCTTCATTAGCAGGAATTTCCGGATATTATGATTTTGCAATAGTTGCGGGTTAACCCAAAAACCTAACATCCAAAGGACGATCACTAATTATAACATTAAGAGTAATACCCTAACTAATTCTTATTATGGTTATTTTTGATTGCCAATAAGCAGCTTTCCTTAAAAGTATAAGATACTATGGCACTAATTGATGATTATCCTTAATTCTAGATCTAAACATCTGTAACTTGGCCATATTTCATAAATATTTCTTTTATCATTGCTTCTTCGCAGTCTTTCTATAGGCCATCAATTTATATTTTAGGAGATGTTTCCTCGGCTACTCCTAACCTTTCTTTTTCACCTTCCGCCCATTTAAGCACTAAAGGCTACATTCCATCAACTGCCACCTCTTTCAATTATTTTGTGGCTTTTTCCCCCTCTTGCATTTTATTGAATTTGACAATTGCTATTCCTTTAGATTTGGCTTGATATTAGACTAAATTAATACGATCATCTTTTTTAATCATCTACACATCAGAAACCGTATATCCTTAACTTGAAAGAAAATGTTTCAATTTTAATTCATCCCATGCTGCTGGAATCTAGGAAATCTATAGTTTAAGATAGAGTGGCTATTCTGTTGAAACAAAGGTAGGAACATATGACATTGTGTAGTATAAAATAATTTTAAATAATAATTGGAATAAGAAAAATATTTGAAGGAATAGAAGCTACTAAAAGAGAATTTAGATTTAAGTAATGCAATGCTTGACAAGACATATCTCTTTCTTATCATCATAAATTATGCTTTGAGACTTATATTGTTACAAGTATCATTGACCTAGATACATAAATATTTAGAAACAAATAATCATACCATTCTTATATTTCTATCATTAAAATCCAGATGTATTTGTTATTCTCTCATTTTAAATCATATACAAAACTCTCATTACAACTTATTGGCTTAGAAATTGGTATAATAATATTCGAGTCTGCGTAATTAGATCTTGTTAACAGATTACAGAGTAGTTTTCGATTATCGATTCTAATAAAACTTTAAAACCCTATGATCTTAGATAAGATGACAGACACTTTTGATGATTTATAGAGGGGTGCCAATCCATTATAATAATTAAAAGAATAAATATTACTAATAAAAAAGGTAACTGGAATAGACAGAATAAAATAAGAAAATTGATCTGTGTTTGAATATTACAATGTTATATATTTAACACTAGCTTCAAAATTTTAAACATTAAAACTTGAATAATACTTATAAAAATACACCAGTAATGATCATAACTTTAGAAGAGAAATCACCTACTTTTTATTTTGAAGAAATTTAACGAAAATCCTTTTAGAATTATTAGATGATCCAATCCTTATATGTTAGAATTGGGTAAATTAAAAAATAGAACTTAAATATTTTGGAAAAATTTCAATATACTACAACTTTATTTTCAATATATTTAGGTGATAATTTGAAAATATGAAGACTTCCTACAAATAGAATCTGCAAGGGAGGGATTGAAAAAAATGACATAAAAATTGTTTCACATATAATTTCACCTAATTGTATATTGAAAGAATATTGAAGCTTATGAAATGATATTAATATTGATCTATCAGCATTCTCAGTTATTGAATAGATAACTTATATACTTTTTGTATTAATGTCATAGAATGATTAAAATTTGATGTTAAATTTAAGTATTTAATAAATAGAGTATTATATATTTTTTGAGATGCAATTTTGAGGAAATTAATGATTCTTCATAAAAATATTATGTACTAGAGTTTCTTCAGTCTTTTGGTGTATTTTTAAATCAATTATTTTATAAAATATTTCTATTTTTATAATGATATGAAAAGTAAGTGTATAATGAAAGTAACCTAAACTATAAAAAATTTCTATCTTAATCCAGTTATTCTTATAATTGTTTTATTTTCTATTTAAGGCTAAGGATTATGCTTTTTAAATTAATGAAATTATGAGTAGACTTTATTTAGTAGCTGGTAAGAAGTTATTAATAGTGAACATTAATTAATTAGAGTTCACATAAATAAGAATTTTTATGTTACAGGTTTTGCCTTCTCAAGCAATACTTCAAATTTTCCATTTGTTATTGATTATATTCTAGAATAAAAAGTCAGTTAATTTAATAAATTAAATTTTAATATGGAAATATTAGATAAGGATATCTTTTTTTTTATTATATAATTTATTTAATACATGGATCAATAGCAAGATTTAAAGGAATTAATTTAGCTGTATAATAGCGCTGCTTAGCTGAAGAGGAAAGCAGAAAAAAAATTAATCCGATTCACTGATTGTTTAACAGAGGAGGATAAAATTACATGCGGTATTGACTTAATAGATGAAATTAATACAATCAGATAAAAAATAAAACAGGAAAGAAGAGAGAAAGCTGATAATAGCGTGAGAAATTCTTACATATCGCTTTAAAATTCAATGTCTGAAAATAATCTTACCCTGAGAAAATAACTTAATGAAAAATCAATGAGTAGTTTTTATAGTTATAATTATAAGTGCTTGAATAAGAAAAAATAAATTTTAGAGAATAAATTGAGGCATCTTAATTTTAATTGAACAAGCTTAAATAAGAGTTAGAGATCTTGAGAGACAGTAATTAAATAAATAATAATTTCAGGTAACCTGGATGAGATAAATTAATTAATCTTGAAAAATTAGCAATTAGATGAGATAATCAATTAATTAAATAAGGAACTTATCTAAACTTAGAATAGTATATCTTATGATAATTTCTTAGAATTGTAAATATATAAGGATGAAGAAGAAAGGAAAAAATAGTTTTACTACCTAATAGAAAACCTTAAAACTGGTATTTTATAAAAATTGAAAAATAGCTATTATAAATAATTATGATAATATCATTCCAACACCACTCAAAGATGCAGCAAAACCAAATGAGATGTCTAATAAATGTGAATAATAAGAAGAAGATAAACCATTAAACGAATAAAATTTAATCTAAAATAAAATGAAATAACTCTATCAGATTTTCAGTGATAAATAAAAATCTTTACATTTACAAGCTGAAGAATAATTTATCTAAATTGAGAGTGGTATAACAAACATGGAAGAATTTCTTTAAAGAATTATTGATTAAGAAGAAACACTTAAAGAAAAAAACAAATTTCGCAGTTTAGGAACAAGTTAAGATCTAACACATCATTAATATTTTGAGGATAATGAACAGTAATAATTGTAAAATTAGCTAGGATAGTAAATATAAAGTAAATATCATCTCTATATCTAAGATTTTAAATAAAATTTATTAGAATTGAAGGAAGCAAATCGTATGCTTCTAAAAAATCACAAATAAAACTAAAAAAGGATTACTACTCCTTTAGTTTGTATTAATATTCATTAATTATAGAACTGGGATAAAATTTTGAAACGTTGGCTGACCAACTACAATAGATTTATGAGAAAGGAGATGAACATGAGGAGGGCTTATAAGCCTAGATAGATTTTTTAGGTAATATATTTCTAATATGTTAAGATAATGTAGTCGATCAAATAAAGATCTAAAAAAAGAACCCATTCAACGATGATGATAAGGAAAATATTAATAACTATAATGATAAAATTCCGATCAATGAATTAAATTAAGATGAAATTATACTTTGCCAATAAGATATTCATAAAGATTGTTAACAAAATTTAAATTAAGATGTCCAAATTTAAGAAAATAAAATAATATTAGATTTAAATTTCTAACTGTCGCCTGCATAGAGAA